>JAHLSL010000009.1:23817751-23856572 GCA_025920805.1 Petroica traversi
CGCCTGGCCAGGAGCCCCGCGGGGCGGGGAACACCGTCCGTGCGCCCCGTGGGGAGGGCGCTCACCGGGAGGTACCGCGGGCACGGGAAATGCGCCCAGCAGCCGAAACCTGCCCTGGTCTTTGCAACGCTGTTGTTGCTTCTTGTAATTTTCATGTAGTACGTCCGTGGATGACACTACCCGTTGGTAGATCCTCCTAACTGTGTTGAAATGTTGTTGTTCTTAGACTTACGTTGGGTTTATCCCCTTGTGTCATAGTTACTAAATAAGTGGGCTTATGACATAGTATTTCGAAAAGGTCACTTGCAGGTAAAAAAGTCTGCTCAGGGCAGTGAGCAATGTGAAATGCTTTTAAATGTATCATATGGGTATTGTTCAGCACAGTGAAACCAAAGCTGCTTTTTTGTTGTTTTTGTTTTTGTTTTATTTTGTTTTCCATAAAATAGTTATGAAATTGCTGGAATTTCCACTGGAACAAGGATGAGGTTTTGTATCAAATGTCGCAGCAAAGCTTTCCTGCAAGTTGCAAGGGTGCTGCAACTGTTTGGTTTTTTGGGTTTTTTTTAGCTCCCTGGTCACTGATGGATGTGATTTTAAGTATTGTGTTACTTCACTTAGTGACTTCATGCAATCTTCACTTTGTAATAAAACTGTATAAACCCCTCAAGCACTTATGTTGAAAACATAAAGTGAGGAATAAAGAGTGATGCATATTCCAAAAAAGAAAGGGAAAAAAAGAACATGAGGGAAGTTTGCCCGAACGTATGGAGCCATATGTATGTTAGTCCTTCTGTTCAACAGGAAGGGCTGTTCCTGAAGACCCATAAATGAGCGGCACTGCTCACCCACAGAGCTTCACTAGTGCATTCTGTGGAAGCCTTTTATGATGGTACCAGCACCACAGCCTAATACAAACAGAAGAAACAAAGGAATTTTCGTGCTCATGAGCAGGAACTTGGGAGACTGGAAATAAATGGTTTTTACAACAGTAGAAATTGGTAAAATTTTCAGTAAAATTTCAGCTATACTAATGGACTAACTCATTGTTGTTCAATTTGCTCAGAGTATGCCTTGCATAACACAGTGTAAAGCTGTGTGCCACATTAGCCCAGAAGTTTCAGAGAATGGGACAGGTGTAAGAAGCCCAGGCAGGTCCCTCAAGGATTCTTCTGAGTTACAGCCTAACAAGTAAAGGCCTTTCATGCTGCTGTCTTTCCCATGGCCAGTTTCTTCTCGGAAAAGCACGTGGCCTAAATATCTTTGTGCCATCCGGATTTCTCCCTGGTTTTAGATTTTTGGGGCTCTTTGCAATGGTTTGGGTCTCTTAGAACAACATTAAAGTTTGCTAAATTTAGCATGAGGTAAGTTTTGGCCCCGTACCAAAGTAACCTGGGATCATGACAGCTTCTCTGAGATTTAAACTGACTTTTTCTTCTTCAAATCAATATGAATAGTGAAAAGCAGAGTGGAGAGTAAGGGGTTTGGAATGTGGCTGGTTTTGGGTATGATTTTTTTTTTTTATGATTTGGCTTGAAAATTTCTGTGGCAAATAAAAATCCTGATCAGATTTAGAAAGAAGTTGCCAAAAATTGCATGGTACAAGTAGTGAGAAACAGCACCATTAAAACGACCATAATGGTCAAATGAAGAGGTCCTGAAGTGATTTTGGGATATGAACATCCACAAGTTAACACTACAGACCACGCTGTGATGACTTTAAACTTGTAATTATTCCCTTTTAATAATCACCTGTCCTGTAAAGTCCCTGTCCAGCCAGGAGGGTAAGAGAAGGATTAGGGAGTAACATTTCCCGGCTCGCCGCAGGCACGAAGGAGACCGCGTTCCTCTCGGCGGTGGCGGCGGCGGGGCTGGTGCACTCGGTGACGCGCTCCTGCAGCGCGGGGAACATGACTGAGTGCTCCTGCGATGTCACCCTGCGCCACGGCGGCTCGGCCAGCGAGGGCTGGCACTGGGGCGGCTGCTCCGACGACATCCACTACGGAATGTCCTTCAGCAGGAAGTTCCTGGACGCGCCTTTCAAGAACATGACGGGCAAGAGCGGACTGGTGGCCATGAACCTGCACAACAACGAGGCCGGGAGGCAGGTGGGTGACATTCGGGTGTGGCAGCGGCTGCTCCATCTCCTTCACTGACAGAATGGCATCAGCCGGAGGAGGCGGGTCCTTGGCTGCAGGTTTGTGGCAAGAACAGCACTAACATCGCCCAAGAGAGCACATACAAAACCAGAATCAGAGCTGGTTCTAACCAGCTAATCTCTGTATTTAAGATAAAAACCACAAAGCACGTAATAGATCTGCAGTGCTTTAACAGTAAATTTATCTTAATTTGCTACTCAGTTCCAAGTTTGAAATAGTCCTGTTATCAGCATAATACAATATGATTTTTGTCAGTGATTGTTCTGTTACTATCATGACCTGCATTTTGAATTCTCTGCAATACTGAATGAGAAGCCAGCTGGACACAACGCCTCATTGCTCATTCACAGTCTGCAGTCCACACCTGACAGTGCACCTTTAACATGGTTCAGAGGGGAAACCAAGCGTTCATATTTTCTTTAAAAACATGGGATAGAAATGACACCTTCAAAGTAGCTCATTGGTTAGGAGATGCATCAAAGAAGTGAAAGGAGACTGACTTTGGATGGGTTTTTTTCAGCCCAAAGAACTTCCAGTCCAGGGTTGCTGAGGAAAACTGTGTGATGGGGTGTGTGATGTTGGATTCTCCTTCCTGTCCTGCAGAGGATTTAAAATGGGGGCAGAAATAGCCTGTACAGGGAGATGTGAGTCTGTAATCCAGTGCTTGGAGCTTACATCTGGAATGGCAGAAATTTGGATGCCTAATTTCCTTTAAAATTACTTTCTCTGCTTTACCTTGGAGTTTTTATCTTTAATGGTTCTCTCTGGGCCCATAGTACTTTAAATCTGTTCTGCTCAGTGACACAGCTTTAACTAAAGGGAAAAAAAAAAAAGAAATGGAAAACCTCTGGTTTTGTCTATACATATTGATGGACTCCATTGTGACTCCGAAATTTCATGTTGCTGGAAGCAGCATCAGTGGGTTTTACTGCAATCAACTTTCCTTTCTGCTATAGACAAGGAATAGCCATAGTAAGCCTCCATAAGAGCCATGGTGGTATAATTGAAAATTACTTTAATTTGAAGTAATTTTTACAGGTAGTATGTGTTATTTCATTTAAGCTATGTAGCTGGAAAAGCAGAAAATCTTTCAGGTTCCTTCCAACCCAAACCATTCTGTGATTCTATGGTGCTATGACATAGACCTTTTTCATAACTGAAGTAGATGAAGCAAACTTTGGACCTAAGTAAAAGTTGAGAACAGTTACTGTGAGTTTAATTAGGTGCCAGTCAGCAAAATCATCTCCAAGAAAAGGTGACTGGTATCTTGCAGAAGGAGATGTTAATAGGAGGAACAGAAGATTAAATTATTATCTCCTTAAGGAAAGAGCAAGGAGTTGTTTATGTTTGTAGAGCGAGAGAGTTAAGGAAGAAATATATAGTCAGTTTCCTTGTATAAATATTTTGTAATTTAATGGCAAAATGTAGGATAAAGCAAATATTTTGATCACTGTCTAGAATGAAAAAGAATGTTTATTGTTGGTACTTGGGATTTCTAGCAGCAATATTATCTGAAGTAAAGTTTAGCATAACATAGCAATTTCAAATCTTAACTAGGAGATGATGGAAAATGTTGACCTTCATGTTTTGGGGCTCACTAAAAGGATGTTTTGATATCTTATGGCCTTTTGTAATAAATACTATCGTGTTCCTGGTTTGGTGTCTTGCAAGAACAGTCTTTCAGGGACAACACTTCTGTGTTTGTTTGGAGTTAGTAACAGAACTGGTATGTGCAGAATTCTCTTGTTTCTCTCCTATTTCAGTACAAAATGTCATTTTACACTTCCACATCTCATAGTTATCATATCAACATACACAAATTTTAAAACTGTGTGTGTCTTTTGAATCGTCCATTAATCTGATTCTCAGAAGATACAGATTGCATCCTTATTATGCTACAAGATAAACATTCATCATCTTTTAGCACAGCAATTTTCAGTGTACTTAGAAGTTCATGTGTGAGTTGGGGTCTTCTGCTCCCTATGCAAAAGGATGTGGGGAGTCAGGCACTATGGGTTGAGTATCATTGTATTAGTATTATTTTACTGCTGGAAAAATTCTGCTCACTTTTACCACTTGTGGAAATTTGTTTGATGTGGGACTTGTGTTCTCACATCGAAAAAGCCTGGCTCATGGGAGAGTTTGTTTTTACTGACTCTTGTGGATTGGTAAGAGGCTCACAAACAGGTTAGAACTGTTCATAAGTGCTGCACCTCTGGTAGGACATGTGCTTGTCTTCATGAATAATCATATGAATTCTACCAGTGGCTGAAATTGGGACATTTGATTACAGGCATTGGTTCCTGTTACAAAACAAGTACTGGCAATCCTTGTCTCACAGCTGAGAACAGTGCCTTCAAACAGAAGGCTTAACTCGGAGGTGTCAGCATTAACTGACATTAGAGGGTATGCAAACTCTGATTCCATTGACACTCTGCTGCAAATCAATCTCTGCTTTCTGCCCCATCTGTCTGTTCCAGCCACAGATTCCCACCCTGAGCTACTCCCTCTGTTAGTTGCATTGGATCAGTGAAAGGAAGGCTGTTTAAAACTCATCTTTCTCCCAGGTTTAATTTTAATAAAGAGCAGTGTGCATCCCTGTTCATCACTTAACCCTGCACTCTTGTTGTGCTTGTTCCACCAAGGCTGAGTGGCAATAGGGGCAAGAGGAACTGCTCAGATGGGCTTGTGGCTGACCACAACCTGTGGACCCATCTCAGTTCCACACTGATCATTTCTCACAAGCTCTCAGTCATTCCAGCCTGCCACAGCTTGCTCAGAGCAGCACATCTATCCATGGCAACATAACTGGGCACTTATTTGCCCAGTAAGTGTCTTCCAGCATAGGAAGGGTGCCATGACCTGCCATGACATGGCATTTCAGGTATTCAGGATCCTCCAGAATGAAAAGCCATCCAGAAATCACAGCTTTCACTGTTGTGATCAATATTGCTCCATTATGGCCATTGCAAACTGCAAATGAACATCATGCCTCTCGTAGTGGGGGTGCAGGACTGGAAACCTGGTTCCTAACATGTGCTCTGACTTCCCTGTTATGGAAATGGCAGTGGCAGCTGTAATATTAAATACTTTGAGATCTCCGTGTTACTGATGTCAGGCAGCATTCCTGATGAATGAAAGACCACATCCAAATGTTGTTCTCCCTTTGCTTTCAGGCTGTAGCAAAGCTGATGTCTGTGGATTGCCGTTGTCATGGTGTTTCTGGGTCCTGTGCTGTGAAAACCTGTTGGAAAACCATGTCACCCTTTGAAAAGATTGGCCGATTTTTAAAGGACAAGTATGAAAACAGCATACAAATATCAGACAGACTGAAAAAAAAGCTACGCAGGAAAGAGAAAAGTCAGAGAAAGATACCAATTGGGAAAGACGACCTGCTGTATGTGAACAAATCCCCCAATTACTGCGTGGAAGACCAAAAGCTGGGCATCCCTGGAACTCTGGGAAGGGAATGCAACCGCACGTCGCAGGGCCCCGAGGGCTGCAACCTGCTGTGCTGCGGGCGCGGGTACAACACGCACGTGGTCAGGCACGTCGAGAGGTGTGACTGCAAGTTCGTCTGGTGCTGCTACGTGCGCTGCAGGAGGTGCGAGACCATGACCGACGTGCACACCTGCAAGTGAGCTGGGGGCAGCAAACACGGCCAAACCACCACCCCGAATGGTGCTCGCAGCTGGCACAGGGCAGCAGTCGCTGTTACCCTGGGGGATTTCAGAGGCAGCGGCCACAGGGGAACAGGCACTGCCGGACAATGGGTACCCAAGCACGCCGCGACTGGAACGACAGCTGAGTAAACATCAGACTGCACGCAGGGACAGCTTAAACTGCAAAAAGGACCCTGATGACACATTTGAACGTGGACAATGAGCAGGGACAGATGCTAAACTTTTCAAGTATTTAATTGACACATTGTCCTAAAGTGAAGATCCATGTGGTGGGTAGGTACGATGGAGAAATCTCAAGCTCTCATTAACCGGAGACTGAAGAGTTAAGAGTTTGTAAGACACATTAGATATAGTCCTTATGTCTGTGCTTTTTTAACTGGGACTAGATGGATCCACTAGATTGTTCATTTCTGCAGACTTCAGAAGAACCCACAAAGATAGGGAAAGAGTTCAGCTGTTGACCACGAAGCATTTGCTTTGCAGCCGTTCAGAAAACTGCCTTCTGCATCATGTGCAGGAAAGCGCCTGGAACTGAGGAGCGTGTGTGACTGCAGAGAGCTCAGCAGTGTCAGCCTGGAAAAGGAGGGTCAAGCTGTGCCCAGGGGAGAGAGGCAGGAGCACAGCTTGGAGAATGTGAATGGGGTACCAAATAGCAACTTCAGGATTTTTAACAGGCTGTCCTTCAAACACACAAGAGACAGGTCTGAGAAGGGACAGAAATACCGTTCGATATTTGAAGGAAATAAAACCCTCTGCAAACATTTCCTGAGTATCTGGGCACACATTTTGTGAGACAGCTGGTTCTCACCCCACTCTTGAATTCTATGCAATAACCTGCCACACTCAACCATCTCATTGGTGGTTCACCATCATTATCAAAACTAACCAAATGAGATTTAGCCCAAAGGAATTTGCCATAAAGCAAAGGATTTTTTAAAACATATTTTCTTTTATGGAATCAGCAGCTAGAATTTTTTATTAGGTTGCATCCTCAGTAAGTTCGTTGCACAATGTAATTTGTGGATTGGCTCACACCACTAAAATATTTAAACTGTTAATGATAACATTTTTTCTGCCTCCATATGTTGGCTTAATTTTATTTTACATCTGTGAAAGGTTGTTTATTTTTATGCAGTGATTTAATGCCTGTCTTAAAAAGCATCATGTGAAAGGAATAGTGTTGTTTAATTGTGCAAAGAACTATTTTTGATAAGAAAATTTATATTTTGTAAATATTTAAATTATGCGAGTTATGTAAAAGTTATGTATATGTTTCCAAAACTAATGTGATAAGACTACAGGCCTTAAGATTAATTGTTTAGATATTTGTTGATACTATAGCAGCCTTTTATTGATTTTTATTTGCATGTGCTGGGGGAAATCAGTCAGAAAACTGAATAAATATTGGGACTTTATCATCAGGGTGGTTATAACTATTGCAGTAATACACACTGATGAGAAATACTTACTGTAATTTTCTAAAAGGTCAGTTAATTAGTATTCTGCATACTATCTTTTTTATTATTCTCTTAAAAGCATTTTATAAACACTGACATCCCAGCTCCAGCAGTAAGTACTCCCACTGAAATCAGGGAAACTTGGAAGGATTTGCAATCCCTTAACTTCTTCCATACGAACAGCCAGGTTTTAGAAACTTGGGACAGTTTGGCTGAGGCTTTCAAAGTTACTTTGAAGAATTCATTTCCTAATTGTCAGTTATTTTCCCAGGAAAGATGGTGACCAGATTCTGAACTGTCAGTCTTTACTGGATGTAGGTCAGGAAGAAGGAAACAAAATCTTCTATGTTGTGGTATTTCACTGCCTTATGTGGATTATCTTAGGAACATCAGTTTAGCAGCAATGAAGTCCTTTATCTGCTGGTTCTTTCTAGACCTTTACTCCACATTTGGCCAGTCCATCTCCATTGGCTGGAACAAATTATGATCTTGAGACCACAAAATCTGTTGTTTGTGGGAAGGGTGCTCAGCATGCCAGTAAGGCTCTGTCACAGAAAGTTTCAACACCTTCTCTGTGAAAACTTGGACAGGGAGGACACATCATGGTGGAAGTCCCTGAAGAGACAGTTGTGACCCCAGGTTGTTTCCAGCAGTGAAAGTAAAGCCACAAGTTCTTTCTGGCTGTGCCACAGGACCAATTGGCAGCATGGATGGAAGATGACTAAACAGCACTAAGTCCAGACAGATCAGTATCAGACTCTCTGCTGACACCATACTTGGGACAATACAATTTTGACCACTTGACCTTGAAATATTACTTCAGCTCAGTAGTTTGTTGGTTTGTTTGTTTGTTTGTTTTTGTTTTTTTTCCCCCTGGTCACTGATTGTTCCATAAATGCAACGCTAAGAAACATTCTAAACCTCTTGCACTGTAGTGGAAAATCAGCAAGAGAAAGAATGAACTGTTTTGACTGCCTCTAGGGATAAGAAACTTCCTGGAAGATGGAGTGATTTCCATGCATTTGACATAGCAGACAATGTAGTTGGGCTATTATGGTGCTCTGTACTGATCCCTACCTCCTTCCATATAGCAAAGTTTTGAAATGGCGTTTTCATGTCAGCATACTTCAACACTGATAATAAACAGACAATGTTCATTTTATTAACTAATATACTACAAAACTTAACACAAGGTGTAGTTATCTACGTGGTGGGTTAGGTCTTTTTGAAACATCTATGAGGACTAAGATATAAAAGTCATAATTCAAGACATCCACCAAGTTTTTCAGTGGGATGATCCAGCTGCCAAAATTTGGGAACTCAAGGCTTTACTGATAAAAACAGTGCTGAAACATTCAAGGCTGAAAAGGATAATTAGAGAAAAATTCTGTAGCATTTGGTAGGAAAAAAACATTTGCAAGCCAAGTTCCACAGAAGATAGCACTCTCTTCCACTGCCACCCATCAAGCTCAGAGGAGACACGATTCCTCCTCAGCTTGGAGTGCCCTTTTTTCATGTTTTGCATGAACCTGTAGCTATATCATGCTATGGACAACAACCTAAGAAAGGAACAGACCTTTCTGAGGCAACAGGAGATTTAGATTACAGCACTTGAAATGCAAGGTTAAAGGAACTGGTTTGTATGTTCTAGAGAGCAGAACATAGGGCCAGGAAGAATGTAAAAAGATTCCGAAGTGGAGAGTCATCAATTTTTCACTTGCAAAAAAGTAATCGATAATTTTCAGCTAAGACGATTTGGGCAGCATATGAGTTATGTAGATGTACAGTTATCACAGGAAGTGATATCTGAAGAATCTGTTTTAACTTGAGTCTATGAAGGGTGCCTCAGATCTTTGTAACATTGAAAGGGCTAACTAGACAGCAAGGAGGGACTAAAGGGGCTTTAATGTTATCAGAAATGCTAAGAAACATCTCAAGTAAAGCATGTTCTCTCTTGCCATTCTTCACTTTTTCAGCCCCTGGGGGGCAGGATGTGGCTGAAACTCAGGAGTTTGTGCCCTGTTGGCCTGTCTCAGAGGGTGAGAAGCAGGGTCCCTTGTATCCCTTATACAGCATCAGGAGCCACTGACACCCTGTGATATCACTGAACAGTTCAAGAGCTGTGCTCACACCTTCCTGCTTCAGCCTCCAAGTTCCCATCTGCCAAACAGGTTTCTTCCATTTTCTTTTAACAAGCCTCTTGTATTAAGGCTAGGCTATGGCCTTACAGCCTTAAAACTGAAGAGGATTTCATCAATAAAAGGCCTTTGCTTAGTATTCACCTCAGTACCCCATCCCAAGTCAGTTTGGGAGGGACTGCAGCCCTTCCCATCCTTACAGAGGGAAGTCAGTCAGCACTTACGGTGGCAGTATTATTTCCCCTTCTGACATTACCCACCTGGCCTCTTATTTTATTAATACACTTATTCTTGAAAAACACTCAGACTGCAGAAAACCCAAATAGTTCAGGAGACATTACATACACATCAAGCATTTAGCAGTCAATTCAATGTTTGAGGAAACAAAGTGCCACAGTAAGACACCTGGAAAGCAAAACATGCTGAGCAAAATAAAGCTTTTTCCAAACTGGCAAGCAGGAAACTAAGGCTGTAAAAGGGTCTGTTTTTCCAGAGGAAGCCTTAGGTAATGAAATACAATCTCAAAATTATTAGAAAAGGGGATTTTACTTCAATGAAAAAATACATATGATTTTAACACATCCTCCTACACAGGAAAATCTGGAAGATTTAACAAAATCAGTTTCACTGTGTCAGGCACATTTATAGCTGTTTTACATTAATATTGAGGGAAACCCACATTATTAAAAAAGCTAGTTAAACATAGAGAACAATTCAGAATCCAGTCTTACTCTGGTATCAGAAATTATTTCTTTTTCTTACAAGGTAATTCTCAATATTGCTTGAAATTTTTAGTGCACAGAATTTGTCTCAGAAAACGTCAACAATAATACTATTTCTAATGTCTCTGTGTCTGGGATTTTCACCCCATAACTTGAAGTTTTTGAAGAATATACCAGAACTCATGACACAAAGCTCCAAGAGATTATGGTCAATTCTGTGTCAGCCCTAATTTTGTGAATATGGACCCAGTCAGTAACACCAGTTTCAGGAAATGTTCAAGCTGGCCCTACTTAAAAGAAATACAAGTTTAGAAAGAAAGCAAGGTCTTCTCACAGTTCTGATACAAGCCAAAGAATAAGGCCACTTAAACTTGGTCCTTTTTTATTTCCATTAAAAAAAAAGGATGAAGGAAACATCATCAGTTAAGTTTAGAGGTCACATATTGCATAACCCAATACTCAATGCTCTCTCTAACTGATCTCCTCGGCTCATGAGAAGTAACGTAGGAGGTGAAGGTGCACAACTGTACCCTGAAACAACTCTCACTAGAAGGCAGACTGCTTTCTAACAGGCTCTCTGTGATGGGAAACTGATTCCTGATGTTAGAGCTAAAGGAGGAAGCTCTTCCACTACACACATTCACTGCAGGACCAGCCACTGCAGCTGAACAGCCACAGGGAGAATCAACAGTTCAGCAGCAGTACAAAAGCTGCAGAAAATGAAAAAATTAGCCACAGTACTGCTGCTTAACGTGCCAGTCCCTTCTATAAAGTAAACACTTTCAATTTAAGTACAAATTCTTCCAAGCTGCTTTTAAATATCACACACACTGTTCATATATTTACCTTAGTTCATCCCCTAAAGATAGAAAAAAAGAAATTTCTGTTGTGCTTTTCATGGCCTATCTGTATTATACTATCGTGCAGTCTTCCTTTGCCCATTATTCAGTTTTGATGGGGGACTACAAAATAAATTTTTGGAGCACTTGGCATTAGAATAACCAAATAGCTTTAATAAAAATTGATGCTGCCATTAAAAAGGCAGAGGATAAAAAAAAAATTAAAGCTCCTTATTAACATATTACTAAAATCTACCATATTCCACCAAGTTTACATAATCACAGCAACATTGCACTGTTAAGAGGACAGTACATTTGTCACAATCTGTTTATTGTCCACATACGTAATTTATTAGCCAGTTATCTACAAGTATTATTTACCACAGGCAAACTAAATACTGTGCTTTTAAGAAACCTGCATAGAAATGATTGGATGTTTATTTTATTTTGGACATATTTACAAAAAGAATTTCTATGTGTGTTAGCAATAAATAATCCCAATATTCAAAATGTCAGTGCTCATGCACACACTGACAAGATGGCTGCATGCTTTAAAAATAATTTTTACAGTACAGTCTCCTTCATAGCCCTCTCTCTAATAATAGCAGAAAGTGCATTTTCTTCCATATTTTTGTTCCTTTTCTTCTGTTTTTATTTAGTCTTGCTTCTGAGGGATACAGCCTTCCATCTCAACAACTTCTGGCCAGCCTTCATACTTGTTTGTGTCCTTGTTATTCTTTATATGCTATAAATGGAAAATATCAATTGCTGTTAATGTGAAGTCATTTATCCTTTTGCTTTAATTTGCAGCTTTAAGACATGTACTTATTCTGAGGCCATGGATAAAGAAAAAATATCATTATTAATTTCACATTTTTTGAATCAAATATAACAATTTTTAAGTATTCACCATTTCAAATAACTTGCTCAGACAAGTGAATGGTGAAAAGTTAAGCCATACAAGGAAAACATTTTAAAATTTTATTATAGGTGTTTGCTTACAAAGAGAGAAGCAAGGAAATGACCAACTGCATTCAAGCATGAACCACTAGGTAAAAATAAATAAGGATACTAAATTTACAAGGCAATGAAAACAAATAGTGAGATTTTAAAGAACATTTTATTTTTCCACCAAGCAACCATCTGGAGCCAGGTAAGACATTATTGCCTCCAAGAGTCTGCTGCTGTTTCTACACTTTGTTTCCCATCCCTTACAAAGCTGTCAGAAGAAAACACATCTTCCTTACTCTGCTAGTACAAAGATACTTTTACCAGTAATTAAAGGCAACACTGACACATGCCAAATTGTAACAGCTAAAGTATGGGAATATATTCTATTTCCAAATTTTGCTATAGCAGCTATTTGAAAGAAGAGCAAAGCTAACAGCTGAGAACACAAACACCTTAACTACCTACTTATCTCTTAAAAGTTCACCATTCTTAGTGCATCTAAAATATAACTCAGGCAGAATATTTTGAATTCCTCAGTTTAATTTGATTCATTAAAAAGATAAATAATCTAGTTACTGCATAGGAAGATCTGCACCATATAAGATTTTTTTTTCTTATTTATGAGTCACTAAAGAATCTTTTTTTTTTTGCATGTTTAAAAGGAGGAGGGAGACACGGCTACTCAAGGAAAAAACCTGAAAATAACACTGTGTCAGTACTGCAATAGATACCCATTGAACAAATACATGGCATTTATAAAACTGTGTCTCTACTAATGCCAGCTGTTAAATTCCAGAAGTTATAGAATCACAAACCTGTTCAAATGGACTTTTAGTCTTAATTCCTTTTCCTCCACAGAAGACCCAGTTGTCTCTGAAGCCAAGGTTAGTAATGGATGTGCTTCCTAATTCAGCAATCAGTTTCCGTGCTTCCTCATTCAGCCTTGAAAATAACAGGCAAGTTCAGAATTAAACACATGGCATTAGAGCTTTCACTGCTCAGTGCACCAACCTGCTTTGATCTTATTCAATATACTTTAAGTCAGTCAATATTGGGCAGGATCTATCTTTCAGAATCAGATAAGGCTAGTTCTGAAATCACCTGATGCAATGAGCGCTGCTCTTTCATACTATAATCTCAAGGAACCAGGATATAAACCTATACCAACAAAAGCCAAGAACCCTCTGCTGTGAGAACTTATATATCTCAAGTTCTGTTAGCAGTTCTCCAAGCAACTAAAAAAGTCAGCCTTTAAAGTAGACATTGTTTGCAGGCTTATGCTGAAGTATAGATAAAGTAAAAGCCATTTTAGATTAAAGAATGAAATGAATATCTGGAAGAAGTTCTCATCTGCTTGGGGCAATTAATTCAAAATTCAGAATGCTGCTTCACAGCATGGTTCAGTGCCTGTAAACCCTAGTAGGCTAATTTTAGTATCGAAAGGAAAACAATTCTGGGAGATAAGATATCATTCCAAAATCTCCAAATAGCAGCTCTTTATTTCTTCCTTTAAGTTAATAAATGTGCCTGATTACCAAACAAGACACAAACCTCTGATTACTACTGCCTATTGAGATACAGCTGAATGACTTACTTTACCCAAAATTATGAAAATTATTAAGTACTGTGGAAGGTTATTTGTCCAACCCATACTCCAGCTTTCTCAAGCACAAGGGTAGCTTGATTCTTCACAATTTTGTTTCCAAGAACTGGCCTTTATATTTACTATCAACTACCAGTGGTAGTTGTAGTATTTTCAGTAAGAAGTAGTTCCTGTCTGTCAGCATGACAAGGCCAAATACAACTTCGTGTTTAGCTGTATTCTATCTACATACAAACTTTCAAAAACATCAGCTGTAACATAATTATTGAACCAAAACTAACCCTGCTTATTATCTAAAACATTAAAGAAGGGAAAAGGGTAAAATGTAAAGTAACAAAACAAGCGAACAGAACAGAGAGAAGATCAATCTTGGCTAAAATCCCAGTAAATTACTTTCTTCTTTCCTAAAAGCAGTGAATGTAAACATACTTAACTATTTACTGTAAAGATTGCACACTGCAAAGTCAGGACTTAGTCACCGGGAAGCTACTTCTATATCAAAAATACAGACAAGTTGTAGATAAAAAATTGAACCAAAAGAGGGGAAAAAAAAATGTAGACCACATTAACAAAAAAGCTAATTATTAGTAAAGCAACAGAGGAAAAGGAAAGAAGTTTCAATTCTCACTGTGAAAAGCAATCCTTTGGATAGGATGACTTAAGTGAAGAGTAGATTACAATACATATTCTACAGTGATTTTTAGTATCCATTGAATCTGACCCAAGTTGTGAAAGTTGGAAGATAATGCTTCAAGAGACATAAATCCTCTTAGGCTACATCTATATTAATAAATTGAATAGCTTTAGGTGGAACAGTAAAACACTGAGGCCAAAAAGTACAATGCTCAGACCAGTAACCTCTGTGGCTTTAGATGTAAGGATACAGGCAAGGCTTGCTGGGAATGGTCTCTGCCATCCTGTAACCACAAAACTCTGTCCTGGAGTTGATCTGAAGAAAGTGCTGGATGGAAAGACATTTTCCACCAGAGTATGTTCTCATAAGCATGTTCCTATGTCTGGACCTATCTGAATTTACTAGCCTAAGACAGAATGAGCTATCTGCAAGTGAAAAATCAGCACACCTGTATCTGCTTAGTTTTAGTTTGATCTTTGTTGTGCCCTAATCACATGTGCATTATAAAACTAATAAACTGAAGGTATAGTTTCAAATCTGTCACCTTGGAAAAACAAAACCTTATTAAAAGTAGTTGTGTGATAATGTCTTTTCTGTCAGTATAAAACAGCATGTAAAAGTTTAAGCAACATTTGCTGTTTGAAATCAATTACATACTTGGTTGCACCATCATCATATGTTGCCATTAATACAATCGTTCCATCCTGGATGGTCTTCAGAAACTGAATAAGTGGTGCCACATCTGAAAAGAAAGAGAACATAAAACTGTTTAATAATAAGCAACAATCCTGCATTTAAGCATCTGCAGTGTCTTTCTGCAAAGACATTACTTTAAAGGTAATATTTATATATAAAATAATACATCTTTATAAAAAGGTGCAGAGTTAGAGAAAGCTAAAATCCATCAGAGAACACTAATTTTATAGAAAGAGTTTAATCCATATTGTGTAGAGACATAACCACTAGTAAGAACTACTCTGGAGAACAAGTCTGATTAACCACACCATTTCCTCCCACCTCAACTGCTTTCAAGTTGCACTCTCCTCAGAATTACAACAGTAGAGGTGAAGCACTTCTTAACTATCACTTTAAATCACCACAGCAAATGGAGTCTGGACAAGAAGGAAGAAAAAAAAAGCACATTTGTTGTTTCTCTCTGAACAGTGTAATAGCACCTACCTCCTCCCCACATGTCAAAGAACTTAGTGTCTAATAATTCTCCTGTTTTACCTAAAGAAAAAGAGAAAAAGAAACATTTGGTGGCATCAAATAAAGCCAAAATTATTTTACAGATAACATGCCCAACTCCTTTTACACTCTTTCAGACAAAGTGCTGCAGAAGACACTAGGCAAATGAATTATGGTAACTTTTCTTTTATGGAAACAGTGTAGTGGTTTGTGAAAATGTGCAGGAAAAGGTAAAAGGAAAAGAGTGAGAAGATGCACGGAAGTGTTGGAGGCCAGGCCAGGTGCAGCTTTAAGCAACCTGGTCTAGTGCAAGGAGTCCCTGCCCATGGCAGGGAGTTGGAACTGGGTGATCTTTAAGGTCCCTTCAAGCACAGACCACTCTATAATTCTAGGCAAAATTCTGATTTTGCTTCATGTGGAATCCAAAATAAATTAAAGCATCCATAGACTCTAAAACCAACACAGAGTGTTCAGTTCATATAGCTGCCTTTTTTTGAAGTTGGTTTTGCAAAAGTGACAGTACAGCTATAGAGTGCCTTTTGTGCCACACGGAAAGTCAGAAAGATTAAAATTAGACTGCATGTTTTGCTATAGACTGGAAATGGTAAGATTTGAATGTCAGAATAAATAGAAAAAAGTGGACAATATATTATGTCTCATTACCTTTTGTTTGTTATGCTCTCTACAAAGGAGTATTTGATGGAAGGTGGAAAGTATTTTTTTAAATATATACATTCATGTAAAATTTGGAAGACAGAGAGAAAAACTGGAGCTATAAAATACAAAGATAGGTAGTTTGGTTTTGAACAGACTGAGACAATTTAGGAATGAAACATAGGGTTAGGAGGCATTGTTCAACTTATGCTTTAGATGATGAAAATCTGAGCACAATCCAAAAATAACAAGAATTGATATTGCAGTGAAATGACAAAGTGCTATCTCAGTGCTACAAGGAATAGTTTCCTACATCTTAAAGACAAATGTGCCAGTGCTGACATTCAGTTCAGCTTTCAACATAACAAACAGCTAAACTTGTTTGGTTTTAATGAAAATTACAAATCCTGAACGCAGTTACCTACATGATGCATTTACAGACAAGGTCTACAGACCAAATATACTGATTCAAGTGAGGAAATAATGAACTGGTCTTTCTGTGTAGTAACAAAACTGCAGAAGGTAAAGAAGTTTCACTGAAAACAGAGCAACAGAAGAATACAGTCTATAGTTTAATTAATGGTGGCAACACACAAGGTCAAAGGAAGTAGAATGCATCTCATGTCTTTTTCCATTTTTCTGTGTATTAGGAATTTACGTGATGTATCAATAAGACAGTCACCACAGCACCCCACATTACTGTTTTTACAACCCATTTTTAGAAACAAAAATGCACTGAGTTTTTCTGCTTTGTAACAACAAGGTGTCAGTGCCCATATCTGACAGTATCTCAGTATAAATAAGCTTAATACTTCCTTTTCTCCTTGGTGCTTGCCTTTCACCACCCCACAGTATTTCACCTTAAATTTCAGAAAATTTGAAAATGAAGACAATCTGCCCATTAAAATATCACTTACCATTGACCAGAGCTATATTTATTCCTCTGCCGACATTATTTTTAACTCCACTCATTAAACTGAAACAAAATAAATTATTTTTAATAGAACAGTCTTCTGATGTGAAATATTTCTGGTTTTTAAATAGGATCAAGTTCTAAGAGATACATAGTTAAAAGACCACATGTTCTTGAGTACTTAAATCAAGCAAAATCTCCTTGAACTAATCTGTTTTCTTAAAGCACCACTAAAATAAGAATAATACATCAAGTACCCCCAGTTGTATTGATTTACTTTGATTGCTTTCATGGTTTTAAAGTATTTCTATAAATGAAAAGTGTCACAAAAATAGTGTTATTTATGTAGTTATGTTATTTAAAAAGGTAACAAACAGGATAAATAGAAGTTTGGAACAATTGCCTAATTTAAGATTATAAAGAAGCCTCCAGCTGAGATTAAAGAAAGCATCTCACCAAAAGCATACAGGTGACACATATCCTTAGTTACAAACACACTCTAAGAGATGCTTTAATTCCATCCTGAGCAGGATTTCTTTAACCTCCCTAGCTGGCCTTAGAAAGGGGCTGCACATATGGAAAGTCCTGTTACGATCAAAACTTTTTCCACATTTCTTCTGCAACAATATGATTTTCAGGTCAAGTCTGAACACCTGTTCTAAGCAATGCACCTTTACACACACGGCTTTCACTTCAGCTTTCTCATAACAACTTCTTATTGATAGGCTACAAGAAATGGTGCTGTCTTTTGCACCCACAATGAAGGCAGAAGCCAAAATTTAGAGTAATGTCAAACTGATTATAGACAAGTATCAGAAACAGATTCAGTATTCAGAGAGGCCGTGAGAGACTACCAGATAAGGACAACTCTTGGCACAGTGAATTTAAAAGGTTTAAAGAACCAATAATCAGAGATGATGGAGTTAATATAACTTAAAGGAATTACAGAAGAATATTATCTGCCAAAAAGTGAGATTTAAATTAAAACTCCAATTCAGTAATTTCTGAAAGAAAATACTTGAAATTTTCTGCTGAAATTTAGAATTCAACTCTGGTTAGTAGGGAACTCCAGAAGTATTCTAGCTAATGGAGGATCATTTCTGCTCTAATAATGTGATTTTCATGTCATATGTGAGCATCCATTCCAAGCAAGAAAAACAAATGACAAATAAAGACCGGAACATAAATGAAAAAAGGCAATGAAGTTCTGAACACATTCCTCCAGCAAAATTTAGTGGGCATTTCATTTACCAAAAAGAATTAAGAAGTTCCTTTTAACTACAGAATTCTCTGTAAATAAGTACCAGTATGAAAATGTCCAATACTGAGGTGGCTTGACACTGAAATTTCACACATGCATGAAGTTATAATGGATTCAGATTACAAAATCTGTAACTATGAATACAAGAATTACTAAAGGAAAGTAGTACAGTATTCTGCTATTGGGTTACTGTGGCACAATCATGCAACTGGCTCCTTAATAAAGTAAAACTGCACTGAGAAGTTCCTAGTAAAGAAGTAAATATAGCCCCTTCTAAAAAGCCCATGATAATAGCAACTACAATATTTAATGTTTTGATGATGAGTCCAGCATGTTTTTTCTAATTTGAATTATGGCCTCCCAATATAGAACAAGGCTATAACTGAACTTGTATACAACAGAAATCCTGTTTCACATTAAAAAAAATCTATATAACAAAAAAGAAAAATTGAGAAATTACTTGCATTCTGAATTGTATCAAAAACTTCAGTGCTTTCGTAAGTCAAGTCACATCCTTACATTTAACACATAGGTAAAATACTCTACTCTGTAAATATCATTTACAAATTATCAAAACTCATTCCTGCTGTCCTGTGTTGGAAGTATGAAGAATACAAAGTAATAGAAAAAGAAAAACTTTTTTTACAGGTATGAGTTCACAAAATATCTCTAAAAAAGAGCTATCAAGAGGAAATTAGGTTTTTTCAGAGCTCTGATATATTCCTTTATACACTTGAGGCAGCTTGTGCATCATCACAAACACAACAGGCTGCAATGCAACAGCTTCTCACAGGAGGGCAGCCCTTCATCAGTTTTAGAATTCTTCCAAGAATTTACTGCCAACAAGTTGAGAGCTTTTTAAAGAGAAAGAAAACCTTTTATGAGCAAAGCAGGAGATCATATAAAATCTGAAGGTTTGTATAAAAATTCTGAAGGAATTCAGAAAGATGTTTGCCAAGGAAAGCTGGACTGTAGTATTCCATAGTTGTGCACTAAAGTGCCTGCTTAGAGGAGCCTTTCCAGCAAAGACATTATTTTCATCATTTTCTTCAGCAAAATATCTAGTAGAGAATTTTCTTTTTTTTTTTTGACAGAAATTACAAAACTCTTCTTCATTAATCAGTCAGTAAGACATCAAAATAAACAAAAAGTCAAAAATCCCAAACAAAGCAACCCTACAATCCTGAATTTAAAATATATCTTGCATTCCCACAACTTTTAATCGCAGAATCAGCTTAAGTCTTCACAGATATTAAGCTTCCTATATTAAGCAACCAGCATGAGACAGTAGCACGATTTGTAACACCAGCAGAATACCATGCTGAGAGATTAGATAAGCCTGTCCAAGGTCACCAAGCAAGTCACCAGTAAGAATGGAAAGTAGGAGAAGCCTGTAATCCATACATGCCAAGGTGAGCTCCTGCTGAGCACATGCTCCCCCATCCACATACAGTTTAAAAGATTACTCGCAAAAGGCAATAAAATTATTCACTGAATTATTATCAGAGGTACAAGGACAAGTTACTTAGAGGTAAGTGTGTATCTGACTTGACAAAATCTTACTAACCCTGTAAACCTGAAAAAGTGCAAGCTATCTTGCATGTATTAAAATAACACACATTTCTGCATTTACTGCAGAGCACTAAGTGTGCTTCATCAGAGAAAACGTTATAATCAATGTGACCTTTTCATGGAATCAAACTGCTTGCAGAAAAACCTTAATTTAAACTGCTGGTTTTGTGTGCAAAGTGATCGAAGCATTTGAAAGAGATACTCAGAAACAACAGGTAAAAATACTTACACATTATCCTCTACACAAATTTTAGGTCCAACTACATTTGCTGCTCCACTTGACATTTTGAATGCAAAATGCTTTTCAGGACAAGCTTTAGAGATCCCACACTTGTATCTTGGAGGTTTTGTAGCTTTCAAAAGGAAATAAACCAAGATTTTAGAAAACAACACAGGCAGGCTAACAGACAAATATCAGTTACTTTTCTGAAGGAATGCAAGGAAGAGGGCAAACACAAACACTATCACATCTGTGGTTACACAGCAGCTTAAAATAATCTAAGTTCCTGAAGCACCTCATTATTCCAACTTCTCGTTGTCACCCTGCTGCTTGCTCTGGCACTGTCATCAAAAGCCACAAGCCAAAACTACAAAACAGACTTTACCAGAAATTTAGAAAAATCAGGAGAAGAGGAAAATTAGTTTCTGATTGCATTTGAAGTATAATTAAGACTTTCCTAACTATGAAAATTCATCAGTCTTTCTGTTGTTAGTAAAAGCAAGTCACAGCAGTAATATATGTCTATGAATACTCACAGCGTGCAGCTGCATCCAATGCTGATCTAGCTAAAATGAAAAAAGAAAGTTTCACAAGTTGTTGCTATTAAAGTGTCATCTGCTATATAATATCCTATAAATGTAAAATATTTCCGTACTCCTATAAAAACAGGCTGGTTGAAATGAAGTATCAAATACACCTGAATATTATGCTTCAATAAAAAACAACTTTTAAGCATTAGAAGAATGAAAGTGATCAGGAATCCCATTCAGAAGTACTACTTTAATTTATGACTTTCTGAAAGTCATGGAGTCAAAAACCCACAGAGATTCGAAAGCTTAGAGAATTTATGGAGTTCTGGGCATTGAAGTGAAATGAATTCTCTCCTTATGAGGTTCCTTTCACCTACACTGGAAGTTTGCAGCTCAGGCATATTTCAACATACAGGACTCTGTTCCTTGATACATGAAGAGGCACAAGTGCCCCCACCACGCCCACATCTGAATGACACCCCTGTCTCTTCAATGATTACTAAAGATGTCTCTGCTGACTGGTTTGGATGGCAGCTCACACTGCAGTAATCCAGAGTTGAAGAACACAAACCCCACCCACGTACCAAATATTGTTTGGGGTTTTCTTGGTAATAAACACCTTGAAAGAAAACTGGTTCAAAATAGACTGAATTTTGAGACACCTAAACTGCTTATCTTTCCCTGTGCAGAACACCTGGGCACATCTGAAATGTTTTGATTACTGCACATTCAACTTAACAAAGTACCTGCACAAGAGAAAAAGCCCCCCTAAAACAAATTCTGAATCTCTTTAGCAGTTGTAAGAGCCCAGATTTCCAGAAAAAAGGTTCAAGTCACCTAATTTATTACTCTACTCTAAGACTGCATTTCCAGTAAACAAAAAAAACCAGGTAAAATTATGTATCTGTGGCAGACAAAAGAATCAAATGCATTAAAGAGAGTAGGTTAAATATTTCATACAGAAAATAATTTAATACACATATTATATATAAAAAATAACAGGCACGCATATTAAAGAGAAACATAGAATTCTTAAGTTGAAGAGCCTAAGGCAAAACAAATACGATATCCTTGATAAAGGCTCAAGTAAATGTTAATAAATGTCCAGAGAAAACAAAGTCATCACTTACCAAATATGTGCCCTAAGTTTGCATCCATTTTTATTTCGAACACTTGAGATATGACATAAAACGTCAATAAAAATATTGCTATGACTACTACCAACTTTGCAGCACCTGTTAAGAAACAGAAAGGTTTCAAAAAATTATCTGCAAATGGTAACATTAGTTTACCAAAATCAGCAACATGAGAAATGTGTATCAGATTACGTTCTGGGGAACCTTCATGCTGGTCTGATACCATAGTACACTAACTCAGCTCAGCAGCCAGAAAAAGCCAGACTTCCATGAAAATCCAGCTTAACCAAATGAACTAAGATGATCAACCTGGCTGTTGCCCAAAGGCAAAATTCCCACCTCCTCCATTCCACTTTCCTGTTCTTAGCCATGAGTTCCTCATCAGTTCACAAATACTGAGTATCCCCCTGCCCTCAAATTGAGCTACCTCTGTTTTAATGTATGGCACAGCCTGTGTGATTAGGGACTTGTTTATATAATGCAGCCTGGCTGCTATGGTCAGTCAGAGTACTATATTAAAAAAAACAAACTAAAAACAAACCAAAAAAAACTCCAACAAAACAAACAAAAAACCC
Source organism: Petroica traversi (assembly GCA_025920805.1). Lineage (NCBI taxonomy): Eukaryota > Metazoa > Chordata > Aves > Passeriformes > Petroicidae > Petroica > Petroica traversi. Next base: position 23,839,984 of record JAHLSL010000009.1, read on the forward strand.
CCATCAAACCTCAAACCACCAGCCAACTAGAAACAAGCACTCTCCCCTTCTTTTCAAAACATTTATATTAATGACCTTCAAAAATCAAAGGCTATTTTAAAATAAGTAAGAAAAAACAGTACCTCTCCTGTCCCCCTTTTAATATACTGAAGTCTCAGGTAATTCTAAGATTTACAAGCAAAGTTCCTGCAGTACTGAGTGGCTACTCTACTTCCTTGGAGAAGAGCTGTAAGCATGCAACCACAGCAGCTTGGAATGGAAATGTATGTGATACTGCCACAAACCTCACTGTTTTTTAGCATCATTTGCAATACATTTTTACAGAATACTCCACTCTTAACTGACTGTAAAATACTGACTGAGAGTACAAGTCAGGTGAAGAGGCATCTGATCAACATCCTGCCTTCCTATCTCACTGCAGTATGCCAAACTAGTTGGAAGAATCCAACTTCAAGCATACTTATTTTTTTGAGATTGCCAACCAAATACTTTAGAAAAAACCAAATTTATATACTCCTGCAGATCTCAGACTGCTGCTGTGATGGGCTGCTCAGAAAAGCCTAAAATAGACAGATTACTCAGCTTTCAGAAGGATGAGAGATGCTAATCAATCCTCCCAAAAGGCTAAAAAAAGACAAGGGGATAGAAAAAAAGGAAGATGAAGAAAGATACATGGCTTTTTTGCTAGTAGTTTGGTCTTTTGTGTGTGTGAGCACAGACATTTTATGATGTAAGAAAACACAGGTGCAAACCTAACTTAAAAACATTATGCTGGAACTCCAAAGATCACTGCACTGGAAAGGAAGGGAACTGGAGAAACAGATGATCTGAACATATGTTAAGAAATGGGGTAAAGGTTTTCCAAGCAACACTGCTTAAAACCACAAGAGGGGACCAGATTTTGGAATGTGTCATCTAGCAAGTGGCATTTGGAGAGCATGTTGGTTTAGTATATAGTATATGAGATTAACAGGAACTCAGTCTGAGGACCAACCATCCCCTAGCTTTTCAACTGAACTGCAAGTGCTCTCTTTAAAGGAATAATAAGAAGCCTCCTAGAAGGTTCTTTAAGCATTTGAACCAAAACTGGCATGTTTGCTATGGGTGAAAAACTTCTGTAGGAACTGCTGTATCTTCTTTGTGGTTTTTAGCAAAAAAAAATTATTGGATGGAAGGGAAACAAAAAACCTAAACATGTTTGGAAAGTAATTTTCCAGGTGAATCAGGCATCTAAAAAATGGAGCATTTCCCAGTTCTTTATCACATTTACTTTAGCAAGTTGCTCCCAGCTATACATACTGTGGTTAATAAATCGTCTAATTTCATGCATTAACAAGCTCTTGGAAAGGGTGTCATTTTCATCTAGACGAGGCAACAGTTTCTCCTTCTCCAAAAGAACACTGTAACTATTGATAAAAGTGCAATGCACCAGAAACTCAAAACCGTTCCACTGCTACACAGGCTATTCTACTGTGACAAAATGTCTAAAATACTGTTTTCTTTTAATGTTATATTAGTAGAGATCTTATTTTTACAACAACTATACCTTCTGTCAAGTAGAATTAGTTTCTCAAAGCCTGTACTACAGTAACTTACCACTGTGAGAAGGCTTTTAAAGTTTTCAAAATCCCAGCAACCTTTCTGAAAGTTTCTGACACTTAAAACAGCACATAGCAATTTTAGTTAGGGTGTGAGGAGTGGAAGTAAAAAGTAAAATGCTTAAGACAGCCATTTGTCCTTTCCTTATTCCTTCATCTTCTTAGAGAAATAGCAGCCAAAATATGTCAAATCATGGCACCTTAAGCAATCACTGCAGATCAACTGCAGCATTTTAACAAGGTGATTGCTCTTCGACCATCCCAAATTCCAAATGAATTTCATTAAAAATCAATGAACAGCAATGCCTGTTATGCCAGTTAAGTGAAGCATACCCTAACAAAGTTTGATGAGGACACCATCAATTATGAGGAAGTGGGCACGTCTAAAGGGAGATCCAAACTGCAGGAACATCTGGATAGGCTGGAACAGTGGGCTAACACTAACAGAGGAGTTCAACAAGGACAAGTGTAAGGTTTTCCACCACAGAAATCATAATCCAGGAGTAAAGAACAGACTGGAATCTACCGAGCTGGGGAGCAGCTCTGTGGAAAGGGACCAGGGGACGCTGGTGGACAACAAGCTCCATACAAATGGAGGGTGCTGGCAAAGAAGCCAACAGGATGCTGGGCTGCATCAACAAGGGCATCACCAGCAGGCAGAGATAAAGTCACTACCTCTCTCTGCACAGCACTTGTCAGGCCACACCTATTGTACTTCTTTCAGTTTTGGACCCTGCTATTAAAAACAAAAGAAAAGAGACAAAGACACACACATTCTAGAGACAGTCCAACAAGGATTGGGAAGCCTGTCAGATGACGAAAGGGTGAGACTGTTGAGTTTGTCCACCTTGAGAAAAGACTTCCAGGAGAACTTAGTACCATATTCCAGGATTTCAAGAGTGGCTACAAAGAAGATGGAAATTCCCTTTTTGCAAGGAAACACATGGAAAACAAGAGGGGTAGTGGGTAAAAATTATTCTGGGGAATATTCCAGTTGGATACAGAAAATTTGTCACAATGAGAACAATCAGACATTTGAATAATGTCCCCAGGGAAGTGGTGCACTTCCCAACACTGGCCATTTTGAAGTCTGGCTGGACAGAGTGCCGAGTCATTGTGGAAAGATGGCTACGGTTCAAATTAGAGGAAGTTATAATGGTATGAAAATTAGAAAGTAAAATACAGCTGCTACTCCCTGGATGAAATGCTGTGAGCATGTTCAAAGTCTATCCCACAATGATTCCTCACACACACAATCTGCAACCTCAAGCACATGTTAATGGGGAACAGATGGTGGAGCAGAGTGGAACACCTGGGCCAGGCTGTGTTGAAATCAGGTGGTATTTTGTAGCTGATAAACCTGCACAGCACCTGTCAACCAAGGGAGATAGGAGCAGCTATCTTGCTGTTGAACCAGCAACTGTGGTGAAATCACTCTCCTGAGATGAACTTGGCTCTTTGTAACTTAACTATAATATTAACTCACACCATCATCCCAAAGTTGCCTGCCTCCAAGGTACGACCACCCCTCACTGAGCACGCTCTCTATATTTTAGTCTATATCAGTAACAGAGAATTTTACACCAATGAATAACAGAAGTATGTGTAATTAGAGTCTCTCACAATCCACCCAAACCAAAAGGAACTTCATTGAAGGGTCTCCAGAACAGGACACAGACTAGTCAGGCACAAGGGTCTAGGCTTTCCTGGTGTGTTAACAGACTAATCAAACACTATAGGTTTGAGAAAATCTCCACTTTTCACATGACAACCACCTTGTCTAGACAGTGCTTCTGCCAAGAAATGTCAGATCAGATGATTCTTGAGATCCCTTTTAACCTGATATTCTATGATTCTGTGACTTTAAAACCTTACTGTCACAACTTGTTAATGTTGTCCCCAGCAGTTACTTCACAAATGACCAAAGTCTGATTTGACTGAGCATACTTACCTGCTATTCTCATGTTTAGTCTTCAGCCAGCTAATGACACTATTGCATTAAAACAGCCACCTATGGGAAACAAAAAAAACCAAACAAAAACTAAAAACCACTTCACTGTAATTACAGCCAAAAAAGCACTTTTGTGATGAGTAAAAAAACCCACAGATTTTCTAGTCAATAAAATTAATGATGATTGTTCTGAATACCTATTTCTTAACACTCACGATTAAGGGAAGATTTAAGATGGATTTCTGATGTCTTGCTTTCATTTGTTTCTCCATGAAACAAGTGTTCTGAAAAAGCATTAATTTCATCTAATCCATTACAAATTCAGTTTAACTTTCAGTCCCTCAACCTGTGACCTAAGTACTTACCAGCGCTCTATCTAAGCAGTCTTTAGTTTCCTAAAGCTATGTGGCAAAAGTCAACAGCTCCACCTGCACTCCTTCAAAACCCTACTTGCTTCTGGATGCAAGTTGCTATTTGGCAACATAGCATAGTAAATTAGGCATTGGAGAGAAATACTACATAAACTGCATTCAGTGGAACTGAAAGAAGGTGAATACCTTAATCTGTGCATCTCAGAAAAGTAACAATACATTAGTCACTCATAGGTACAGCCAGAGGAATAACCTGATGGTCAAAGATGACAGAAGCACCCAACCCTAGCACTCCAATTATTTCAGAATAAACTGAAAACCACTCTAAGCAAACAGCTCCTAAGCATCCACAAGGTTTTTGAGAAGAGCATGTCACCACACAGAGTCAAAATGGGCCACAAACTCCACAGGCTCTGTACAAAAGCTCCTGCCTCCTCCTCCTCAAGCAACACAGGGTCCAGGGCCATTCCAAATCTTCTGCCCTCTACCTGCAGAGCCAGGGCTTTTCCTGGCTGTACACCATGCTCATGCTCAGTCCTGGTGGGCCTGCTCTACACTGAGCCTGGACATTTGGCTCAGCTTTTCCCTGATTCAGGGATCTTGTTGAATTATCTACACTAAGACCACATTTGAAAACATGTAATCAACTATCACTCTAATCCAAGCAGCTGTCCCAGACCCCCATCACAAAAGCTACAATATCCCTGACCCTCTGCAGTCCCATGCCGTGATTTTGAAAAAACATCAAAAATATTATCTTTAGAAATTATTAGAAAAAATGCTGTTATTAGAAATACAAATTATTTGGAGATGAGCATCAAAACACCCACATAGTGCTCACAGTCTATGCTAGCAAGAAAAAAATGGTATTATGCAGACAACCTTTTGCCTTCCCTTAGTTCAGTATCTTCGAGTTCAGTGATTTGTGTCCAGATTCTCTTTGCCAGAGACTCAGTCACTGTGTTCTATCTCTTCAAGTTTACAAGTAAATGGTCAGCAGAGAAATAAACAGGAAAAAAAATTGCAAATACAGAAATATTTATTTCTATTCTGTTAGAGTTTGAAAATACTTATCACCAAAGTTTAAAAGCAGACAAATGTTTTTGAGTGCTACTGTTGTACTGTAAAGGAAATCTCACAGCATATTACAGATCATAATATATCCATTTAGCTGTAGCCACATATATCCTCATATAATAACTTCTTTCAGTGAAAGGCTAGTATTTATGTGTCTTGTAAAAAGGAAAAAAGAATCCATCAGGACAGATAAATTAATTTTATTTCAAAGTCTGTGAACAGAATTATTCTAGGCTTCTTCCTCTCCACACTCTCAGAAATATTACAATAAACACGATACTTCGAACAGCTACAAGCTTTAAGCCTGCACTGAAAAAAAGAGCTTTCGTTTTTTGTTTTACTCTAAACAAAAACACATCATGAATTCAAAGCATGAAAGCAAGAATATGAACAAAACCAGAAAAAGAATCTAAGTGAAACAATCACATGACCTAACTTTGACTGCTTTTACCCCAACATCCCCTTTCACCCATCTCAGGGATCATTATTTGTTTCACTCAACAAATAAGAGTGTGCATTCTTTTTTAAGTGTAGAATGCTTTTTGATTTAGAAAAAGGAAAAATGAGTATGCTATGCCTCAACTTCAAAGGAATTTTAAAAAATTAATGATTATTTTTTTTAAATTACAGTATACTGAAAAATCTGGGGTTTGATTTACAGAATAATACAGTAGTGCTGCAGTACAGACAAACATTGCACAGCACTTCCCAGCTGCTTCCCAGGAAAATAATTTATGGACATCAAGTCCTTTTCCTACACTGTATTATCTTAGATTTTTTTAAGTATTTCAAGACAGAACAGGAATAAAACACGACAAGCCGTGAACCCTTATGAATGCTTATAGACCACTACTCCGTATCTTTGGTATTAGACCTCATAACTGAAATTAGAGAACGGACTAGAAAATTGATTTGGAATTTTTAACAGTGTGCCTTTTAGGATCATTTAAAAACAAACAACACAGGACCACAACTGAACTTGCTCAGATTCAGATGCACAAAACCAGAACCAACAACATTCCTTCGACTGCTTTAGAAATGGGTCACAATAACCCAAACACTGTTTTTCTCTTCTTTAATGTAAGATTCCATCAAGTAGAGATAGTAGAATTAGAACCTTACTATCCTCCTGACTTATAAGTGTCAAGTGATACAAATAATAATTTATTACTACATCATTCTCTGTCAGGCAGCACAAAAAGGCTCCCATGTATCACTTATTAGAGGCTGAGGCAGGAGATACAGTCCACAGCAGGGCTGACAGGCAGTGTCCCGATGAGTACAGCAGAACCCTACAGGGATGCAAAGGCCAAGGAAAACACCAAACAAGCAACAGAAGCTATAAACATCTTCAAGTTGCAAAGTAAAATGGCTGGGTTTAGGAAGGAATATGTGACTCAAACATGGATTTTTTTTCTTCAGACTGTTTTCTTAGCACAAAACTTAGGAAGTTTTTCAATCAAGGTCTACAACTTGGATAGCAGAAAGAAACCAAAAATTCTCCGCGCAACAGTGCCCTGAAATTAAGTTATCTACAAAAGAACCTGAACAGGAGAAGACATAAAGTTAGAGGTTATAAATCCTTCTTGAATGCTGGCATGTCATTGCCCAGCTCGCTGCATCGAGTTACACATCCATCCATGCAGAAAAAGATTATTTATTCTGGATACAAACTGCTAAGGAGAGGGTATGTGGAAGGACAACTGAGAGCTGACGATACTGGTTGTTTTTTTTCCTGCATCCTTGTGCATCCCAAACAACCCCTATGACAGTCTAAAATGCAATGCATAGGGCATAGAAATCAGTAGCTTACAACAACAAAAAAAGGAGAAAAACAAAGGACTTATCCCCCACTCTGACCCACTTGTTGATTAACTTCTGTACTATGGCATACACAACACAAATACAAAAAATTAACTACACAATTCCACAGAGCTACTGCAAGTATTTTTGTTGATACCTAAACTAGTTTCAATAAGTAGACAAGCAGATGACTGCCTATAAAAGTAACCGGCGTCCCTTGAGGGAACCCTGCTAGGTCCTTCCCAGAGGAAGCTTATAATGTGACTTCATTTAGGAAAATTACAAGCCTACAAACCTTCCAAGCAAATCATCACCATATTTTGTTAGATAATATAAAGTTTCTAACACACCAAGATCGAGTTCTTTCTACATTCACGTCTTAGAATGGTCATCAAGCAAGTTTTACTCCTAGAATCATTGTGCAAGAGGAAACTGCATTGAGATTACTGACAAACTAACAATTCCTATTAATCCTGCCTCGCTGACATAACACTGAATGAAGTGCAGATTTCAGTCTGAAGCTGAATGCAACTCCATTTGCTTAACTCTTTATGAGGCTTTTCTCAACACTTGTTCAGAGATGGTGCCATGGACAAGTCACTAGAGCAGGAACACAGCCTCTGCCCTACTTACTGCACAGAAAATTGTGGCCATTTGCCACAAACTTCAGTTTAAAGGCAGTTTCAAATACGGTTGTAATTAATGTTTTGAAGGATGATAATGAAACATGCAGATTAGTCTACTTCATTCGCAGGATAATAGTATTTCCATTAGCAACTTGATAACATGAGTGGATTATGCTTACAAAATGGGCACACAAAAAACAAGCAAAGATGAGAGGCAAGAATTTAGAAGGTCAAGATAATTTTGAATTCTGACCTTAGCTGATTAGGAAGAGGTCTCAAAATCAACGATTCTTAATAAAACATAGTATTACACTCCAGAACTGATTTCAAGGGCAGCAAAACAATAAACAGAAACAGAAGAAGAGATTACAGCAGCTCTCTAATATTGGGGTCAACAATGTCATACTGCCACAAAAGTGTAACTGTTCGTTGTGAACTGCACTGATTGGACTGCTGTGTATGGAAAAAAAAATATTGCTCTGCCTAAACAAACAAAAAAATACCCTGCTCTATGTGCTATCTTGACTTTTAACTGAGACCCATGTGCAGTTTTTTCCTAAGTCTATCTTAATGCATAATCTCCAAATGGAAGGATCTAGATAAGAATTACATGACCTAAATAAACCAACTAAGGGATAAAAGAATCAAGTCTGCTTTGCAAGGAACTGTGAAAGAGAGAAGTCAGGTCAGACATCTTTATCTCTAATCATCAAGGTGTAATTTAAAATTTTTTTTAGAAATAAATATATTTTTTCAAAAATACTATTATTTATGACAAATCTAAAATAGATAAGATATATTTAAAGTAATAACTTTAAATATATATTTTTACAATTTAAAAAAAAAAAAGCTGAGAAGAACCATTCTCAATATTCCCTGGCCGCTCCTTACCTATTTGCAGTTATAATACTGAAGAAAAAAACCTTACAGTTACAAGGATAAACAAAAAATATAAAAGGAGGCTGGAAATCATAGAAGTGCAGAACAGCGAGAGTTTTTCTTAAGATAGTCTACAAGGTGTAATCTAATGCCCCCTTCAATATTAAGCCCACACTTCTATACTATTATATGCAAATCAGTACCCAGGTTATGTAAAATTAAATCTGTGGCAGCCTGAGATCTCTGCATCCAATTCAGGGAGAAATTTTTTCTTCAGACCAGGACTTAAGTATTTGCAAGCTTTCTAGGAAGGTCAAATAACATTACACCTGTTTTTGTATATATCTGCTATCCGTTAATATGAAAACCATACACTGCACTAGAATCAAACAAGTATTCAAAATTACTTCATATAAAAAAAGGAAAAAGAAGAAGAAAAAAAAAAAAGCTTGAGCTTTTATTTTTATTTCCAAGGCCTTAGTAGATTAGGACATTGCCTTTTGGGGTTTTTTGGGTTTTTTTAGCAAAAAAAATGCATTCCTCAATGATTAGCAGATGTATTTTATTTCTGTCAGAGAACAGCAAAAAATCCTCCGAACAAACAAAAAAAATGAGATTTTCATACCTGGTAAAATATAATCAATGAAACAACATTGTGTTTAATCCAGCCTCTGTTGATAAGATATTTCAGTGTGTTCTGTTCAAGCAGCTCAGAGCAGTGGTATTTTTTTACTCAATATTACACAGTGAATTAGATATGTCAAGGACAGCATTAGATACTCTTATGTGATTTCTGGTTTTAAATCAGTGGCTGTGCCAACCTGAATTATATGCCATGGACAAAAGAGCTGAGACATTCAAAATCATTCAAGACTATTTTATTCAAATGCAGGATGCATTTTCTTATCCAGATGATTGCTTACTTTTCTGCTAGGCTATGAAGAGTTTTTCCAGTATGTTTGCAAAATTAATTTAATTTTAAATTAGTGAAGGACAAACATAGAAAATAATTATATCCTTAAAAAAGTAAAAAGCATAACTCGATTTTATTGTATAATCAAGCACCATTTGTGTCCTCAGGAAACACAGGTTATGACCCCATAGCTACTCCCTACAGGCAGCACTCCTACATCCATACAAGTTCTTTGAGGTTCTGGCAGAATTCCACATAGGGAAAAGGTTTGTCCACACAGAACAATTTAGAGACTCAGGAACATGTATTTTCTTTTCTCCTTTGTGACAAATGGTACAATTAAGTAAAATTATTAATTTCTTATAAAAATTATAACATCCAAATTGTGTTCTTCCATATACATATCAAGATTCATCTTGATATTCCAGACAACTGAATGTGACCCAAAGTGTTTGCTTGTAAAAACAAGATTTTATTTTACTTCTATCAAATTATATCTACAACAAATGAATGTAAATAAAAGTAGGAAATGAAACCAAAGCTTATTCCAAAATTAGAAATAGGTATTCCAGCTACTGTTGCATGTCTTGTGTTGCGAATACCACTCTGTGGTTTCACTTTTAGGAAAGGAAATACACACGAGAAGCAGCATTGTGCCTGCGTGTTTTGAAACTTGATGTGCAAAACAAACCTTTCCCAAATGGCATGTCAAATCACTGACCACACAAGCTTTTGCTAGTGGCATCAAGCCAGTACTTTCACCTTAGGCAACACACAAACTAGACAGTCTCAAACACTGAAAAATTCTTCTGAATCCTGAGAAGCTGAGATAAAAGTACTAAGGCATTCATTCTTCCCACAGAGAATGAAACCCAACCCACATTCCTTCTGCAATTAAAACAACAAAACCAAATCAATCAAAAAAAAAACAACCAAACCAACCACTACAACCAATCAAAAACAACAAAAATATTTAGCCTTATAAGCACTCTATCCATGCTTTGAAGACTCTTCTCAATTATTACAAAAATTAGGTAAGAATGTGATTTATGGTCCCTAAACCCCCCACTATTTATATGTGATAAAGTAAATTGCACCATTGCTTCTGACACGCCTATTGAAGAGAATCTTCAGTGTTTCATGGGGCTGGATAATATCACATATTGAAGAACAAATGAACAAATGAAATTTCAAGAACAAATTGCTGAACCCCATTCACCAACTTACTTCCCCACTTTATCACAGCAAACTACATGAATCTGAAAATACGTTTAAGAGAACCTCAAACTATTTTGTAACTGAAACACTGCTGGAATTACCACCTGTTCAAATGTTCAAAACTAATTCTTTGTTTTCAGCCATACTTTTAAGAAACAAATAATGACCTTGATTTTCTAAGAGCAAAATCTGTTCAGTTTTTCCACAACAAGAAGTAAATAAAGCCTTGCAACACATTAATCTATGGAACCACCAGGTCTCACTTGAAGCTGTTGCCAGAATCTAGTAGATGTTTCAAATATACAAGAGCATTCACATCTTTATATCATGAAAAACACCAAGCCTCTTATTAGAATATTGCATCACTATCAAGCAGTATCATCCTGCCCTAAAGCGCAATTCTCAACAGAACTACCATACCAAAGGATATGTGCCTGAAGAACAATAAGTGCGCACAATTTCTGTGACTTCACAGAACCACAGAATGGCTCATGTTGGAAGGGATCCCAGTGGGTCATCTGGTCCACCCTCCCTGCTCAAGCATGGCCATCCCAGAGCACATGGCACAAGATTGTGTCCAGACAATTCTGGAATATCTTCCGTAAGGGAGACTCCACAGCCTCTCCGTGCAACCTGTTCCAGTGCATGGTCACTGCGCAGTAAAGAAGTTCTTCCTCAGAAGAACTCTATTTAGGTGGAACTTCCCATGCATCAGTTGCTGCCCACTGCCTCTTGTCCTATTGCTCAGCCCCACCCAGCAGAGCCTGGCTCCATCCCCTTGACACTCTTCCTTCAGATACTGACAGGCAATGATGAGTCCCCTCTCCGTCATCTCTTCTCAAGGTTGAATGGGCCCCATCTATCAGCCTTTACTTGAAAGAAGGATACTCTATGCCTTAACTGTTGGACCTGCTCCAGGAGCTCCATGTCTCTCATATACTGAGGACTTGATAAAACCACATATGACCACCACAGAAACTTACTCAATGGAACATCATTTTACACTGAGGCCCATTTAAAATAAATTTATAAAGCAAGCAATGAGAAGAGGAAAGGAGCATTACAAATACTTCCTCTATAGTTCCAAGTTAATTGCAGGAAAACCAATGGGCTCCTCTGTACTACTCTCCAACCACAGAAAGACTATAGATAGTAGCTTTAAGGTCAAAATGAGATGATCATCTCATTCATTTACTGCATAGACCAACTCATCAACCTCATCCTCATACCAAGACTACAAACATGGCAAGCCATGGAGTTTGTACATACTTCGCAAGGCAGAGAGAACTAGGACTACTAATAGTAACAAGGGACATCTCCATACACTGTTGGAAATAAAATCCAATCTATACTACCTACCAAACATTTAAGTTTCTTTAAGAAAAGCTCAGCATGATCTGAGGCTGCATGTTGGAGAGAAGTTTTAACCTTTGCTCAGTAGCACACTGATCTCACCAGGAAACTGGGGGAAAGTTCTCAGCACTGCTGGTATGTCTAGTTCTGATTCTAAGGGACAATGAAATCCATGCTCCACTGCAGAGCCCCTGTCATCTACTCATCTCCCATGTGAGGTAGCATTTTGACAGGTTTTGGCCCTTTGCAGGATTAAAAGAGCATGTCCCTGGCTGAGCAGAGCACCCAGCAGAGAAAGCACTGCACATCAGCTCTGGGAAGAATGGCAGCAGCAGAGGGGCCATGCTATGCCTGCTAATGGGATCACACTGCAAATATGAGACTGCTGCTGGTGCCTGATCACCTCCACGCATTCGGAAAGTGCTGTGGCGCAGGCAAGTCATTGCTACTGGTCCATATTAGCACTGGACAGGACATCATTTGTGAGTGATGAGGTGAAAGATGCTTGAAAATGGAGAGGAAGTCAGTCAGTAACATGATACTTAACAGCTTTAGAGTGACTCACTTCTTCCTACTGAAGACACTCAAGACAGACCCAAAACCTGTAGTTTCTAGACTGGTTTCTGAGCATGAAGATATCAGAACAAAGATCCACAATCTTTGGCTAGTGCAATCTTACAGCAACCACTACCAAAACCATAAGCCATATCTGAGAGGAATAATTTCACAAAAAAAAAAACTCTAGGGAGAATTTATTATTTTTATATATTTAAAGAATGTATACATTTTAATATTTAGTTAACAACTGGTATACATCCACTAACTAAAATCCAACACAGATATTTTCTATCCTTTGAGATGTTAGCATCTAAGCATCATCATGGGTGGGGAAATCTAAAATTATGCTGCATAACAATTTACTGTATGTCACTACCAATATATAGATTTTTACATATTAGGAGCATATAAACTCCTTTGAGGACCAGCACTCCTCAGTGACAGAAAGGTGCTTATTACAGTGACCTTACCATAGAGACTCAATGCACAGTTGACACAAAGACACTGATATGCAACCACTGCACACTCTAACAACTCCTGATGTGCTCCACTCTGGATCATGCTGTTCCAAGAGAAATTTTCTAATTGTTACAAGAACTCCTTCAACAAACTTCTGCCTGAATCAACTCAAATGCAGTTCCAAAACCATTCACATGTCACTGATGTTCAGCCAACCAGCAAGCACACAAGTAACCATGGCAGTTCCGTCAATCACCACCCCTAAAAAGTGCAAGAGTATGAAGGCTGATCCAAAAGCAGAATTAACTGTCTGGGCGCAGATCAGTGGCTCTCTAGCAGCAGCAATACTAGCAAACACCAGTTTAACCATTTGTGAAATGATAACTAACTGGTGATATCAAAACAGATCAAAATAAAAAATAAAAATTCTTTGCTACTAGGAGATTGTTACTTTCTCCTCAGACAAAAGACAACTGGAGAGAGGCTGGGAGAATGGAAGGAAGCCTGCCAGTCACAAGAAAGCAAGCCTTATGAATAGAGTGGAGACTGTGACGCATTACAGTGTTAATATTTTAACTGGATTGTCAAGAGAACTAGCACGTGTTTGTACATATAAACATATTGTGCAACTTTCTGCCAGTAATACTGACTCAACAGTCATATTAAATGCAGGACAAAGTTTATCCAGCAGCTCCCTCTGTCCTGACAGACTTAAGAAGTTATTCCTCTCTTACACAAAGTCTTTTCCACATTCTCTTGACACTGATGATATACAAGTCCAAGGCTGGAAAATGCTATGGTGCAGCTCAGACTGCCAATGAAGATACAAACTATTTCTGCATTATAAAAATACAATACTGTTTATGGGGAGCAAAAAGTCCAATTGAGTTGGACAATTCCAAAAGAGTAACTATTCTTAATGCCCAGTGAAAACTTTAGTGTGATTGAATTTCAGGAACCCTGGGAGAAATACGATTTAATATAGCCATCCCCGTGGACACTTACTATAAACACCAAAGAAATACTGAATAAGGATAAGATTTTAAAATTTGTGGATAACACCAAGACGCAAGCAGATGGAAACAAATAACAGGGTGGAATTGGAGCTACAAACTATACAGAAAATATTTATTTATTTATTTATTTAGAAAAAATAAAATCCCAATGTACTCTCAGGATGCATATACCTTTAACAAAAGTATGAGAAGGCTATGCTTGGATTCATGGTTAGACACAGAATTTCAGATGATGAAGCAGGAAGCCAGGAACACCTATTTATAGATTACAGATGCTTAATCTAAGAAATACTAGGAAATGAGGTTTCAAGCAGCAATACCAGTTTAACATTACTTCCTCATCACTTTTCTGTCATGTTCTCATGCCACAAGATCTCAAACATATACAGCACTAGGAAGCATGAAAATTGATAAGATAGGTGAGCTCACCTGTCAGGTTGCTCTAGTTCACGTGATTTTGCTCACTAAGGAATGTAGTAAAAGGCAATATAACTGATAACAGATAAGAAGACAACTTTCAAGAGTGTTGACAGGCAAAGTGCAGCAGCATCGGGCTACTAGTTTTGCTTGCCCACGTTATCAGCTCACTGCAAGACTATCACATTTCTCACATTGATGCAAATTACACTTTTTCTGACAATTTATGTACAATCTTGGCTTCAGACTGATGTGAAACTTCTCAGACAGATCCTTCTAAACTGCGAAGCAATTACAATAATTCCAGTACTGTTGACAGCAAAACAATTGTCACAGGGCTATGCAGATGGCCACTAGCAGGTAAAACATGGAGGTTTACAATAATTATGTCTCAAGTCCTACACAATCTCAGCAAATTTTAATCAAAAACTCAGAACTGAACACACATATCACTTATATAATGACTCATGGACATACTGATTACCAATATAAGTAGAAAGACCTGCAGTCATATGTCAATCCCCTGATTTCACTGGAACTACAGGTTTAAAAACCAGTACCTAAGTTCTATTCGAGTAACAAATTCTCTTTGATCAATTTACATCTTTAAGAACAAGTTCTCTGTCTCTGCTGTGGATTCATTTTATGGACACCTAATCTTTAGGCTGCAATATAATTTGTAAGCAGACAGGTATTTTTGCACAGTACCAATCCATCTTATGATTTTATTACAAAAAAATTTTAAAAAATCAGTTTCCTGCAGGTTATTATCTTCCCCAAAAGCCTGACACATAAACATTCAGGAATTCACTTTTTAAATATTAATTTTTCAAAGTTCCACTAAAATTTTAAACTCTGTCTACATTATCTCTGTTTTCTATAAGCACTAATAGTTCTCATTAAATGTGGGTGGCCACTGGATGGCTGCACTCAAAGCACTGTAGTCAGTGGCCCAATGTCCAAGGGACTAGAGCAGTGACAAGTGCTGTGCCTCAGGTTGGCATGGTGATTAGACACTGGCACAGGTTTGCCAGAGAGGCAGCAGGGAACCCATCCCTGGAAGCACTCAAGGCCAGATTTGGATGGGGCTTTAAGCAACCTGGTCTAGTGGAAGGTGTTCCTGCCCATGGCAGGGGGCTGGAAAGATTGTCTTTAAGGCCCCTTCCAAACCAAACCATTCTACATAGAGCACAAATGCCCTGAAACACCCGGGCTGCACTTAGAGAGGCTGGGCAGGAACTCGTGGTTCTGTGAAGCAACTATTATTATCTATTTGCTCTGCACTTTTACTGGGTGAAGTGGCCAGGACTTCTGCAAATCGATGGAAGCAACGGCCTGCACCAAACAGGTGCTTCCTCCATCCTGAAGTGATTAGATATTATTACATGACAATTGCAAGCTATTAGCTTGTGAAGAGCCCACATGCAGGCTTAAAGCAAGTCACAAAACTTGTTCTGCCACACAAACAACTATGTAAATCAACAGCTGAAAAAGATTTCTTCATACTTAAAAGAAACCCTGAGGGTAAATATGTTCTAATGAAGACACTCATACCTTGAGAAGTTTCAAAAGCTTTAAAAAAGAGAAAACAACATGACAGTCATTAAGTAGCCATTTTTGCTGTGGGTTTGTGGTTTTGATACTTTTTCTAAATAACTCCCCAATTAGTACTGAATAAATACTTTGTTAAAAGGGAGGAGCAGTCAGCTGGGCTCACCAGCAAAGAGCCACCACGGGCTCCAAGTCTGTGGGGCATAACAGGCCACGCAGAATAGTTAAAATACCTGGAATATGCAAAGATCTTCACCCAAATCTGGAGTTACCACGTTGTCAGTTAACCTCTTTTAAATGTGAGAAAATGGGAAGATAAACAAGTCAGGTAAGTTACACAGCCCTTTAGTGGCTCAGCCAAACAAGTGGCTTAACATATGGCAGCATTTACCTAAGAGGGAAAAAATTAATTTCTGTATGTTTTCCTACTTCAGCAATTGAGAGGCCACCAACCAAAGGCACACAGGCTGCTTCGACAACTATCTCTCTGCAACCAGCACATTCAACTTCTTAAGAGTTCACGGCTGCTCTCTTTAACGATGCATTTGGCATTTTATTAAACGAGAGCTAAGCCCCACAACCCATGTGCCAAGAGGGTCCGCGACCCCGAACTCCACGGGGAATGCCAAGGGAGCAGCACCACCGAGCCGCAGCACCGCCTGTTCACTCCGAGCTGACTTTGTTTCAGCAGGAAGGGGCTGCCACGCTGCCAGCGTTTCACTCATTTCCATGGAGCGGGGCGTCCAGCCGGCCCGACCGCCTCCTCCCCGGCCACGGCCGCAGCTCCGGGCGCTCGCTC
>JAHLSL010000009.1:23856972-23923343 GCA_025920805.1 Petroica traversi
GACACCGAGGGACAGCGGGGACACCGCGCTGCCCTGCGCACCGAGCCGCGGGAGCGCCCCTGCACAGAGCGCGCCTGCCGTCCCACAGTCAGCCTGGAGGCACTTGGACACCAAGATGTTTCTGCTTGCTTTCTGTTGTATTTTACACATCTTTTCTTCTTTTGCCCAAACGCACCAGAAGTTATGTTCTGTTCCCGAGCAGAAATGGCATTTTCTGTTTTAATATAAAGTCCAGCCGTTGTCTTTCAAAAACATTATGATCAGCAGGACTGAACAAATCTGTTATTGCATACGAAGAAAAATAATCTCTGTCTCTTGTTTTGGCACTGAATTGGGTTGGGTAGGTGGTTACTGGTCGTTGGGGTGGCTGGGGACGCGAGCAGGAAAAGCAGCATTTTATTGGGTGGGAGATTTTTACTGGCCTAACCCCCTGGCTGGACTGTTGCAGGGGTGGGTATGGACAGTGCTGGGGAAGCAAAGCTCCGGACTCTGTAATTTCACTGTCCTCAAACCAGCAAGAGAGCATCTTTACAAAATCAGTATGGCACTTCTCTTAGCAGAGAACAAAGCCACAGCCAAAATGTAGGGCATATCGCACATCATCAGTGTCAGGTAGACAAAAGGAAGTTCCCATATCTTATTTTAATGGCTTCTGGGCAATAGATCCTTCTTTATATTGTTATAAAACTATTTATAGTTTTAAAATAGCATACTTTGAAACCGACCGGTCCTGGTCCTTGGTATGAGATGGTTATTTGAACATCAATCAAGTAACTTCTTTAGTAAATTTTCCCAACTCAATGAAGTTTCAGGCATTATGTAATCTCAAAATAAGCAAAGGAGTTCCCAGTGGGAGCATTACGCAAGAAAAGAAGTTACTTATAGCTTTTAGTTTTAATTGATTATATAGATATATAATAGTTTGACAGTTAGTGTTTAATAAAAGGAATTTAACCATGTTCCCCTGATTACTAATAAGGTGGCACTGCAGATTAGTAAGGTAGGTCTGCCAGCAGAGACTGACTCCTTTCATAAGCAAATATTTGCTATAGAAACAAACTCTTTAAAAAGATTACATAAGTAGAAATATCAAATTATTAAGAGAAGAAATACTATTATCTGCACAGTAACCAACGCCTCAGAATACATCCGTATCAAAGTCAAAGAAATAAGTTAGGTTTGAGAATGGCTGCAATTGAATCCCATTGATTATTTACTTGGCTGACAAGGTGCCACAACACACAGAGGGTGTAGAATCACTTCCCTGGAGTCATGGCAGCTGACAGAACCAAAGGAGAAGGGGTAGGCCAGCCCTCCCAGTGTCTAAAGACAGCTCATGGTCCCTCTTTTCCTTTTTTCTTTCTAATTTGTCTTGTAATTGTCTCTTTTTTTCATATATTAAAATTGCTATGCCCACTAAGTGGAGGTCTCCCATAAGAAGTATAAATATCAATACCTACAGGAGTTTGCTTTTTATTATTGTCTGTGATAAACTGACCATTTTTTTCTTCTGTAGATTGTTTGTCATGAAACAGAATGTGTTTTATAGCCACATATATTCTAGATGTTTCATAATTTCCTAATATCTCCTGAATTTACAATTTTTAATTCCAAAATGTTTACATTTTTAAAAAAACAGATCAACAGAATAACTTGGTTTTATAATCATAAAACACTGTTTAGGAAAAGCATATACTATACCTATTTATTTTGCAAACATCAGAAGCCAATGTATGTTAAAAATTGAGATGCATTGGGCCTGAACAGAGATGATCTTGTTGGCCTTATTTATATCTTTGACAAATTTATTTGCTAGTGTCTCTAGAATTTGACCTACACTTTCTTGTCTCTCTCTTAACATGAAATTATAGCATTGTACTATGATTTTGGATTTTATCGAGAATGAAAACATTCTCTTCATGTAGTTACATGAAAACTAGATGTACTTCAAGCCTCATTTAGCATCCTAGGGATAACAGGGATAAATTAAAAATAAAGTAAATTACAGAAGCAAACCCTTTCAGGTGCTTTACCCTTATTCTGTTAATTATTGCCTCTGGCAAAAGATGTTCTGCTAATTACTCATCAGACTTAATTCTCAATTCTGGTGTCAAAGCAATTTCTGGTGACTTTTAGAAAGAAGTACTATATCCCTGTAAGCCTAAACTTCATGTTCGTATGCTATAAACTAATACTTCTGCCCTAGCAAATCTTTCCATGGCACTTTGAATGAGCCAGACTTAGACTACTGGCAGAGACCCAGCTCTCCAAACTTTGGAATAGCTGAGGCATAAGAGTTACTTTTCTCAACTCAGTAGCACAGTCATAGCACTTTGCATTTGATAGCATCAGTCTTACAGTGCTGTGATAAATAAGGTGCAACCCTAAGCCCTCTTTTAAATATTGCAGACAGGGAAAAAGAAGAAATAAAAGAGAAGAAAGTTCCTTAGAGAATGCTACAGGCAGTTTACTTGAAGATATTGGAAAATGTGATTTTCACCAAGTTGTGAGTCTTTTAGCTATAAATAGAAACTAAAATGTGTAAGTACAACATGAAGCTTACTCCTTTTTTCTTTTCTGCCTCTTCCAAACATGTGAGAACATGTATGAACAAATCTTCCTTAAAATTATGTACTAATGGCTTTCTGACTGGTATTATCAAGTTTTATATAAACAGTATGGGTGTATGTCTGAAAGAGGATGTATTATATAGTGTTTGTCCAATCATGTGGTAGAATTTAAAATATATATATTCAGTATATATTTTTGTGACTTCTCACCCTGTTGCTGTCAAAAGTTGATTTTCAAGCAGCCAAAATAGCAGGTCTGATGTGAGATGTCTGGATTACAGTGGGTATGGAATTAAAACCAGTGCTCCAGTTTTAGATAAGAAGCATCTGAGGAATATTTCCTACTGAGGTTGTACTCATGGAGATCAAGAACAAGCATCACCAGCTGGAAATTGTAGATGGCCTGAGACAGACAGACTACAGATTGTATTGTTCTTGAGCTGCATTGTAAAAGGTCACAGGCACCACTCTGAACATCTTGTGACAGCATGAGAATTCCTCCACACAATAAACTCCTCCAAATGTAACTCTTGTCATAGAAAACATATGGAGTTTGCTCCCAAGTTTATTAATGTTTCATTTCAGCAAGATATTTTTCCTGATCCACAGGATCTCAACCAGATCCTACCTTTCCCAAGGCAGAGCTGCATGCATCACTGCTGCCATCTCACAGAAGGTCAGTTCCTCTCCTTCCTCCCAGAATGCCTAAACTGCCCGTATCCTGTAACTTCAGTTGCACCACCCCCATTTGTGAACTATGCCATGACATCATGATGATCCCAATGAGATATTTTAGCTCTGCAAATGCATTCAGACCTCTAATCCCTGCTATTGATTCTCCATGCTGTATGCATTCATGTACAAGCATGTCACATATGGCACCAGGCTGAGCTGATGTTCCAGAAAAAGGTATGAGAGCTTTTACCATAATGCCATACTGATGACACTGTGACACTGATTGCTGTGTATTTGCTTAAGTTGACCTCTTTCACCCTGTTGTTTATTACACCTCATCCCACACCACTTCCTTACTTGATTGCAGGCCATCATCTCCCTCCCTGTTTTGTCATTCCTAATTTACAGCTCTCCTTACCATGCTTGCCAGTTATATGGCAGAGCTGCTTTAGCTCCCCCTTGTCAGAAACACCCAGTTTGTTCCTAGCAATGGCTGACACTCAGAGAAGATCTTACAATCATAAAAAACAGATCCCTGCTTTGATTCCAGTTGCATGATACCAGCTGATGACCTGCAGTGTCTGTCCAGTCCTCCTCAAGACCTGTTTTTCCTTTTTCTGGCAGGATGAACCAGAAAATCACCTGGCCCACCATGCCCTGAGCCTCACTTCCAGAGCCATAGAGTAATGCCCAATGTGTTCATGGCTTCCTGTGGCAAATATCATTGCTGTCCACGTGGAAAAGTAGCAAAGGATAATAGTCTAAGGCCCCACAAGTTTTTCTTCAGTATCTGAGATACAAGCCCCAGCAAAAATAAAATGCCCTTTGCCAGCAGGTGAGGTCAGTCTATGGGGACGTTATTCCCTGCTCTCACTTGCAGATTCCACCTGGTGTTGTTGCAGTTTCAGGCTTAGCTGGTGCAACTGTTTTCCTGGACCAAGCTGCTGGACCCTGCTGCCAGGACACTCAGTATTTTGCAGATAGGAGTGGGAGCCTTCCTCCCGTTGCTAAAAGCCTTGAGTTTCTAGCCTTCTTTCCCCCCACTTATGTAAATGTGTGAGGAATGTGCTCTGTTTTTTACAGCACATCACAAATTATGAGAGAGGAATTGATAGACAGTCTCTCCACCACACCTTAATGCTTAATCAAGATAATCACTCCCCTGACTTACCAACACATAGACCATTGTCAGTAGTTATAATGTCTTTGTTTTTCTAGTGAAAAGGAAATAATTTCATCTTCTGAGAAAACTCTCAGGTCTAAAGGGCAGAAAGACAGGGCAGCTAGGCAAATGTCTGCAGAGTAGAGACTGTGGTAGTTAGGCTCTCAGGTGCTACTATAATATAAAACATTAAATCCTGTGTATCCAGAAATAGAAAGCAGCCTGTGTAATTAAGGATTCTGCCAACTCACACATTTTTCACCCGGATGGAATGCCCAGACCCCATCCATCTAAGCTTCAAGTGATGAGTAAGATAAAAAGTGCAGATGCAGTGGTGATCACTCCACCCCTACTGTCATGCTTGGCTAGACCACAAAAAAGAAATTGAATCCTTAGCTAGATTGATAGGCAGCGCCATGCAAAGGGGATCCTAGCTCTAACCACAGAGTTACAGAATTGGTACTGAGACATCTGAATGTCCTCGAAAGTGAAAAAGAGAACTTGGACAGCAAACACACTTTGGGTGAAGCAGACCAAAATGCAGAAGGTTTCAGGTTAAAAGGATTTATCTAGAGACCAGACTAAGCTCAAGCTAGTGTAGGAAGCTCAAACCTAATGAAAGGATCCCTGGTACCTGTGGAAACTCCAGGAACAGATACATGGTGATGCAGCAGAGTTTATGGCTGTTTGCTGTACATACAAACATCAAAAGAAAGAAAGAGCTCAAAGAGGTATGAGAAAATGCAGCTTGTAGGTTATTCCAATGTAGGCACCCTTTGGTGCTGTGGTGTTTTGTGCTCTGCTTATTCAGTTTGTTAAATTTGTGCTCAAGTTTCAACTTGAATACTAGTTTGTAGATCGCTCAGACAGAAAAATCTCCTAGATTCTTCCCCCCTAGAAATGCAAAGGTGCACAACACCCAGCATGATGCATTCTCCAAAGCATGAACTTCTTCCATCAGGTTTGCACAGCAGTCCATGGCCTATCTTTTGATCCTGTGTCTCTGTAGGGAATCTCTCTAGTTCCACAGAATGTGACATTGCATATGTGTCTTGCAATGTATAAAGACTAAATGTCTTGCACTTCTTAAATAAAGGGCTAACAGTCCCTTCTAGCAACACTCCTTAAAAAGCCCAGACAGCAATTTTGGGTTTTGGCATTTGTATTTGCCTGAATGTGGTCATCTTTTTTCTTCTTTTTTTTTCATTGGTTTGCGGGATTGTTGTTTTGTGGTTTTGTTTTTGGTTTTGTTTTATTTTGCGGGGGGGGGAGGGTTGTGTTCTGTTTTGGTTTTCTTCCTTTTTTTTTGACTTTCAGCAATAAATCTTGTCAAAAGAAAATTCTATTAACTACTTAAAAATAATCTAGGCAAGTCTTAGATTCTAAACTTTTATTTCTTGCAATCAGTCTTTTATCTTGCAAACAGAGCATAAAGGAAAAGCAAAGGGAAATACTGGAGGAGTAAAAGTCTGTTCTGCTGTTGCACAGTTAGTTTCTAAACAGAACATACTGAAATTAAAGTCACACAACTTAGACTAGACATAATTGTAACTTTAATAGATTTGTGTTACAAAGTATCCTTTTAATGTACTTTCCTTCTTGCAGTGCTGTATTTCTGGTACAAATTCACTGAAGATATTTCTCTGAGTAAAATGGTTTAAATTATCCCGAAATCTGTTCCTTCTAGAATTTGCTATAACTGACTGTTTGATCAGATTAACACACTTCCATGGATGTCAGGAAGAAGCTGAAAGGGGCCTCTGGTGGTCTCCTAATTCACCTATTTCCCATCAGAATCATGAAACCTTCCTTCACACTCCATCTGGTGAGGCAGAGTCTGTAAATCATCCATGCCATTACCTATCTATGCTCATGATCCTAAAGTCTAACCTAAACCTTCCTTGTTGTAGTGCATGCTCATTTCTTCCTCTCATCTACACTGATGTCATACAGAGAACCACATATTTGCTTTGCCTGTGCTATTCCTGTTTGTACTACTCTTGTTTGAGGACTTTTACTTCAGTTTTCTCCCAGCCTTCACTGAACAAAACATTCTCACTCCCTGCAATCCTTTCTCACAGATCATGTTTTACAGACTTTCAGTCTCCTTCTCTGGATTATAATTTCTTTGAAACATAGTAGCCAAAACCTCAATACACCTTTTCTATTTAGGCATCAACCGCATAAAATTATCTATGGTACACAGTACTCTTACATGATGTTTTCTTCCATTTTTACCACAGCAATTTCATTTACTGAGGCTCGGCTGTGGCTGTGTATGACCCCTACATCCTCATATGGGGATCTGCTGCCCTGCTGAGAGTTTCGAGTCCTATATTTATGCAGCTGATTCTTTGAGCTCTAAGTTGTAGCCCTTTTCATATAATTTCTGCTCTCTGTCAAGATCTTTTTGAAGCTTTTCCTGTTCACTAAAACCCCCACAGGCTCTTACAGATTGGTTGTAGCTGCTTTTTAGCAATGCAATACTCCATCATCTGGAGTGCCAATGGGAGCAGTGTTCTTTACTAGAACCAGGACAGGATAGACCACTAGGAGTAGCACATGGATTTTGGCATTACACAGCTGAGTGCATTTTTCTTTCAGCAGTATGGCACCCGTGTCATGGAAGTTTTCATCAGGTCTTGTGTGCCAAGATTACACCAGAAAATCTCAAAAATGACAAAGTCCACAATACCCATACCATATTATAGCCACCACACTTCTCCTAGTTGCATGGCCTGCTTACTTGGTTAGATCACTCACCTAAATAATTTTATTTTTCTTTAGTGTGATAGGGCATCTGATGGTTAAATGAGGAAAGATATTTAGTCTTTGTGGTATTTTAAGAAACATTTTTTTTTTCATTAACAGAATTCTCATTGGTTTCACAGCAACAAATGACATTAATCTGACAATTAATTTGCCTACCTACTGATAAAATATATTTATGGTCACAGAGTGGTTTTTTACCTACTACCATTTTAGAATTGGAATAACTAGAAAATCCTACACTTTTTGAATCTGCTTTTGAGGCTATAAGATTTTAATCCTTGTAGCACTATTAGAAGCTGTCTAAATGAATAAAAATTGTTTACAGAAAGATATACCAGGATTTCCATAGGAAATATCCCTTTCCTCTATTTAGGACTAAGCTGGCATTAATGCCTGCCTTTAATCAGAGGCAGGCTTCTAGTTCAATTAATTGTTCTGAACTTAAGAGTATTTATGGACATATAAGAAATGTGGAAGTAGAGAGCAATTAATTATCTTCTGGTATCAGCTTCACTTAATAACAATTTCCTTGACTGAAACCCGAATGATGGAGCTGGAACTTGAATTTCAGCTGGAGGGAGGGGTTCCTGGAGCAAAACCTCACAATCAAATGCCGCTGAATGTTCATAGTACTTTGCTCATTAACCTTATCCTACCAAACCATGTGGGAGTGAAAGATCAAAATCAGAAAAACTCCATAAAAATAGCATCATCTATTTCCAACAGAGAATAATCTGGCTAGAAAATTTCTGATAAAACATTTCTTCATCAGGGTATGCCATTCATTGAAATCACAATGTTCCACAAAAGAATTTTCATTTTTGACCAATTTCCAATGGAATCTAGGCAGCTTTCCAAGACAAATGAGCCTGCCAGTTCTCTTCTTAACAGTCGTTTGACCAGTTCTAGGAGATCTTGAGTTTACGGACTGCTCTGCCTTGGGTTTGACAGAGTTGTGAGAGCTGGGAAGAAAGGACCCTCCACTTTGTGTCCTCTTGGCAATCCCAGTTCCCCAGACATGTGGGGGTGAGGCTGACAGGCTTCCTCAGAACTGAGGCATCATGCCATGAAAACACTCAACACTCCTTGGTTTCAGTCCAGATTTTGAAATATTAAAATCTTCTATTGTGTAAAAAAAAATTGCATTTCTTCCAGATGCTCCGAGGAGTCTGTATTCCAGATCAGAGCCTAATCCTGTAAGCATGTGCATATCAGTTTATTACAAGCTGTTGTATAAAGTTACACAGATATTATTGGAGTTCTGGCAGGCTGACTATACATAGGCATGCAAATGACAAAGGCCACACCTTAACATAAGACAAGGCAGCAGTGCTCATGTTGATGTGGGGATATAGCACTGCTGTTGCTAATTCTTTTTTCACAGTACTTAATAGCTGACTACTTCTTTCAATATAATACATGATATTCCATTTTAGAAGCAAAAAAAAAACTGACATGAAAATTTTACTGTTTTTTTCAGAACCACAAAACATATTAATATAATCAGGTTTACCCTTTCAAAGTCCAGCATATTCTATGAAGAGTCTTAGTAAAAATTAAATGCCTTCTTTTGTGCCTTAGATGATCATCCAATTCTGTCTTCAGCCAAAGAAAATAATAACTTTCTCGCCTGTTCTTTTCCCTTTTCACTTCTCACATGCTAGTCTTGCATTCAAGGAACTTACAGCCCTTACAGCTCAGCTCACAGAGTGAGTATATGTCTGTTTCTTTTCCAGTCCTGTGCGGTGGCATTACTCCTGTCTCAAACTTAGCCTAACATGGCAATATGACCTATGTAGTGATGTTACTTTGACTTGGTGATCTACACAAACAGGAGAGCAAAGGCACACCAGATTTTTTTTTAAAAAGGCTAGTTACTCTTCATATGTTTCATAGTTGTTTGTATTCTCACACTAAAATGTTTTGGGAAAAGCTCTAATATCCCTCTTGTGATGCACAATGTCAAATATACAACTAGAATCACTAAATGTGATTTCACTAAAGGTGAAAATTACTAGCAACTCATTAAATCAGGTTAATGAGAAGCCCGCAACTGAGTAAAGCTTCAGTCCAGGATGACTTTTGCAAAATTGGTGAGTGGGCTAGCAGAAACTTCATATAGTTGTAAGAGTGGAGGTGCAAAGTTCTGCACCTGGAACAGGATTACCCCAAGCACTGAGAATTAACTGGCTGAGTAGCAGCACTGATGAGAAGGGCTCATGGTAGAGGTCACAGTATGTGTGAAGTTGAGTATGAGCCACTGACATGGTGATGGGTTAGGAGCATGTCAGGGAGTTTATCCAGCCTGAAGAAAAAGCTAAGAGAATAATACAATTGCTGTTTTAACTTGTGTAATGAGGGAGGATTTAAAGGTAAGACAAGCAACAGTCCTTCATTGAGTGAGAATGGACCAGTCAACCTCCACATTTCTATGATTCCATTAAGACTGTATTTTCTGAAATTCTTTTTGATTAACAGTCAAAACAATTGTCTAGATGAAACCAAGAAGTTTCTCTATTGCAAATAACCAGAATATTATGGTAGGATATACCATGAAAAAATATATTCTATTCATGGTTTTTCCTGACCTTTTTTCCATGAATATATAGTACTAGCCATTGTCAAACACAGAGCAAAAGGGACCATTGATCTATCTATTTATGAAAATACTGGTTCTAGATTCCTAAGGGAAATTACAATGGCTCTTACGCATTTGTAGAATATAAATATTTGCTGAAGGTGGTAAAAAGTCTGACTGTCTTCCAGTCAACAGTCACAACTGATAGACACAGTATGTTCAAATGCTGCCTCTGAGGCAGCAGGAAATCCTGGCATTATGCAATATCCCGGAAAGCTTGTATCAATTTCAGTGGAACGATGTTCAAGCATATAGTTTTAATCTGCCCATTTAAGAGATTGTAAAACAGTGCTAATTTACTACTCACTTGACTAAAATAGAGAAGTATGAACATTTTAGAAACTAAACTATGCAGCAAATGTGCCTTTTGAAGGATAGATATTTGTTGGCAAAGATGAGGCATTGAGTGGATTCACCACTGAGTATTTATCTAATACTCCTTGCACATATTAAATGAGTTTTAAAGTGTCCTCATTTTGCTATCATGCCAAATATACTGCCATGTGATGAATATGGGGGAGATCCTGACTCCTTTGAAATCATGGCAAACTTCCCATTGCCTCTATTGGCCAGTGCCTTGTATGGACACAACTCCATGAACCACATGAGGCAGAATTTTGACAAATGTGAGCAAGAGCTGCTGAAAGACTTGTATCTAATATCAAATTATATGTTATGTGGTAATTAAACTTTATTTCTTGCTTAGTCAAACATCCAGTCATGTTATGGGATAACAATTACTATGCCCTAGATGGAAAACACAGAGTGACTGGGAAGTAGATGAAAGGCCGGTGTCTGAGCCTACCTCAAAACTGAGGTTTTTCTCCCTGTTACAGCGTTCTTAGGCTAGCATACACTCAAGTTTCTTGCCTCAAGGATGATCTTATTTCTTGATTTTCTTTCCAAAATATTTGGTTCCAAATATTTGGTTCCAAATTATCCTCCCTTTGACTTCAAAGTAAGCTGAATTAGTCCCTCTGTGGATACATTTTCATGTACTCTGCTGCAACATTTTGCATTTAATGGGCTGCTTTTAAATAAAACTACAGGTTTTTTGTTAAGCAAAACCTCTGTGTGGTTTTGACTCAATCTGAAATTAGTGTATCTTTAGGCTCTTGTTACTATTTGTCTTGGCTTGCTTTGACAGGTCTCATTTCTCTGTGTGTTGCAGTGCTTGGGAACTCCACTAGTGACTTTTCTTGCTCTTGGATAGGATTTTTCCGTCTTAGAATTAACACTTCTCCAGGATACAAAAAGGAAATATTGGGGTCAAGAGCAAGACAGAGTCAATTTTTCCTGTTTCACTCAATTGACTGCCTGGTCAGTCAGAAAAACACAGCCCAAAAGCACTTAATAGGTATAAAGTTAAGTTCAGGTCAATCTGGCACACAGTGGAGAACCCCACCCAGATGAGTCAGAGATATCAGTGGAAGTTTGGTTACAACTATCCTCAACATGTCTTGCGTGAGTTTTCAGTCCAATATATCCCCTCAGACCTCCTATTCTCAGTTTAATGTATACAATGTTTAAACAGTTTCCAAGCTCTCAGAAAATCTAAGAGCCTAAACTGGTTTCATTGCAATGTAAATGGTCATTGTTCCCCGATTATGCTCCAGTCTGGCACTATGACTGAACTTGCATTGCAACCACAATCGAAAACTAGTCTGCAGCACAGCTCTGCGAGGTATCGCTCACTCTTGCGTTACCAACTTCAGCAGCTGGTTACTGCTTTCATGAGTCACCTTATGAACTACTGGGGGTTTTGCTATTTTTCAAGGATTTCTAAGGATCTCGTTGACTGCAGATCTGCAAATCCAGGACATACAGTCACTTCTCTAGTGCTTGCTTGTGCTATAGTGTGTCAGCATAGCCTGAGAGGTTTATAGCATATGGGGTCCACTGTGCAACTGATTTGTGCATGCACTGGAAGTAAGACTCATTTTGAAGACTGGCTTTGCAGTACATGCCTAGAAGTTCATTCTGCACATGCACAACATCTCTGTGGTATCTGGGGTACATCAGGCTCCATATATGTGCAAACACATATGACCTGTGTCAGTCTGAAAGAAGTTTGCAGGATAGTAGGCAGGATTGAAAAGATGACAATATTCTTCTGACTTGGTTGAGTTCACCAGCAGAATGACATGCTGCCCAAACACGTCTGCAACATCCTGGTTTCAGGCAATGAAGATGCTTTCCCAAAGGCTACAAGATAGTTTGAATCACAGGGCCAGGGTGCTCATCACTAAGGAAGAAAACAAGTGCTCTCATCTCAATCTCATACCCTGGTACAACCTATGTAAAACTTCAAAATCACAGATGCAGAATAAATGGCTATGCATGAATTGTTACATCATTAAATCCTACCCTTCAAATCTATATGACGAAGATGGACATTTGTCACATGATCAGAATAGAAAATATGTCATATGAAGAGACATCACTGTGGTTATCTCCCTTACATGATTGATAGCCAGCGTGTGGGAAACTTTCTCAGACATGAGACTCGACTTCCTATAAGGACACAGTGCTGTCCCTTTATCCCAATGCTTTGAGAGCTCTCTCATGCAACACAAAGAAAGGAAAAAAATGCAAACCTGCATATCAGACAAAACCAAAACTTTCGGCTTCAATGCTGAAAGAAATGAAGAGACAGCTATTGATGCAGTAGCTGCTCAAAACTAATTTTGTTTTTTTCATATGCAAGCAAACCACCAAACCTGCCCACAGAGCTTCCTGAGTTTGAACAGGCTGCCCACATATGAACACAGTACAGTATATTTCTACTGTAATGATTTCCATTGCATAGAAGGGCTAGTTTTGAGTAAGCTGAGCAATAGTAGAATCATGGAATGGTTTGGATTGAAAGGGACCTTTAATGTTCATCAAGTTCTAACCCCCCTGTCATTGGCAGATTCATCTTCCACTAGACCACGTGTCTCAAAGTCCCATTCAACCTGACCTTAACCACTTGCAGGTATTGGACATCCAAGAGTTGTCTGGATAACCTGTTCCAGTATCTCACCACTCTCAGAGTAAAGGAATTCTTCCTAATATCTAATCTAAACCTACTCTCTTTCAGTGTAAACCCACTCTCTCTAGTCCTATTACTACTAAAAAGTCCATCAGAGGTTCTCATTAGAAACTGGTATTATTATCACTTCTTGCTTCTCTCTTTTTGCTGGCCTACACTTGTGCTTGAAGATAGCTTCTGTTGAAAAACATGGCTGTTTTAACACCAGGAAATACCATATGATTTTTCCCACTAGATTTGTAAAGCAAACTGTGAAACAATATCAATTCAACCCTAACTGCAGTGGCTGGAGGTATGAAAGTCTATACAGATACAGATTTTTCCCCTTTTTTTTGAAAAAGTACTCCAGTCAGGATGTAAATCTTGTAAACAGTTATAATCCCTAGCATGGGCCAAATTGAAACTGTCAGCCTTGATGATTATTGATGTATAAATATAGGCCTGTGTGAGATAATTCGGTTTTCAGTATTTTAAAATTGCAGTATTAAAAATATATTAGTTCCAAAATACTGTGCCTTTTAGATCTTCAAGATAAGACCTTGAAAAAAAATATAAATCTGTCCTCATTTGAGAGACGTTATCTCTGCCCCCTGAGAAGAAGCTTGCCTCTCTCTGGCTTGGCTATCTTATTTTGTTTTCTTAAGTACCCAACCATTAGTTCCTCAGCAACTTATGGGAGGAAAAAATTCCTTAAGAAAAACAAAGGGAATAAAACCAAACCCCAACAATATCTAATTAATTTTTTGCAACTTTGCTTGATAAAAGGAATATTAATATGGTGGTAGCAGGTTACAGCATTTAATACTGTAGCCTTGACATTTCTTATTAAATATTTAACTGCTGGAAATGGTATACTTGACAAGCATCTGTGAAAATGAAACCTGTTTTTGAGAACACAAGGTTGATACTGAAAAAATAAGGATGAGAATATGGATAAAAGAAATATTATATAATTGTCACATAATTTTTTATCTTCAAGACAAGTTTTTGATTTTTTATATTTATTTGAGTGTATTTTTTTCTGTGGGTACTCACTAAAGGAAATGCATTTAATTCATAGACTGGTTTAGTTTGGGGTTTTTTTGGTTTTTTTTTTGATTGTGTGTAAAACACTTGTGTGGGTGAAGCAGACCACTTTTGAAACATGGTCGTCTAAAAAGGCAGATGGGTGAAAAGATGGAGAATCTCACAAAAATACCAAAACTTTTGTCCTTTGTACATGACTTAACATAATTTTTATTTCAGTGATACTGTAACGCAAGGAAACAGTAATTTTGCTTTTGAGAGTTAAAAGCTAGTGCTAATCTAAGTCTCTTTAGGAATTTTACTCTGAAAAGTAGATGAAACATGACAATTAAGAATTATTCCTAGTTCTTGTATTAAAGTGCTCTTTTTTCCATGCGAATAAGGAGATTTATGATAAATCAATTGCCTAAGCACCTTCAGCTCTTTTTTATTATGTATTTGTTATACATTGTGCTTCTCTATCCGTATTTTACTGCCACATATGGGAACATTTAAATTTTGATTGCAGCAAGGCCTAGTAACCCCTAGATTTTGGGACAGGAAGGATCTAAGCTGATCCTCCTGAGGAGGAACCTTGTCAGAGACTGCTTCTCAGAGGCAGCTTACACAAGTCTATCTCTAGTTGTTTCTGTGGACAGCAGTTAATTATATTCTGTTCAATATATTCAATCCCTTGAATTAAAGATCACATAAATTTTCCTAGTAAGGGCAGAAATACCAGTTTAAAAGCTGATTAAAAGGATCTTGAATGAAATCTCAAAAGCATAAAAAGTGAATGAACAATACACAAGTAATGACAGCATTACTTACTTGGTATTGTCATATTTAAATAGCAGAATAAGGTTCCTGCCTACATGCCTAGAATATACTAAGCAATTTATACTCTGTCTTATTCTTTCTTAAAAATTAATACATGCAGAATATTAAATCTATAAAACATATTGCACCACCAGGACTGTAATTTGAAGACCTCTGTTCACCCCAGGTGGAAGTCAACCATTCCTGAACCAAGTCTCTGGAACCTGGCCTTGTGCCCAGTGGCTGTGGTGGAATCAAGAGTAACTTTTTAATATGTGCTGCTAAGTCTTTTGGCATGTTCACCTCATTTTTTAATCCATTTGAAAGAAAAAGAAAAGGAATGCTTTGGTACTTCAAAAAACTTGAGGCAAGAAAACACACACACACACACACACACTGCTCAAAGTAATTGAGAGATGAAAGCTGTCAAAGGACAGATGACAGCCATAAGGCCATCAGGTGGAGTTAGTGGGGACCTGCAGGCTCTCAGGCAGTCCATGGAGACACTCTCTGCTCCCTCCTATTGCACGTGGCTCCTGCCTGTCCCAAATGACAGCCCTCAGGAGCAGTAAGATTTCATTCCCTATCTGCTGGCAGTGCCTTCAGCTCTTCTGTTGAAAATACCAGCACAGATGCCTGTTAATGGCAGAAGCAGTGATGACTTATTTTGGGATGAAGACATGTCTCTCTTGGAAGCTGGATTAAATCCACCTAATTTATTTTGCAGAACTAATTTCAGCAGATTGTATTACAACCTCTTTCAGTCACTATGAGCCTTCCTTGACTCAGATGAGCGAGAGATTCAGATAAAGAGGAATTTAACTGCACTCTTGAAGTTGCGTTGCCATATCTATTCCTGGTTTTGTATGTATATTTCTATGTTTTATTAGCACAGTTTCTGAGCCATACTGATTTCTAACAGCTAGTTGCCTAATTTAACTCCCCAAGAAGAGACACAAAATTTGATAGTGTATGAGATGCTTTTATTAGGCATTTTTATTAGACCTACATCCATCAATCTACTGGAAAGGACCAAGCAATCAATTCTGCCTTGCCCTTGACCTTCCAGCATATCACTGATAATGGACACAGTCACAAAGCAGCCTATGTGAGTGGATAGCTAATTTGTATATCTTTTCATTGCTCTTTGGATGAGTTTGGATTGCTTTTGGATGAATGTGTTCTCTTTGTGTTCCTCCATATACACACACCACAGAAAGTTTTAGATTGTGGCCTGCCCTTCTTATTTCATGTCAAGTTGATATGAAGGTCTGTGTACTGTAACTACAGCGTTGCCTCCTACATCTTATTATTACCTTAGTTACTAGAGTTTTTAAGGCTTTTAGCCTGCCAAGAGAGCCATGGTGAACAAGCAAATCTCCAGGTGTGCAAAAGGTTTCTATGTCTCAGAGTCCATAGGAGGAAAAGAACAAAAAGTTTAGAATACTGAAGACCTCTTTTCCACCATAATTACCTCAGCACTTCAATTTGTCCCTTAAAATAGAGGCAGAGATTATGGTATCTGAGGTTATATTGAACAGCAACTACAAATAAGGAAAGATTTCTTAGTGGTAATTTTTATGCACAGTAAGTTATAAACATATCATGGAGTGTCATAATAGTATTCTGGAAAATAGTCAATTTTTCATATATGAGGGGTATGAGATAATATGCGTTCATGTCCCACTTAGCTGGTGGTCTCTAAACCCTTTGAAATTCCTTGACTACATTTACTGTTCTGCAAATGAATGGAATGCTTATGGAGCAGAGTTGAACCTTCTTGTACCAGTGATGCACTTGGTCCTGTACAGGTGGCCAGAAAATATCAAGACATTTTCTGAATGTTCAGTGTGATGCACAATGCTGGAGTATATTTTAGATAACTAATCTTACACAGCAGTTTCTGGCTTTAGTTTAAAGCAAAATATCAGTGTTCTACATGCATCTCTAATTACTGGGTATATGACTTCCTATGCAAAATAACTAACACAGAGTTGCATCATCTAAAAGTGTAATGCCTAATACTGTGAGACTGGATGAAATAACATAGAATAACAAAGCTATAGTCAATTTATTTTACATAATATTAACAGATATAATGTTATAATTTTTGTTTGTAGTGTTGCTTCAGGACCTAGAATGGGCTGTCCTATATCCCTGGAAAAGTGCTACTGTGCAAAATAATAAGAAGAGGTGTGGTCTGATTATTTGAGGGCTCAATGTACTTACAAAGCCCTCATCTGTCTGTGTGAATAATATGAAGTTCCATCAGCCCTGTGACACTTCTGGAAATAATAAATGTGTTCATAAAAAGCTTTGGACCCTTAACAGAATTGTCCAGCAAATATTCTCAAATCAAAAAACAGAAACAGGTGCTTGCAGTTGGCTTGGCTGAATCACTCCTTAAAGAAATTTCTTCCTCTTGCTGTAAAATAAGACCATAAGCAATAACTATTTTAGTTAGGAGACTAAAATGACTGAGATGAAATGTGCAAGTGGCCATCCAAATTTGGCAACATCCAAGAAAATGTTTGCACTGTTATAATTGAAAAGGGCATTTTTTTCTTTCTTTCTGTGGTTGCAGAAGGTGAACCACCCTGCTAGGACAGAGCTGATCACTTTCTCAAGAGATAACAATTACTAGGACTGAAATAATTTCTCAGGCAGAGTAAAAAGGGATGTCTTCTGATACCATTGCACCTTCTCAGACACCTAAAGAAAAGAAATTCCTGATCTTGCTCTTAATTACTTGATTACTTGATCTTGCTCTTCCTTAATTGATTTCAAAGCCAAACAGCCCTCCAAGAAGAGCATTTTAAAAATAGTACTTCTGTGATGCTGCAACTTAAAAGTAATCTTACTTGTGAACTGAGGTGTCTTTATGATCTAATGACTATGATAAAAGTTGTATGCTAGTAAAGTTTATTTTTAGTGATTCTAAATGATTAATGATTAAATGATTTCTACA
Source organism: Petroica traversi (assembly GCA_025920805.1). Classification (NCBI taxonomy): domain Eukaryota; kingdom Metazoa; phylum Chordata; class Aves; order Passeriformes; family Petroicidae; genus Petroica; species Petroica traversi. Next base: position 23,874,616 of record JAHLSL010000009.1, read on the forward strand.
TTTACTATAAGAAAAATGCAAGCTTGGCATATCACATTTTGAAACTTCTTAGATAGCTTCTGCTAATTCATCTGATGTGGGCATTAATCTCTGTTGACTCTCAGTCAAATCCAGGTTGTCTGTTGTCACTTTTATTTATTGGAATGCAAAAATCTGACTGCAGAACGCAGAAGGACTTCATGTGGGTGCTATCAAGAGGAGACAGATGGGTGGAGCTGTGGTTTTCCAAGAGAAGGAGGAATATGGTGGAACAGTGAAGTTGACAGAGGTCAAAGGTTGACTCCAGCTCTAAGGTATGACTTCAGGTAGCAAGAAACGAATGGGGTTTGGGGGAATTGTAGACCAAAAGAAAACTCAGAATTGATGAATAACCCATTTTTATTTCTTTCCTCTTCCTCAATACAAAGATATGGACTTGATGCTTGTTTGCAAATAATGAGAACAATAACAAAGAAACACATTACCAACCACTTTTCCTTCTACAAAGAGTAGCTCATAACTCCACTGATTTTGGGTAGCTGCTCAGGATGAGGGGACTAACAGTATTACATAAAAAATGTGTCTTTTTCAAGAATATTTTGAGTCTGATTATCTTAGAGTAACACTATGGTTTCATGAGTTAACATAGCTTGGTATCAGAAACAACTTCCAAACTTGTGTCTCTTCCTAGCATAGCACCTTATTGTTACTATCTGCTTTTCCAGAGCTTCAAGCAATTAAATGAGTACTAGGAATGAAAGTCAAATATTAGGTCTAGAACTGGAGAAATTATAAAAATAAAAAAAATTAAATTCACATTTGGACTCGATAGTATGATATAATTGAGGATCTCTGTGCAATAATTTGCTCTTTCAATGTACAGACATTGTGATTGTCTTTAATAATATTAAACAGTACTTAAATTTTCAGTACTTTCCCACCTCAGACCATGGTTTGGATTAAAAAGAAATTGCCTTTTCTTTACAGAGTTTTAACGATTGCTGTTAACAGAATAAGCTAAATAATTCAAAATCATTATTGTAATTACCTCCACAACCTGACTATTACACTATGTGGTATCATTCTATTAGCAGATGCAGAGAAATGAAAACCAAAATTGTCACTACACAATATATGCCAATTTCTATTCTAAAAAAAATAAATCAGGTCCTTAAATTTTCAAAATATGAGGCTTACTTATTGGCCAAGACAGCAGATTAAATGTAAAAAAAAATCTAGATTCATAAAAGCAGTCTGTGGTTAAGGAAGGTTCAGTTCCCATGAAAAGCACTCAACTATGTAGTCTTAAGGTCATCACTTGCCATCCTGCTTTTCCCTGGCTTACTGATGTCTTTAAAGGAAGCAGCCCAAAGTCTCCACCTTTAGAGGCTCCAGATTTGTCTGAGAGCATCATCCATTCCCTTTGTGAATCTGGAATATCTTGCAGATATAACTTAAAATCAAACATGATACCATAACACTTACACACAAGTAAGAACAAACAGAGATTGAATGAAGAGCCCTCACTGGGACACCTTAAAGGCATATGAATGCTTTACTACCTCATTTTTTCTCAATGGTTGTATTAGAAAGAAGGAAGCTAATTTGAAACCGTTTTCCAGAGAGAGCATGTTCATCAGAATACTGGAGTTGCACAGATCTTCAGTGTTAGTAAAATAGCAATCATCAGTTTAAATAATCTTACAGTAACTGCTGCATACTCAGCTGTTCAAATGAGTAAAAAGAGAAGGAATTACAATTTTCAAAGCATAGTGGATTTTTTTAGTGGTACAGGACAGTAGGCTGCAAATTCATTCTTTCACATGGTGTGATAATTACATTTCATATTTGAGGTGGCCAAGTCTAATCTGAAATGCATGAAAGTCTTTTCACCATCTTCAGCGAGTGCAGCAGCATCTCTGGATGGCTGTAAGGTTTTTTGGCATTTCACCTGAACCATGCAGATGCAGCACCTGCAGTTTTGTATTATTGTTGCTAGTTCTTTTGTCCTAAATGCATAATTTCACAGAGCTAAATCATTCTTTCATTTGTTTGTTTGAAGTGATGTTTTGCAGTGATTGTATTGGCATGTATTTTTAAACCTACGTTCTGTAGTAGCTGAACCAAAGAACAGACTCTGCAGAATTGTGAAGAGAATGTCCCTACCTAACTTCAGCTTTTCAAGGAGCTCATTATCGTTCTTATTACAGCTGCACACAGAAAATTAGAAAGAGAGCACAGACTTGTAACTAACAAGCCCCTACCATACCCACAACCACAACAAACCCTCCTTCTGGAAAAATGCCAAGTGTGACTAGGACTGAGTCCAAAGTTTCTGCAAACTCTGTAATAATAAAGTTATTGCTCTAATAAAGAACTCTGTAAGGTCAAAAAACTGCCACCTCTTTCTCAAACATTCCTATTCTGTGTTATCAGGGCCATGTGGACTGTGTCTGATACACTCTCCTCTGCACACTTGCAGAGGGACCCTTGCATCAATGTGCAGGAACTGCATCCCAGGGCTCCCATTTCCATCTACTAGATGTGGACCCCTAAAATCTTGCCAGCTCATTCCTGGTTCTCCCCAGGGAAACCTGTCCATCACTGCTGCAGGGTGGGTGCCCCAGCACATGAATCTGACTGCAACTGGGAATGTAAGGAGTAGAAAGAGAGAGATGGTGCACAGTGCTGGTGATGGCAGTTCCCATGTCCATGACTGGGGATGATACTTTACATCACATTCCTTTCTAAATAAAATCTTATGTCTTATTATCTGGTATAGACTGACAAACTCTACATTTCTTGCTGCATTTTTCTGTGCTTTTTATTCCATATTTTTTTCTGATTATCAGATTTCTAAAAATGTGACTAGATTCTACTGCTCTGATTGTTCCCTTAACACTGGACAGCACTGAGAAATCACAGAATCATAGAATGGTTTTGGGTTGGAAGTGGTCATTAAAGATCATCGAGTTTCAACCCCTCTGCATTGGGAAGGCACACCTTCCACAGGTTGCTGGAATGGGAGGACCACCTCTCCTGACCTGCTGGCCCCACTTCCTTTGATGCAGCCAAGGATACAACGGCCCTTCTGGGCTGTGAGCATGCATTGCCAGCTCATTCTGAACTTTTTATCAATTAAATGAGTACTCTGTACTTCTGCTTTTCATGTGCAATGAGTTATTTGCAGAATATTGGAATATCATAACTACAACTGAATAATTGACCTTGGCAGGCTGCCCAGCTGCTCGCTTACTCTCCCTCCTCATCATGACAGGAGGAGAAAATGTGAGAAGGCTCATGGATAAAGACAGGGAGAGCCCTTGCAATCCTTGTCACAGGCAAAATAGCCTTGACTTGGAAAAGATTGATTCCATTTATTACCAATTAAAAAAAGAAAGAAGAAAAGTAGGGTAATGAGAAAGAAAGATAAAACCAAATCACCTTCCCATCCACTCCAGACCTTCTTCCCAGATTCAATTTCAATCCTTTTTTCCTAAGTTGTCAACTCTTCCACTTCCTCCTACCCCAACTGGGACAGGTGGATGGAGAAGGGGGTTGCAGTCTGTGCACAGCTGCTCCCCTCTGCTGCTTCTTCTTCCTCACACTTTCCTGTTGCTCCAGTGAGAGAGTCCTTTCCCTAAGGTATAGTCCTTCAAAACCAGGCTACTCCATCATGCAGCCCCTTCCAGAAAATCTGATCCTATGGGCTCTCCATGAGGTGCATGTTTTTTCAAGGGTCCATCCACAGGCTGTGGCAATGGGAACTCCATAGGCTGCACCGAATATCTGCTCCATTGTATTCTATGGGCTGTAGGGGAATTGCTGCACCTCCTTCCTGTCCTTCTTTTCTGATCCAGGTGTCTCCAGGCTGTTTCTCTCACATTCTCTCAATCCTCTCTCTGCTGCTCTGCACTTTTCTAACTCCTTTTAAAATATGTTTTTACAGAGGTGTCATCAGCATGACTAACAGGCTCAGCTGTGTGTCATGCGATGCCTCAGTATTGGAACCATTTGGAACTGCCTCTGCCCAATGCAGGGACAGGTCCTGGTTTCTTCTTACAAATGCCACCCTCACAGCCCCTTGGGCAGCACCAGGGCATGGACACCCAATACAGTTGCTCTGCAAGTGTGCAGTAAGCCCAACTTGTCCAAAATGCACCAGGTTTCAGCATTCATCCAGCTCAACTCTGCAATCAATCTGTGACTGCACCTGTCCTACCTGTAGCGAGTCAGTGAGCAGGTCAGGTGTAGTCTGGCCATGGCTCATTGCCTTCCAGAGAACTGCTCCTGCCCTTTCTTCCCATGCTTGCAGCTGCATAACCCTCTTGCTCTAGCATGCCTCACAGCATGATATGCTTTGATTATGTTCGAGTTCCTTAATCCAATGAAAAACTGCGCCATTTTCATTTGCAGAGTTAGCTTCCTGACAAGTTTGTTTCATGGCAGATGGCGAACATCTAACTTGGTTCAGGTATAAGTTTAACCATGTATGAATATCCATGATGGGCACTGCTCATAGTGTGCATGCATGTTTTTTATTCCCAGAAAATCCAAATGAAAATATGGGATGCTTTTTGAATGTGGAGCAAGGACAGGTATATATGATTTTAAAGAGTTGCAAATACCCATGCCAGAGTCTGTTACAAACTTAGAGCTCTGAGAAATAAACTAAACAAGCTTGAAGGATGCCTGACTTTGCACATAATATTCCAGACAAAAGTTATCCCAAACTGCACAAAACAATTCAAACGAGGCAAAAGATAATAGGTAAGGAAACCAGAATTCTCCAACTGAAGGCACCGAGAAGGAAGGATCAGGGTGCTCAAGTGTATAAAAGGAAGGATTTGCTTTCTAGACTAGGCTATTCAGCCAGGAGTGTTCCCCTGAGATATGGTAGTTGCCTATAAAATCAAGAGTGTCACAGTGAGGATGAATAGAAATGAAATTAATATTATCTTGGACCCCAGCCAAGGTGATAATGCCAATGTTTTCTAAAACTTTAACATTTACAGGGGAGAAGAAAGCATCCCAGAAGGTGCTGTTTATCTTACTCCTGGATGTCAAGCTGCCCTATCCAGACAAGCAGGAAGCCTGGGTGGAAAATGGTGGGACTGGAAATAAGGAGTAACTGGGAGCAAAAGAGTCACAACAAAGAAACACAGTAGATCACTTCAGTCTTGGTAAGATTCCCATAACCTGTAACTTTTATAGCAGAGAGCTTAGATGAGATAGCTTGATTTGGAATATGACCAAAGTAATCTAATCAGAAGAACTGAATGTTAATAAGTTACCAGGACCAGATGACATTCTCCCAAGAATTTCACAAGGAAATGAGACATAATATTGCAGAATCGTTGACTATCCACGTGCTGGAGGGGAAACCTGGAAACCACTAAGCAGTGAGTCTGACTCATGAGAAAATGGTAGAACAGGGAATTCTGAATACATGAATAAACAGTGTCTATTGAAAATGTGTCAGCATGGCTGGACTGAAGGGCTGTCCTAGCTAGCTGGCCTGCTGGAATTAAAACATGGCCAAAGGGAGTAGTAGATTTGAATTTCCAAAAGCCTTTTACTAGATTACATGAAAAAGGTTACAAAAAACCCAACCTTACATGGCCATAGGATTACAGAAAATGATATTTTATCTACTGGAAGATGGATAAAGGTTGGAAAATAAAGGCTAATGATGTACAGAGTGGAAGAGTATTGACAGTGAACTTCAGTAGGGACTAGTATGAGGGCCAGATTTATTCATATTCTTCACCAGTGTTCTGGAAAAGGACATGCAGCAAATCCCTCACATTTGAAAATTTTACGAAGCTCTTACAATAGGGAGTGAGGAACTCCAGAAGATGTTCACAAAGTTGAATAGAAAAAAAAAGAAAAAAAAAGATATCCAATTCATTTCATTACATCTAAAAGAAAAGCAGTGCATTTAGAGAAAATGAATTTGAAGTGCACTTACATGCAGAATTTAGGATTCTCAGGATTTGGGATCAGGAAAGTGATCTTGGAAATACTGCAGTCAGTTCACAAAAATAATTGTCGTAATGTTCAGTGTCAGTCACCCAAAGAGCCAGGAAAATGCAGACCATTGACAGGAAAGGTATTGAAAATAACACAAGGAGCTATGTAAACCCCACATCTTGTGAAGCTTAAAATTCTGGGTCCTCAAGAAAAACATAGTGGAGCTATGGAGACAAGGTACAGAGAAAAGCAACTACAATGATTGAGGAGATGTCACAGCAGTCTTATAAGGAAAGATGTAAGGAAAGGTTGAAGATGTTTAAAAGGGAAATGAGAAGTCTGCAAGGAAAAAGGACTAAAATTTACAAAATTATGAGGGTGGTGGAAAGGTCAATGCAGAAATAAAATTTAATACATCTCGCAATGCTAAGACTAGAGAGCACTTGGTGAAGCTAATTTAAAATGGGCAAGAGGAAGGTACTATCACAGCCTTAAACAGGAGTAGATAAATTCCTTTTAGGGAACAGGCAGTGTATGTTACCTTCTGACATCTTTTAACCAAATCTTGTGGACAGTAAGAACTGGCCTCTTCTGCTTTCTCCCAGTGGCATTTTACTGCCACTGTAAAAGACGCTATGGGCACTGATGGTTTGTCTCACTGATCCTGAAATGGGATGTTTCATGTATTATTGTCCCCAGACTAAATGGACTGGACTAAATGATGCACAAGGAGAAACTTGTCTTTTCAGAGAAAACACATGCAAATGCATTGACTTAATTTCTTCAAACTCCTTAAAAAAAAAAAAAAGGAAGAAAAAAAGGAATTTAAGGAATTTAAAAGGAATTTCCTGTCACTAATGTCATGCTCCCTCTCATAAAGATATCCTATTCCTGGTCCTTTCCTTAGAATTCTATTAAGTCTTAATCACAATACAAGTTGTGCAATACACTCATATTGAATACTAATACAAAAACCCAGGAAGTACAATAAACACAAGGACATGACAGCATTAATTAAATACTGAATTGGTCTCTTGACATCCCTTGTCCAATAAAATGGAATATTTTAGATTTGTTCTGTGCCCCACACAATAATGATCAAATGAAGTGAAACCAGGTTTCAGGTTGTCACAACTCTCTCCATCTCACAAACATCCAAAACGTTTCACTGTCCTCCCACTCTGCCACAGCTCCTGCAGCTGATATGCAAATCAAACCTTCTCTGCTCCCTCCCCCACCAGAACTGGTAAAAAACAAAGCAAGAGTTGCTTTCCTTACTTCTCATTCTGTTGCTGAGCGGGTCTGAAACCTAACTTCTCACTTCTCTCTCCCATCCATGACCACAGAGAAAATAAAGGAAAACTGCATTATTTCCTGCTGGAACCCATAAAACAAAGGAAGTCATAGCTTTACTTTCTTCCCACGCTCTCCCCTCTCCCATATACTGATTTACTTGCTGTCCTCCTTTTAACCCCAGTGGCACAGGTATCTTTAGTCATTTCATTATCTTCAGGTATCTCTGTCCTTCTGTAATCCTCGCCTATTCAGGGCTCATTCATCCTCTTACCTTATTTGAGTGGTTAGTTATGGCCTCCCACATGTATCCCCCACCTGCACCTGAAGTCCTGGTTCTGCTCGCATTGAGTTGCTTTCAAAGCTGGTAGTGCCCAGTGTTGCCTATTACCCACAACACCAATGCAGGGTGGTCATGCAGCAGCAGGTGCCACAAACCTGGCCCAGGAACTCCCAGCTCACACAGACACAGTGCAAGGGAGACACAGCACCCTATTCCCCAGTGAATATTCAGGGTTACTCTTGTTGAGCTGAACTGAACGAGGGCGAGTGACTGGAAAAGCAAAGTCACACGATTCCTGTGCTCAGGAGGTTTAGATCACTCCCCTGGATAATGTTGGTTCAATTGTCCTAAAGCAGAATGGCCCTTTGAGGTCAAACAATGCCCAGCCCCAGGGAGTGCCCTAACCAAAGGTATCTGTCAAGAGGAAGTTAAGCTACACCCGTCCTTGGTTCTTGGTTTCTTTGGCCCCGCAGAATGCAGCTTCTCATATCAGACATTCCATTTACTGTAAAACTAGTCATTCACCCATCTGAATGCAGAAAACCCACCCCAGTATTCTAGGTGAGCTGAGCTGCACTCCATTGAATTCCATTCTGCCACTGAATGGAATGAGCAGTTAGTCATAGAGACTTCACCCAGCAGACCACTTAAAAAGCTAAGAGAGTCATAGCAAAATATGTTTTATCTGGAGGAACCCCAGTGTTTTAGAAAAGAAGCATAACTGTGTAATATTTTTTGTAATTTGGTGTTAAAATCAACTTTTTATAATAATTAAAGATTTTTGTTCATGTTCCTTATAATCTATTATCTTTTATATTTATGAAAAAGTTTAAATGTATATGTAGTATGTGAGCAGATGTGACCTTTATCTGTTAGAGACTGTGAAACATTCTAAAACTTTAGGTAGAAAAGTAAGTCAACTAAGAAGGCCATGTAAGGAAAAAGGTCTTTATTTTAAGGAGGCAGTGTAGGGCTTTTTTTTTTTTTTACATGAAGGCTCTGTGCACATATGGCTCTGAGAGAGAAATAAATGACAAACCTTTCAAGAAGCAAGAAATTCTGTCTGAATTTTCAATATTTCAGTGCAGGCACCTTCAGACATTCCTGTGTGTTGTGTCCCACCTTTCATTCTGTACCTCCAGTCTGTATCCCATGTATTTTCCTCAGTAAAAATTTTCATAGCAGAAGAATTACATAGAATCTTTTCCAATAGTAGTCATATCATGACAACTGTGGGGAAAATATTCTTTTCATTTATTGCTCCGAGTGAGAAAAATGTACCTTTCCCTTTACTGTTGTGTGTTGCACTGTTTATTTCAAAAGAATCAATGCTCAGTAACTCATGGCTATATGGTCAGACTCCTCAAACAAATCAATTCTATGTTACTGAGGCAAAAGTCTGAACAACTTCCAACGTCAGAGATGAAGCTGGCAAATCTGAAATCACTATGTAACACTTGCAGCTATGTGATACTCTACACAATTCAAACAGTGGGCAGATCTTACCCAGTAGAATCCAGAAAAGCTACTACTTTTTCTGTGAAAAAAATACTGAAATGACTACTGAAATGACTCCAGCAGATTTCAGTTAGTTTCTGATAATATATTTTCATGCACAACACTGATGTAAGCAGAAAATCATAACAGAATTAAATAATGGATTTTATTATCCAGCTCCTAATTTTTGAAAGAAGTCTTCAAAACAACTTTTTTTTTTTAATTGAAAATAATGTTTTTCAGTTTCTTCTAGTTTGAGTACTATATGATGATACAAATAAGCAGAATGCTATTTCAAAAAACTGCACCATTAAAATAGTTGTGAAATTTAGGTATTCTCTTGTAAATATGCAGTGCACAGTTAACAATGGTTTATATATGCAATTAGGAAGTTGAACTCCTGTGGGAGCAGAAATATGGATGATGTGTAGTAGCATTTTAAGGAAATAGAAACACTTCAACAGAAGGTTCTTGGCCAGGGAGACTGTCCAATGACTGAACTGGTAGGATTTTAAAGATAGAGGCTTACATTAATTCTTGCCAGAGTTAAAAACATAGATGAAATTTTCTTTGGGCTACAAGCTTTTGACAAGCATTTATCATGTATGTGGAACAAAATATGTCTTCTGTACACTTGTCAGAAAGGCAAGAAAGGACATGAAAAAGGGCAACAACAATATAAAAACCAAAAAACTGAGTTCTCAGTGTTATCATTACAGTAATGTAATTGTTTCTCAGGTGATTTTTGCATGGTTTTTGTTGTCCAGTGCATCAGGGTGTAGAATAGCAACTGCAAATACAGGACTACAGAGAACTACTTTCAGAAGAAAAAAAAAATCCTACTTCCATTTTCAGCCATATCATAAGAGAGTTGAGCTAGATAAAGAATTCAGAGCGTGAGATCTTGGTCTAGTAGTTTCCTGTGAGGTATGCAGTTACTACAGATGTGTTTATTATTACATTGCATTAATACACTTACATATATTATTTTTAAAATAAGAACTGAGAAGATGATTACAACTGCAGTTGATATTCCTAGAAGTCTGACAACACTCACTGTTCTCTGTTAAGTCTGTCTAGCCAAGAGTGAAACAAAGATTAGACAGATAAATATAACGGGATTTCTCACTCTGAGACAGAATTTATAATGAATGCTTCAAGCTCTGTTAGGCACCTGGAGAAGCCTTGGGTTACAACAGAGGCCCCAATAACATGAGGGTTCTTAGAGGAGCTTGGCACCTTGAAGTGGCGCTTACCACCTCCAGGTGTTAGGCAAGCTGTTCAGAACTTTGAAGAATGAAGTTTTACTTATTTGCACATAAAACTCCAATTAGTGTGCATCAGATTCATAGTCTTGCCAAAAAAAAACTCAGAGTAATTATCATCTGCCTACTTAGATATTGCTAAAGATATTCTTATAATGTGGGAGAGCTCCTATCCTTTGTAAGAGAAAATTTGTTGGTTTAAGCAAAATGGATTTAGTGCATGGTTTATAATTCATAAAATCTAGAGGGAATAAAGAATTTGCCTATGAATTATATTTTAAATAAAAACTGAAGCAACAGAACAAACTAATTATTCATTTAATGTGAATGATCTCCATAGAGGAAAAGATGTTTCTTCAGATGTGCAAGGAATTAAACAGACACTGTCAAAGCTAAGGACAAATAATAATGAGTGTACAAAATCCATTCTATTTTCATTACCTGTTCCCTGTAGCCACAGTGTTAATATCAACTTTCATTCAAATTTGTCTCAGGCCTGTTTTCCCAGACTACCTCATTTTTGATTTTTTTTTAAATTATTTTGTGGAGCAGTTTACGAATCTGGAAGACCCTCATACAGTTTAAAAAGAAGGAGATGCATTCCTCCTGCCTCTGAAAGTCCATTTCTGGGAACTATCTGGAGTAATTTTTACAGTAATAAAGGGTTGTATTCAGAACTGCTGGTAAGTGATGCAGGAAGAATAAAGCCTGTTTATTTGCACTATTAATTTTAAGAGAGATTAAATCTTATCTTGGAAACTCATAAAGGACCTGTGACTCCTGACCACACTCACTAAGGTTCACTGAGTTTGCTTTAAGCTTGATTTTATATTGGCACCTTGTTACCATATTAAGAAGAAAACTATATCCTCTTCTTAAGATATACTCTGTCATATGCACATTTGGCTGAGAAAATATGGAGTTTAAGTACAGTCAATTTCATTTAACTCATTAACAGCTGTGTCAATCACCCATCTTTTTGGGCTGCATTCACTACCACTGTGCTGTATACACTCATTATTTTTCCCAGGTCTGAAATGAATGCAAATTGACTTGCTAGCAGTTAGCCTCACTGGTGTCAGTGGCTGCCTAAGCTGCAAAAAAAGGGTGATTCAAATGTGCTGCATGTGTCTGGGGCAGACATGATGGAGCTGCCTCCTTCTTGCTCCTGTCAGAGGGATCTCTTTGGCACTCTGTCACATTGCACTACACAAAGCTGTTTTACTCTTTCACAGCCTCAGAGAACAAGGTAGGCTCAATGACCTCAGTAAAGCAGGCAAATGTGGTTTTCTTACCCAAAGCTGAAAATTAAATGAATTCTTTTGTCCTCCTACTGGGTCATAAAAAATCCAATTTTGTGTCACAACAAAGCTGCTCACTGAAGTGTTGTCTTCCATGGCCAGCTGGGAGCCCTGAGGCTGAGCAAATCCCTCTCATTGCAGGGATATCTCATGTATCTGCTACCTCCATGCCTGGACCCAGAAAGTACCTGTCCCCCTTTTCCCTCTCATCTCCTGGGCCAAGCCCTACCCAGGCCACACATGAGACTGACCAGGGAAAGGTGAGACAAGGCAGCGCTGCTACCCGTGGTTTCCTCTTTGCTCTTGTATCTGTGCTTGGGAAGCCTCCTGCTGGTGTGGTTTATCCCCAGAAGGCACAGAGGAGACAGGAATGGGCAGGGGTGCAGGCTGTGTAACACAGGGGCTGTGGGGCTGATTTGTTCTGCACGCTCTGAACCAGTCAGTGCAAATGGGGCCGTGGGAGAGCCACTTTGTCACTGTTACTGAGCCAGTGGGGATTTTCCTGCAATCATCTGCTTCACCTCTTTACAAAGCCAGTCTTAATTATGAAAGACCTGGTGTTTATTTAGATCTTTGTTGTCAAAATGTGAGCTATGTGGACTGATCATCTTCCTGGGACACCAGTGGAAGTTTTTTAGCCCGTTTTTAGTGAGAGTATGTTCATAGTCCAGATGTGAAAAAGCAGTTGAGTTGTGTGTCTACTGAATGAGAAGTAGCATTTGGAAAATTTCTGAGGCTCAAAAACTTTTTTTCCTGTTAAGATTATTTGTCCAAAATAGGCTGTATAAAAAAATTCTTCACTGGGTAATTTTTATCACTGTGATTGCAAGAGTGGGAACTGATGGGGAAGTGGCTTGCTGAGAACTGTAAATATTGTTAAAGTTAGAATATAGGGTGCTTAGACTCAATCTGTTCTGTAATCCTCTCATTAATTTATCTGTTAATATTAAACCTAGAGATACTATTGCAAGCAATGTTATCCCATATCAGGTTAACACTATCTCCATGGGGACATGAGGTGGGGACATGTAGGTGAGCCTACAAGGCTAAGTGGCAGACAAGTCACACTTTCTTGTACATTAATGGTGTCAATCCTTGAGAATTTATCTCTAGTGTATTAATAAAAATACAGGGCACTTTTGTATAGTATCTACTTTTCCTATGTCTAAAGTGCTCCGTAAGTCAATTCTGTAAGCTAATGGGATGGTAATGGATCAATAGTAATAGCATGAGAAAATGCCACTCTAGCACACAGAAGCCAGTAGATAAGATGATTAATCCTCCATAAGTCATCTGGTACGTTAGAAATAGTCATTATGAAAGTACTCCAGTGCATGATCTCTTTAGAAAATAAACATTTGACACTGATTTTTCTTTTTTTTAAAGTGCTTTTTTTTGGTGCTTTTTTTTGGTGCTTTTTTTTTTCCTACAAAAGTTGGAATGTTCCCTAAAACTATTTATGAAGCAGTCAGATGCATTGACCACACACAAGGCTAGAAAAAACAATTCTCCAGCCATAACTGTTCTTCAGCCACTAAGGGGCTTCACTGAGAAACACAGAAAGTGAGTATTTCCTGTTTCCCATGTCACTCTGGTGCCCATAAAACAAATTAAATGTCCTTTCAGGAATTACCTAGAGAGGGTTTGGTTTGCTTATCATTTGGGAGTGTATGAAAGAGCCATTCTGTCCCTCACTTTACAAGCCACTGACTAATCTATTAATTACACCCAGGAGTGTGTAGAACACAAGGGCATAAAGATGAGAATAATGTAATTATTATCAGCAGTCTTCGACTTTGGAACACTGCCCTAACCCTAACCCTAACCCCACACCAGAGAATATGAAAAAGAAAAAAAAAAAGATAATGCTGTCCTGCTGGAATGTAGCCTCTCCACTCTCTCAAGGCCTTGGTTCGTAGGAGTAAAAGGTATCCTGCGGACAAACGGCGAGTGTTTTTTTTCCCTCCACTTTCACTCTCTCTGTCTCCCTGGGACTAACTTAAAGCTGTAGAACTTAATGTCCAGCATAAGCAAGAGGACGATTGGAGATACAAACAGGTCATATGGCCAACCCAGGACAAACACAAAACTGAAAGCATGATTGGAAACCTCAGTAAACACATAAACCAAAACTGAGGCAAGTGTCACTGAAACGTGAGAAAGCCAAATGGCCCCCCAGCCAAATTTAATGGAAAACACATTATCACTGACAAGTGCTGAATGCTTTGCTAAGGGGACAATAAAATCTTAATTACCTGAGGAAACTTTAGGAACACTGGAATAATTATCATATGTGAATAGTGAATAACGCAGTGAGAGCTCCTTACACCCTTGAGTATAGTCAATAGTAAAGTCTTTTGGCTCAGGGCTGATTCCAGCTGCCTGCTGTCTGTAAAGGTGCCTTGGTGATTCTCCTGGCATCTCCTCCTGGTACTATACCCTGCAGCTCCAACATTGCCTGCTGTTTCACAGTGTTTCTGCCTTATCATTTACCTGTGTGTGTCCCACTGCCTCTGTGCTTGATCTGTTCAGTATCAAGACTCTCTTACCTACCCCCCAGCTCTGGGGCAGAGCTATGCCTGTTTCTGTTCTCCATTTCTCTGGGCAATGTCTGGCTGAGGTATGCTGGCTCCACAGCCAGGATGGTCCCTGGGCAGCAGAGTGCAGTCAAAGGACTGCAGTCCTCAGCCCAAAGCCTGGGTCTCAGCTCTGTGAGGACACTTCAGAAATGTCTGAGTGGCAGGGATATATCCTTCTGCTTAAAAGCACATCTCAAATCTTGCCCTGGGCCTTGTCTCTGAACAGGGATAAGGCAAAATGTTCACTCAGGTGTTTTAAAATAACTAATCTTTTTTGGCATTTTTTTCCCCCCCACTGGCCACACTCAGCACCTGGAAACCCTCAATTTCTTGCCATCAGAAGCAGTAACAGCTGCACCCAGTGACTGTCTCAGGGAGATCACTGCTGTAGGAGTGAGGGGAAATTGAGAGAGGGTAGTTATGGCTGGAAGGTCTGTCTCTGGGTCCTGTCCTCATCTGCCGGAGGCAGCAGCAGTGCTGCAGCAGCTCATTCATAGCCTCTGGTAGAGGCCTCTGTCTTTTCAAGTGTCATTCATACTTGAATGACTATTGCATCTCCCCAAGGGAAGACACCAGATGGAAGTGTTCTGAATGCCAGATTTGACTACAGGTTGCCAACAGAACCACACTGGGTCAGACAGGAGGGCTCACTAGTTTATACCAGAAATCCAAAGGATTTCTGGCCAAACCTCATGCTGCTTGGCCTGAAATCATGCAGAAGATGCCTGCCTATTTCATTGCCTCCTGTGTGTCCTCTGTAGATGACATCAGAGCTCTCTCCATCTGTGCGCTGAAGCCTTCAGGGCTAATGATGCTTTTATCATTTTCAGTATTGGGTAATTCTCAAGTATGCAGCTTTTACAATTACCACAAACTTGCTCTTTGCTGAAGTGGAACCAGTTCGTTCGCACAGCAATAAACAGAGAATGCCACTGGTCATTTGGATGCTCCTGTAAAGTCTAGATGCTGCAATGGGGACTTGTGGCATCAGGCCATTATCTCCCATGAAATACCAGGGTAAATCATACAGGTAATGCCTACAAAAATATTAATTGTAAGAAGATGCTGTGAACTAATTTAGTCTTAAGAATGATGCAAAAGTATGCTCAAAGAATCAAAAATTACCTATCAATGTTAGTGTGCCTTTGGGTGTTCTCACTGCAGAAGTGCATGAGGAATTAGTATCTTACTAACTCATACTTGGTTCTATAAAAGTTATTTCCCATTAAAAAAATTCCTCAAGGGAATGACCTACTAAACCACATTCTCTCATGCAGCCTGAACACCACGCTATTTGGATGATTAGTATCCAAAATCATTCAACCACAAGACAAGGATCCCTGATGAGAAAGCCCATGAGCTTGATCATCCCTTCATTGCCTGCTAAAATGTTCTCATTTGCCATTCCTTTGCAAAATTGGGCTCTCAGTACTCAAAGAGATTAAATTTCAGAAAAGATATTTTCATAAAAACAAATCTCTGCATTATGTAAAAGAGAATGAGTTGGAGGAAAACATGGGGCTGTATCCAGATAAAACTGACTCTAGGACAGACTGACAGGCTTGATTACCTAGCTGCCAAGGTTGTGGCAAAAGGCAGAGCAAAATAAATCCACTGTTGTAATGTGTTGTAATCTCATTTAACCAGCTAATACAGGCTGGATGCCTCAGTGAGTCCATCTGGGGCAGAAAGCGAGGAAGGCTGTGTGGAATGCCCACCTGGAAACACCTTCCAATGGTCTGAACATTTGCCCTCTCCGTAAATTTTCATGACTGGCTATGTCAAGGCAAGAAGACATCTTTCTAAAAACTTTTTTCTGAGATTAAAATGAGCAGTAGTCTCTGCCAGCTGCCACAAGACTGGTGGTGGCAAAATTGTGAGCTAACCTATGTGGCTTTTTATGGTGACATTTCCCAGGCAAAGCATCTCTGTGTCTTGTATGCAGAGAGCTGGGAAGGTCTGCCTTGCGGGAAGGAAGAGTGGAATATTGCAACACCTTTGTTGTCTCTCCCCAGGGAAGAACACTGCCTCGTGGATATTCCAGAAGGAACAGACTGGCTGCTTCACATTGCTCAGGGTAAAGCCGTGTCCCAGTGTTGCAAATCAGGCCAGATTTGTTTTGGAAACCTGTTTTTCTAGAGTGGTTTGGCTATTTAAAAAGAAAATTAAAAATCCCTATTACAGAGAAAAACATCACCTCCTTTGGTAGAAAATCCCCCAAATGGAGAAAAAAATAGGTTGCTTAAAAAGGTTTTGCAAAGTGCTTTAGATGGATTTCTTGGGCCTCTACCTGTTGGCTGTGCAATGCCCTGAGAACCACACTAGGATGCAGCCTGCTTGCACTTCCCTCTGCAGCTCCCATACTGCTAGCACAAAAGCAAAAGGATATTGCCATGCAGCAGTGAGGCCACTTCAAAATTGACTTTCAGTTGTAAGGCTGCAATTACTCAACATTTTCTGCTTCCCAAAGCTTCCCAATTCCCTTCTACTTAAATAGGAAAATTTCTGTAGGTTTATATAGGACGAAGATGGAGTCACTATTAATAATTTGTTGTAGTGTTTGGTGCCTTGCTCTCTAGTTGCTTAGGAGCTTCAGAGCCACTTGTCTTGCAACAGCCACCAGCACAGGACACTGTGCCCTCCCTCTGAGAGAAGCAAGAGCAGTAGGTGGCCTGGCTTCCCACAGTTCTTGTCTGGGCAAGGTGGCTTGCAGGCTGTGACACCCCTTTCTCCCCTTCCTGCAGACCTGTGCTCTATCCAGTTGCCTCTTCACCTCTGTCTCAAAGCATCCTAAAAAACAGTGGACAACAGGCAACCCTGTGCTAACCCAATACCAGGGCTTATTTCCTGAAGAAAAGAACTATTACGAAATAAAAGTGATGTAAGCTCTTGTAATAATTCATAGGAGGTACAGCTGAATGCAGAAAAAAAGGGTGACATTTAAAAAGTCCACTAAGAATAAACCCATTTAGTACATAGCAAGGTTTTATTCAACACTGACCATATAATTTCTTATTCTGCAAGGAATGCTTTGCACATGCTTCTCTGTTTTCAAGAGCTCCTTCATTAATATTATTCCCTCATCTATAAAGTGAACTCATGACTTTGCATAATCACTCTCCCTCCTGTATGAGACAGAATTGAGCCAGCATTGCACATTCCATTACTTCTGAAGGGCAGCTTCCAGAGTTGCATTTTAATTAGGGTGATAGGTTGTTTATCCCTAATGGTTCAGGTAGAACTAGTGGGTTTCTGAACCTTAATAAGTTACTGCATGTCAGCCAAGGCAGGTGACTGCCAGTGTGTTTGCTACTTCCCTGGTACTTGTCAGGGAAAATATTTTTTCTTCTATTAACCTAGACTGAAGTCTGAGCTGAGGTGTTTCACACCACATTTACAGTGAGAACTTCCAATCAATTACCCGTAACTTGTTAAACTGCAGGTGAAATAATCTGAAATAGTCCAGAGTGCTTAGGCACAGCTGTGACACGGCACATTTCATCTTCCTTAGGAGAGCTTGGTTAATGGGAAAGAGCAAAGTCCATCTTATCTGCCTTCTTTTTCTTAAAAATGCATGAACCCCAGGTTAATTACATAGGTTTGCTGTCTGTAGAAGGAAGGATAGTTCTGTATATTAATAATGAATCCACAGACAAGCAATTTCATACATTTTTACTATAAAACAGCATTGGAATTTTGACACTTTCTTCCAGTAATGCGGATACTGCAGTAATTTGTGATTGAAGCTTTTCTGCACTACCTGTTGTTAGTTAAACTTGCTTGAGCTTGTTTATTTATACAGAAAGTGTGTAAAGTAGTGCTTGTCTTTCTGTGAGGCTGTGAGGAAGCTGTTATTGAATGCTGGATGCAAAAAGCCCTAGGAACCTTGGCTAGAAGAAATAACATAAACATTTATTTGGCTCATGTTACTTAGGAATTTATTTTTTAATGTCAATCTGCTGGAGTAGAACTTCTAAGCTCATGTAGTCTTTCCGAGGAGACACCCAGCAATATAGCTGGAAATGTTGAGTGTATTTATCTTGCAGTAAATCAGAACTTATGGTCAATCTACTTCTGCTTGAATTCTAGAAACACAGGTGTCATCCAGCTCAGGTGTTGACTCAGTGCATGACTCATTGTCGGAAGGTGTGGCTGCCTCTTGGAGCAGATGCTGGGTGCACTGTTTGTTCTGCTCACTTCCAAGATGTGTCTGCAAATGTGTCGCACTGCAGCTCAGAGCAAGGTGTTTTCTGTGTTTGTTCAAAAGCTTCTGTTTATGAGTACAGAATGATATGCTGTCTCAATCACTTAGTTTCAGATTTCCATCGTAGGTAGACATCCAAAATCTAGCTCTTAACATCTTGCCATCTAACCCTCAAGGTTCTTGAAGTCCACAGATATTTATGTTTCCCATGCATGGTATTCCCCAGGCATTTGAAGTTTTTTCCTTGTAAGTTTGGGCATCTACAGAAGTTCAAGAACTGTTTAACATTAAGCCACCTAATGGTTTGTACAGAACTGCTTCTCAGATGGGGACTCAGTCCAGTAGGCATATATGTTGTAATGGCTACCTGGATCACTTCCAAATATGTGTCTGGAGCATGTGCTGGCAGTACTAGTTTTCTTCTTTATGTGCAGATGTTCAAGGATTCACATTCAAGAGGAAAGAAGATGCTGCCTCCTCTTCTGCTGGAGTGGGCTTAAAGCTTCAAGCCTAAACTCTCGGGAAAGTACCCAGACTCTGGTTGTATGTTGGAGATGTCGGGTTCATCAAAGCAGTGGGGTGACAGATAAGGATTGTGAGGATGAGTCAGTGATTTGATGATTCAGGCACCTGGAAGAAGAGCTGGCCTCCAGTTTGTGCTCTAATCTGCAGATTAGACCACAGACAGTTTTACTCACCTGTAAAGATCTGATAGCACCATGGGATTTAAACCCAGGATCTCTGCTGTTAGGAGGTTGTTTTATCTGGCATCACCGGACTGTCAGAATACCCAGGTTGCTCTTGGGTGACAGCAGAGTTCACCTAAGAGCAAGGCCATTATTGACTGATGCTCACTTTAGCCTAGTGACTAATGATTCCTATGTGAAGTGGGACTTCTCGGTTATCTGATTTAGAGCTAATTTTCATAAACATGAAGAGGTAGGGGAGCAGTGCAAGGCAGAGGAGTAACCTAATCAGTGCCAGCCAAGCACATCT
This sequence comes from Petroica traversi, assembly GCA_025920805.1. Lineage (NCBI taxonomy): Eukaryota > Metazoa > Chordata > Aves > Passeriformes > Petroicidae > Petroica > Petroica traversi. The sequence goes on from JAHLSL010000009.1 coordinate 23,893,986, forward strand.
ACTCTCTGAGCTACCAGCCCCACTGCCTAGGAGGCTCTCCATGGTTCACCTTGCAGACTGGGAGGTTAGGGGGATTCCTGCCTCCAAGGGTGTGGAATCCATAATGGAATGCTGGCAAGAGCATTTTTGGCATACAAGAGTCTTATTGTGGGAGAGGAACCAAAAGTGGAGCAAACAGAGGAATCAAGGTCAATTGAGGAGAAACAAGTGTGGAAAAATAGAGAAGAGGATAAAAATGTATAAACAGGTTGTTGTGTCTGGCCCTGCGCCTGATCCCCACAGAAGGGGGTGTTTTGGGGGAGGGGGGGTGGAGAGGTGCGTGTGGCAGGTCAGAGCACCAGCAACTAGACTGTGTTGGCAGCCTGGGGATGCCTTTGTCCCAGAGAGAGCAGCAGGGGAGACTGGGATCCACAGGCAACTGCTGGTTATGTGTGTATAATTTTCCAATAATATTATTTCTAATCAGAGAGAGAGGGGAACAGGATCACACCTCTTGTGCTCTTCTTGCTTTAGTGCTGTGTTTTCTGTGGCCAGCCAAGTATGGATACGTTTGTCTCTATAGGCAGATGTGTGCACATGCATTGTGGGCATGTGTGTGTGCCCATGGTACATGCTCAGCCTCACTACTTGCTGGACCTGGGATTAGGAAGTTGTGGGACTCACTCAAACGGATCTGGGTCTGGATCTGGCAGCTTCTGAGAAGAACATTCCAAACTATGAGCTCTGAATGTGAGGATCCTGGAGGGAATAGGAATCCCCTCAGAGGGAACACTAAAGAAGACACCATCATCTCCTTTCCAGTCATGACTCTAGAAGAAGGCCGTGAAACTAGGACAGGTTAAAGCTCTTCAGTGGTGCCCTGTCAAAGGCATTCTCAATTCAGAAGGAAGGTTTGGGAATGTTTGTTTGTTTGTTTGTTTTCTGTAAGGATGAGTCTAGATGGGTATTCACTGAGCTCTATTCTCCAGACTTTAAGCAGCTCCCTTGCTTTGAGGCAATTGATTCAGCCTGAAGGAAGGTCTTACTGCTTGGCTTACATAACAATAGGCAGTGTTATGATATTCTTGAAAATGACTCTATTATGAAAAATTCAGGCTTGTTTAGTCATTTGAAAACAGAAGAGGAAGAGAGGGACATATATGCTGCTCATTTTTTGATGGAAAGAACACAAAAGTAAAAATATATATGGAAGTATAGATATATAAATTCACATATATAATGTATATTATATATAAAATGTATATTATATTTTATATATATATAAGTAGAAACAAATGTTTCTCAGGACTGTAAAATAGCATTCCAACAATACAAATATGTGATCAGATTAAAAAAAATATGAAGAAAACTCAGTATCAACAAAGAAAAGAAACAGATGCTTGTGCATGTTGGCTGCTGTCATCTGTGAAAGTCTAGTCCTGGGGAAAAATCCAACTATATATAAAATAAACAAACATATAGTGGTACTCCAAACAAGCCACATGGAATTTTATCACTTTACAGAAATAATGAATTCACCAGAAGTTTTGTTAAAATATGCAAGAAAACAAAATAATTCTTGGTCGTGAAGGTAGTGGGAAAAGTTCCACCAGAGAACAGAGAAAAAATTCTCAATGAAGAGAACAGGCCTTAGTTACCAAAAAGTGCAAATAAAACACTGTTGGAAGTTGCTGCTAGTACTTAGCATGCCATTAATGGCAAGGTTAATGAAAAGTTATGATATACCAACTAAATGAAGTACAGTTCTACATGGAATAAGTGCTAGGGATTAACTGAATTATATATGGAGATTTGTAGTCGGAACACATGGAGAAGGAGAAATTTCTGAATATTTCATTAGCTGATCGCTGATTCTACTGTTACAGTCCTCCAAAATACAGTGGTCAGACTTTGTGTGTGCTAAGTTTGTGGCTTGTAGTAAAAATGATAAGATTTGTATAATCATTTGTTAATCTTTTCCTGATAAAAACAGGAGACCCCATCTGTGGGGGTACAAGCGGAATCTTTCTAGAAGAATTCTTAAATTCTTCTTCCCTTCTAGTGGAAGAAGAATTTAAGAATTATACAAGGAAAAGACAAGAAGAAACAGTAGCTCATAGCACCTGGGAACATGGGTTTTTTCATGTCTGGTTTGTGTCTGTGGTGTTTTTTGGTTATTAATATAAACTCCCTAATAGGTGCTGCTTTGAATGTTTACACAAAAGTGTAATTATGGGAGAGAAAGTCTGACTGGGAAAAACTTTCCCAAAACAAACCTCAAGATTCAAGATTTTCACATGATTGTGCATACCGTTTTCCTTTAATTCAGACAGTTTAAATTGTATCCATAATGTACTTTCACTTAGGGTCAGTTCTGCAAGTCTAGTTCAAGAACTGCCCAATGCATATTCCAAACTGATTACATCCACTTGCATTTTTTTCTAATTACACCCACTTTAGGTGATAAGATCTGTATACAATGAAAGGCAATATTTTCCTTTAAAGATTGCAATCACTGGTGATTTTGTCTATTCATATGGAGTATCAGGCTCAGCCAGGTGCAGTCCTGAAACATGTTGAGCGCTTCAGAATGCCAAATGGACTGAGCTCCAGCAGGAGCCAGCATTGTGGAGCCGGCAGGTGTTTGGCATGTTACAGGGCAAGTAGTAAATTACATTTTAGGGCTTTTCCTTGTAATTACTTTGCCTTGTGGGAATTTCGAATTTTCTTCTTCCTTTTTCCTTTTGCAGAGGTCACAGCTACGTGAGGGCAAAGTGTAAATAGGCTGTTCTCATTTTATGAAAGCCACACTGGCAGCCAGTAATCACCAGTAATGTGATACTGACACTCACATACGTGGTTGTGAAAGTAGTAGGCACTGTAGCTCTACTTATCTTGAAATTAATTTAAACTTAAAGGGCTTGTCTGTGATTCCCTCTGCAGAAGAGATATAACGGAGAAAGAGCCAATTAATTTATCTGCTATGGGGTACATAAGTGCCATTTATCCAAAGTGCTGAGAATTATCTCCTTGCACTCCACACTCCAAAACATACCCTCCGTTTTTCAGAGATATTAAAAGCTTCATAGACCTGTCAGATTCACAGCTTAGAGTGAATTCATAGTGGGTCTATACTATTCAGCAGCACCTGCCAGTGTAAAGCCACTTACTTCAGAATGCTAATTACTTTCATATGATAAACATAAATAATCTGATACAATTTCTACTGGATACCTGGTAAGAGTTTTGGAATAAATGAAATTTTCCATTAAAATTCTACTTAGGAACCAGGCTATTTTCCATAGATAATAGTTTTCCTGAAGGGTATATGTTGAAATTCTTATCAAGAAATATCACCCTCCCTCTTCTGCTCCCAACCCTTCATGTCCTCTCAGAACAGGAGATTTTTAAGATCTACTTGGCACCTGTGACCTGATGGGTCTGGTTGTGACCATGGGGAAGGTGCTCAGTTACAGCACTGGAGCATCTAGATGATGTGCTTTTTCACATTTACACCCATGGTGAACAAAGAAAAAAAATCATAAACTAATGATAAAGATATAGCATTTTAAATAAAGTCACTTCTTTTGAAAGTAAGAAATCCTGCATTATCTATTTTAAATCCTCACAGTTAAGATGTTCTGGTGATCTTTGATCCATATTTTAGTCACCCTGGTTTGGAGGATGTGGGGATAGTTTTTGGCAAAAGGAAATCTTGTTTCATTTGTGAGGGAAAAGTTATTATTACCAAACACACCTTCTAGTGTTGCAGTGTAATAATTTTATATTATTATCTACAGTGAGTGACAGTAGGAGCGGAATTAAAAGGGATCTTTAAAGCTTGCGCTTTGAAATTGCAGGTAATCACTCAATGACAGCAATCATAAAGGTCCCCAAACAGTCACAGTAGATTCTGAAAGGTCAGAAAACCTGGTGACCACACCTGTGCTGTATCAGAAACTGCACACTTCCTGTACCAAAAAAATTTCAAATATTGTATCTAATAATCCAGAAGTATAAAAAATATGCAGACAGAGCAGGAGAAAGAGAAGCCATGACAACATCAGGGCATTTGCTTGCATCTTACTACAGGCTTCACATTTTCCTCATGGTATGGTTTAAGAAAAAATTTTCCTTTCCTTCCTGAAGTCCTACTACTGTTTAAATTGGAAGAATATTCCCCAGACCTGCCTCTTAGTTACTAACAAGTTTCTCTGCACATTAGTTAATCTTTCAAAAAAAATTTAAATTTGGCTATTGACAAATGTCTGCCATAACCCTTTATTTATACTGGTCCCCAGCTGTTTTGTGAAACCTTCCCCAAATAGCCTATGTTTCTTACTATTTAAAAGATAGAAGTCAACATGAATTGCATACCTCAAGTCAACAAAATTCTGGAGAGTAATTTGCTAGAGATGACCCAAAAATTAGTGAACTTCTAATTTGGTTTGGGAAAATTAAAAGATGGTGAAAAAGAAGTCTGTATCTTAGTTTCAGCTTATGTGAACTCTCCAACTAGGGAGAGATTCAGATAAAAGTGGCCAAGGTGACATCATATCCTTTGGTGATGCTGGACCTGGATTTTGATCAGACTCTTTTTACCAGCCCTTTGCCAGCTGGCACACTCAGTACAGGAACAGATCTGAAAGATGCCATTTAGTTCTGTCCTCAGCATTTTCTTTATTTCCATTTAAGAATGATCCCATCTGTGTTAAACTATTCTATTACTCACACTGCTGTGTTACTACATACCACAATTATTAAACAAGTTTATAATCCACAAACCCTAGGGATGCACTTAAAAGCTACAGCTCACTTTCAATAAATGCAAGGATGATACATATCCATTCAGTACATGAATTATTTATTTACTACCATGATATTTGAGGAAATTAGAAATCAGTATACATCAGAATAAATTATGTAAATGAGTGTTCAAAACCGGTTTGCTTTTGGTAAAAATATCTTAAAAATCTTAAGGAAACATTAATACAATGAAGCCTAAATAATTTGTTTTAATGACTGCATCTTGTGACCAAGAATTGTTGGGGCTCTCAGTGCCATCTAGTGATGTTTGGATGGAATTGAAATACAGCTATTTTAACAGTATTACTGTCCTGGTTTAGGGCATGAATGTATGAATATATTCTATAATAAAAAAAATCTTTTAGATTAGCAATACTATATTTCTTAAAATATAAACAACCCTTTAAATTCTGTTAAGCATTTATAACAGCAGGAATTACACATATATGATAAAGCAGGAGACAGCAGGCATCTGCTAACTTTGTCTGCTGCAGTTTTATCCCTGCATCTTTCCTGGGTCTCTGAATTTTCTCCCACCTCCTTTTCTATCCTATTGCATCTCTGCATTGCTGTCTTCACAGACACCTTGAAAATGTTAGTATGCTAAATAAAAACAAAAAACAAAAAACAAAAAACAAACAAAAAAAGAAAAATGTAATTAGATAAACTTTTCAGATCCAAATATAGGTAAGGAATTTACCTTCCACACAGAACACGAAAATGTCTTTATTGGTGACATTAACATGATGTGTTCAAAGTCTATCTTTAAAACATACAATAGCTGGTTTTACTGTATACTTATATCTCTTCCTTTGGATTTTCTTGTGAACTGCTGAAAATACTCCATTTTAGTGTTTGAAAAAGAATTATTTTCTTAGAATATGAAGGCTTTTTATTGGTCAGTTCAGACTGTAATGTTAAAGTGTCTGAATATAAACCATAGTATTCCAGTCTTGTCTTCAAACCTTGGTTAAATGTAAATAATTCTTTGTTAACTGAGTGAATTCCTGTCTCAACAGAGCGCACAATCCAAATCCAGAGTGCAACTAAGCAAATTAAAACCTGGGTTTTGGCAGACTGATAAAAAATTCTGAACGTGGATCTGTCTGGATGGTGAGTGCAGATCTACTCTGCCCCAGCTCAGAACTGGTAGAGCCCTTACTTGAATGCCTGGGGGCTGAGCTGGGCTAACTTGCTTCAGCACCCTCCTTTAGCTTCTGGAATATCTGACCTCTGCAGGGTAGGAGAGGTGTGTGGTGGTGTCTGAATACCTTTGTGAAGAGATACCATCTGTAAAAGCTGTGCAAATGTTACAGTTTTGGGTCTTGGTAAAGACATAAATTAACATACTAGCAAGAGCTTACTTTCACTGTTATAGTTAAACCATATTTCAGCCCAATCGACTTAAATGTCATAGTGAAAAGGAACTAATTTCTTAAATACTGGATGGGAGAGGAGACTGCTTAATATAGAAAACTTGCTGGAAAGATTATCACTTTCCCCCTGTAACACCTAGACCTCACTGATGGGCCAGGGGTACAGCAGTGAGAAAGGCAAACTTAAAAGAGAAAGAATTTACCAGCTGTTTTCATATCTGCCAGATGAACTGATGAGAGAAGCAGGACCACAGCCTGAGTCAATGTTCAACAAAGCAAGTTGTATTGATGGATTTTTTGCAAAAAATTGCACATCACCATTCTTATTTTGCCTTTGGAGACTGGCTTTGACAGGAATGTGTTTTATGATTTAGAATAATTATTTGTGCTGAAGATCTATATTTCATCCACAACATCACATGTTGAGACAAGCTGAGTATTGGATAAATTGGGCTCTGAGTCCCAAAGCATATAAAAGAAGAATTTCACATCATTTGGAAAATCTGCCTTATGACAACAGGGCAAAAAACACACTGATGACTTTCTATTTCTAGCTTCCAAGACAACAACCGTGACTGAAAAGAGCTTCTTTTATCTCTGATGTGAAGGGATTTTATTCCTCCCTTTTGGATGTGTTCTTTTGCATTCCAACATGTGCTAAATTATTGCAATTCCCAGCTGATCTTCAAGACCAAATGGAAATTAAAAAGAAATTTAGTGCCTGAATTGCACAGCCTTGAGGCAGTGCAGACCAGCAATGGTATTGACATCAGATGAATCCAGTCCTGTATCAATGTTTAAAAGGGTCTCTCGACCTTTAAAGCTAGCAAAACTCTAGGCTCAGGCTTTCAGAAAGGCTGGCTCTTCTTTTTTGACCTCTGAAGCAAGTTCAGTGTCTCTGATTCAAGAGGAGAGAGAGGGTATGGGGGAGGAGACCATATCAGCTTCTTCCCTAAAACATGATCAGTGACAAAATGTTCCTGCAGCTGTGACAGGCAGAGTCAGCAGGCTCTGTCACAGCACGCAATATCAAAGAGGATCATGCTTAGCACCAAGCACAGCAGAAGTGGGACCCAGTGGGATTTCTGGGGGCTGTGGATGGGGAGGTCTGCTAACCTCCCTGATCATGCATGCTCCTTGTGGGGAACTTCACCTCCTGATGCAGAGGGAGGTGTTTTGACCTTCCCTATTAAGGGGTGTTCTCCTCCCTCCTCACCTCATTTCCACCCAAGGTGCTCTGCTCTCATTTATGACAACTCTGCACTTCTCTTCTGAACAGAGAAGAGATGGAAAGAGTAGAATGGACTGTGCAAAACATTGTGTGGGACTGAGTATGGAGACCGTGATATCGTATGCCTTCTGTTTCCATATTCCCTGGTGTTGTCTGGTGGTGGTTTAGCACTGTGGTAGCACAGCAGCATCTCTGTCTTACCTTTCTGTGACTTCAGGGTGTGCCTTGGGTGGTGTGACACAGGCATCAACTTTATACAAGTATGTGACATGAGTCAGGAATGCAGGTGCAACTCATTCTCTTGTCACAGGTGATGGTTTGCAAGAAGAATGGGAGCAAGCACTGAGGGTAACCCCGTTCAATGTGCAGTGCCCCTGAACACTCATGAGCACCTGAGACAAGCGCCTGAAATGAGTTTGTTAAATATGGGTGGTTCTGAGAAAGTGAATGTAGTTGCAGTGAGAGTAATGTGCTGTCACCTGCATGACCTGGTAGTAGACTTGGTTTACACATCAGTGTTTCATCAGGATTAATGCAGGTGAAATGCAGACATTTATCAAATCCAGTTACGCTTTCTAATTAACTTTCAACCTGTCACCACTAATCACAGCCACCAAGATAAGCCTTGTATCACTTGCATGATGAAATTTAATTCATTTCAAACAACAGGCTCACCAAAGGTTTGCTCAGCTGAGATGCTGGTCATTTCAGAAAGCAATCAAATTCAGTGGATTAACTTTAATGATTTTCCCTCCGAAATGTTCCGAAAATTCTGAAATGTTGACTTTTCCATGAACTTTTGAAAAAAATCTACATCATGCAAGTGATACAAGGTTTATCTTGGAGGCTGTGATTAGCTGTGACAGGTTCAATTAGTCTTGCATGCTTTCTGAAATCCATGGTAAACATGTATGATGCTCATATTCAGAAGATGAAGTTGCTTTCTTGGACCAGATTAAAGTTTCCTATAAGTCCAGTACCCTGTTGCTGACACTGACCAAAAGTTGATGCTCAGGAAAGACTAATAAGAGAGGGAGGAGCAATGCAATGTTCGCCTCTAATCTCTAATCATGTTCAAATGGTCTGTGCTATATTATCTATATTCTTTTTAACACAGATGATTTGTTCTTCAGAAACCCATCAAGCCGTCCCTTGAATCAATACAAACTTTTAACATTCATATCCTTAAGCATGGAGGTTTACAGCTTAAATACACGATGTGAGGGAAAAAAATATCTATTGTTTTAAGCTTGCCTCTATCTTGTTTCCTTGTAACATCTAGATACTATACCGGTAGAGAGAGTCCTCTTTTCATGCCATTCATCCCTGATCAGACCATGACAAAGAATGATCAAAATTTGCATTTTCTCTACTTCCATGACTTGCAAGTAATCTCCATTCTCTATGTGCTCTTCCCATCAGTCTTCCCATGTCTCCTTGATGTAGGTGCTTTCAGAGCCTGGCTGTATCTCTCTGTCTTAGAGACTCCATTGGTGTTTTTTGCTACTTGCCTTATGGATTTCTCGCTGATGGACCTCCTTTGACTTCAAGGAACAGAAAGACATCCTCCTACTGGTGTAACATTTATCTGTCAGTGTACTGCTGCCCATGTCATGTTCCCCCTCGACAGTTAGCATCTGTTTCACAGGATACTTGACAGCCACACTCAAAGGTTAGTTTTCAATATTCCCTGGGCCCACTAGCAAAACATGAGACACTTTCCAGCTTGCAGTGTCTAAAGTCAAGGGGAACAGATAAAACATAAGGAGAGAAATTGTTGTTCTGATTAGAGCAAATTGTTTCAATGATGTCAAGTTCTGGATAACGTAATCATATTTTCCCAAGGAAGAAAAACTCTCCATACAATTTTTGTTTTGCAGCAGGAAATCTAGCAGGCAGAGCACATAATGGGATTCTCACCTAAAAATCCTAGTACTTGAATATTAAGAAATCCCATGATTATAACCATGCTTTGAGTCAGACAGGGAATATGTGTTTTTGACAGCATGAAGGTGGCTGCCATTTCTGTACATAAAAATTAATGCAGTACAGGATTTTTGCAGGTCTCAAGAAAACAAACAGAAGTCAGATGTCTTTGAAAAGCAGCTATCTTGGTGAAACCTTGCTGAGGGGCTGAGAGCATTTTGGGCTGTAAGTCACAGGAAAAATTAAGCAGGTGTTCTGACAAATCTTGCCACTAATCAGAGAACAAAAGAGGCTAGTACTGTATTTCGTTTAAATCTATGCCTTCTGCATTTGATTTAATAACTTCTTGCCTGGCAAACTGCCTGCTGTACAGTGATTCACTTCGTATTTTCATAAAGAATAACTTGAGATAGAAAATTGAATACTGGATGGTAACACAATGTTGGGAGTTTTGATGACCTACAGTGAATTCAAAATTAATGGTTTGTGAATAGTAACGAACTCCATGTATTAAATTACAACAGAGCATATGTTTTCAATCTTGCACTCTTTACTGCAATTTATAGGAAGAAAAACACAAATACTACAGAACACCTGCATTTGTCTGCATTAGGACAAACCAGGTAGGTTGGAATGTTAATAACAGAGAAACCTAGCTCTGGTTCATTAAAATAAAAATAAACATGTTTGCACCTTTATCTATTTTGCTTGGAGCTGCTGATAAAAATGAAATGTGGGCTGCAGAGTTAACCTGTGCCATAGCTGCCAGGAGGTTTCTTGGTGTTACAGATGAAGCTGGTGGGGGAAGGCAGTTGTGTCCTAGCAGCAGCAGCAGCAGCACAGCTGCATTTTGGTATCTAATGTAGAAGCAGGATTATATTTGATAAAGTGAAAGAAGGATTACAGTGCATCTGACAGTAGAGGAGGCTTGAAGGAAAATTGTTTGCCATGGATTAGAGGGGCATAATCTTTTAATGTTCCCAGTAAATGTTGATTTTAGAGGAAAGGTAGGACAAATGCATATCAATCTTTAGGGGGAGAGGGATTGTGTATGTATGCTTCTGTAACAACCTAATATTATTTTAATTTGCTTATTATTGAGAAGGATGTTCCATTTCACAATGCTGCATCTAGGGGGTGGTACATGTCTAAATATCACAGCTGTAAATAATAGGCATGGAAATAATACATGCTTTATCTCTTTAGCTAATTCATTATTGATGTAGACTTCCTACCAGAACAACATATTTTGAAGTCATTCTGTAATGTCTGTCAAGAGAAAAAAGATAATTTTGAGGCTTCTAGATTTAAGCCTTGCAAACATCAGATAAGCAAAATACTTGATTAATATGTAAATAATCTGGTGGTGTTTCATTTTCTCTCATCTTTAAAGGAAAATTAAGCAGAAGTACATTTAAATGACCAGTATTGCTACTTTCCTTCACTCTGAAAACTCATTTATCCTCTAACGCTTTTGGGAAAAAAGTCTTTATTATGGGGATACAAAGTAAAGGAAGGTGCAAATTCCATTAAAAATCTTGCAATTTATCTCTTGCCTCCACTTTCTCAAGTTTTCTTCCATGAGTATCTGCTGACAAGCAGCTCTGGCAGCCCTGATGAGCAGTCTGAGCACCTACCAGATCACTGGGCATCTCTTGGATCTCACACCTGAGCAACAAAACTTGGCTCACCTTTGTTTATTTTTTGATCCTGATGAAGGTAGAAAGTCATGTACATATTGAGATGTTAAAAGCATATCTAGGGCCAGGTCAAAAGCTCAGGACTCAGGCTGTTTTAGCTTGGCTTTCTGACAACTGAGGCAATTGACCTAATTTTTGCAAGTGACATCCATGGGACCAGGATTTTGCTCTGGAATTATCTATTACTATGTAATTATACACAAGAGGATTGTAGGAAAAGCTTTTGAGGCTTCACTAGGAGATTCAGAACAAATAAATAAATAAATAGAGAACAAAGCACTCAGTAAAACTGTGGCAGATTCCTATCACAGGAATCTAATTAATGCCTCCCAGGCACACTCTACTTGTCTGTAATTTGGTACTCAGGAAATGTGGAAATTACATTACCATATAACCTGGCTGCATTCTTTTCTTTTACAGTAGAACAACCCTTTTCATAAGGGTGGGAGCAAATAACACTGATCAGATAGTGACAGAGTGCCATGATGCCCTGGCAAGGTAGAGGCTACCCCTGTCTAAGCTGCAGGATTTGTTGAAGCACAGTTTCATGGTGAGCAGAAAATGGTCTTTGTGGAATTTGCAGGACCATCAAAACCCATAGAGAACAGATTGGAAGAAGGCTTGGGTAATTCCTGCAGGACAGATGCACTTTTTCATTATAGCCCACCCAGGGACTTCATTTACTGATAAAATTTGAGGGCAAGTCTTCAATAATTCCAAGAAAAACTGCCCTACTCAGCCTCTTGTTTATTGCTGCTGAAACCAAGAGCTAATGTTGTCCCGACTTTTAGAAGAAAGGGGCTAAAATGACATAATTTTGAAGATTACAGATGTATTTAATGTTGGTTTTGAGTAGCCAACATCATTACGAAAAGCAGCAGAAATAATTATGCCAAAAAATTCAGTTTTCACCTGAAATATTTTACTTTTCACCTTTCCACAAGGTGCACTTAATTAATCTAAAAACCTTAAAAAATCTTCAAGTGTATAGATATTCTTCTCAAATACTCTTCTGTGGTTATACGAAATGTATAAGAAAAAAATTGTGCTGGTTATCTATGATCAAGGCAACATTTCAATATTCAGGGAATTTTTATTACAACAGCTACACCATGACTAAAAATCACTGGCAGGGTTAAGTGGATTCCATTTAAGCAGTCGGAACATAAATGATGTTGATTGTCACAGTGTTTTATATGGCCAAACGAGTATGACTAAAATTAATATGTAAACCACCACATTGATTCATTTTTCCTCTGGCAAAAAATGACTTTATGCTATTGCATAAGAGGTCATGGTAGTCTTCATCTTGAGCAGACGTGATCTTCAGAATAGAACAAAACTCCTGTTATATAGAATAAAAAATGTAGACTCAGAAATTATCTGTTTTCATTGACCAAATTGAGTTTCTGGCATGTAAAGAACCCCCTGGATACTCAAAAGGAATTAACAGTTCCTGTGTACCTGGAAAAATTGTGACTTTTGTTATGGAAATAACAGAAATATTTTTAAAGTAGAAAATCACCTTAAATATAAATTTAATAATGTAGGATAAAATTCTAATAATTCCTCATTCTAGTATGGCTGTAACTAGCCAACAATACAGCAAAATATTCTGTAATATCTAAACTACATTATAATTTTTATAACTGCATCATGTATAATAAGCTTTCTTTAGAAACTAAATGAAGGTATGAAGACTGTCTGGAACTAGCTCAAATAGGAGGGATTAACAACAGATTTAGTGAAAATTGCTTGCTGTGTGTCACCCAAACACATCCAACCCCAAAAGGATTTTCTGTAGCAACACAGTGATCACTTAAAATTTAAAAAAACCCAACAAACTACATTTCTTATATACAGCCCAAAGGCTAAGAATATTTATTTCCAACAACTAAAAAATATTTTTCATTTTGTGTTGTGAAGTGCCTATTGGTGAGAGACAAAATGCAAAACTAGAATGTAGAAAAATACAGAAGATATATTTCTTTGTAAGCACACAAATTAAATTCCTCTTGGTCCCTGGAAAAAAACCTGAGCCATTCTACTCTTAGGATCAGATTTTTCCTCTCTGGTTTAGCCGTGTATAATTTAGCTGTTAAGGCTGAGCAAGGTGGTAAGACATTCCTTTCATAGCTACTGCAGAGAAACAGGCATCTTTGTAAAGTGACTTACACTCTTCTTGCAATGAGCAGGGGAATCTCACTCTATGTGCTATAAACTTCCTGGGTTTTGGAAAAATGTAATAGATTGTGGATTATATTTGTTCTGGCCAGACATCAGGGTGCTACTGCCAATATAGAGAATTCCTGGTTTTTCCTAGAGTGTCAACAAATTACCACCAAAAAAAAAGTGCTACTATTTTATGAACTAAATATTAAAAATAATCCAAAATGCAATTTCCTGCAAATGCTGGTGAGTGCTATGAGGACTAGATTAATTTTCCACAGAAGACCTAGATACCTAGATTCAGTAATCATAATATTACTAAAAGAAAATATCTACTTTTCCTATTATATCTGTAAAAATTCAATGGGTCCTTGAATTAATTCTTACAGCAAACAGAAGACCTGAAAAGTTATTGTGGAAGTAAAAGGAAGTGTTCAATATGTAAGGCAAGATTACAAAATTTAGCATTTTGTACAAATACTTCCCCAAAAGTAAAAAGAGGTAAAAAAGCAGAAATATCTTAAATACATGTATCTAGACATGGACTGGAAGATTGCCTGTAGAAATTAATATCTCCTGCAGTATTTGGTTACCAAAATGGATGAGATGCTAAAGTGTCTGCATGGCATAGGTACATCTCATAGCTTCAGATTAGCAATACATTTTTTAGTGAAATTAATTTTCTGCCAGAAGGCAGCACTTCTGATAGTTCAAGCCATGAAACACAATTTTATCTTTATCTGGGAACAACTGATAGCATACCACATTGCCATGATTTGTGAACTTGTCATGGTCACATCAAGGACTGTACCAACACCTGCCAGCAATGAGGCCTTACTGTTTCCTCAAGCCATCGTCACTTCACTTGAATTTCTATGGTATGGACTTTCCTGAGGTTCGGTACAAAAATATTTAGTTATTCAGTGTGGGATTTACCTGTAGAGTGGTATTAAGGGATACATAGTGTGAGGAATTTCAATAGTGTGGTGATTTTTTCCTTCCTGAATTACCTTTGTAATTCAGGTGTGGATTTTGGGTCATGATGTTGTATGATAAATTGCTGTTCTGGATAGGGCCTCAGGAATAATTTTTCTGTTCCTGAAGTCAAACAGGTAAGGGTGAGACACCCTAGGAGTGTGCAAAGCAGCTCTTTGGATGCCGTGATGTCAGTCAGAATGATGAAGATGTGGGTAAGATCAGATTTTCCTGCCTCAGCAGGGCAGGAGAAGACCTGGCTGCCACAGTGTCACTTTGAAATAGTAGCTCCAGCAGCATTTGGTCACAGGAGTGACCATGGCACTGTTCAGCAGCAGCACCAAAGCAGCTGCTAGGAGAAAACAGTGCTGGAGGTCTCCAGGGATGGCAGGGCTGCTTCCATCCTCCATTTCAATGCACCAGGCTCTCTGGTGAGAGGAGTTCATCCACCAGGCTATTTCCATGACATTTAAGGGTTTCTGTCTGGTTAGATAGCTCCCAAGCAGGCAATTAAATCAAAACTCACAGAAAGAGATACCAGGAGATATGCCTAAAGCAGTGGGGTCTGAAATGGGAGATACATTTAAACACAAAGGATGTAAAGAGAAACAAACCTAGGAATTTAAAGATAGAAAAATAATAGAGAAAGTGAAATGATCCCATTGGATTAAACTTGTGTGTTGAGCTCTAGGCAAAAGCAAGATTAACTTTATTGAGGTCAATAAATAAACCTCCCCTTCAGAAACAAATTACTTAATTTAGCTCTGTGGTGAGACAGAGCCATCTGTAATGCCCACCCATCACCAGAGCGGTTCTATAAATAACTACCACTGTTGTACTAAGGCAGAAGAGGATTAAAGCTCTCATTTAGCTCCCTTGCAGAGACAAAATACAAGGTTTTTACTGCATGTGAGCAGTGTAAGTGGTTGCTTACTGCTGGGTGAATGATGGCCATTACAAAAACCTTCTCAGAACACAGTGAGACACATGTATTTCTTCCTTTGAAGCTAATATTTCTAGATCAGTAACTTAAAATGAAAATCCTCCTCCTCCCCTCTCCCTCTCACCATCCCTGCCCCCTCTCCCCCCCCCCCCTCCAAAAAGAAGAAGGGGTTGAGCGCAATTGAAAACCAAATTATTGGATAGGTTGAAATCTGGGTTGCTAAAACCAGTTCAGATGCATACAATAACTTTGTTAAGGACCTTTTTATGTCCATTCATTTTTATTCAATACTTATTTTGATGGTATCCCCTATCAAGTGTCAGTGATGAACACACTGCACTACAAATAAGTTCTTTTTCAAATATACTAACCAATTCAGTGACAGTCTTACTTTTTTTCACCACTTGAATGTTAGTGACTTCAATGCATGCAGTACCAGAATAGGTTCTGCTTTTTTTTCTAATAATTATCTCTATCTTTAATTGAAATCTTACCATGCTTTTATTTAATATAAATATTAAAAATATCTGCTAATGTTTAATACTGGGGGCAAGTGTCTTCTTAATTCAGAGAGACATCAAATAATATATTTTTTCTCTTTTTCATTTATTGTTATTTATATCTTTCTTAGGACTGTTAAGTGCTACCTAGCTTTTGATCAATGTTTTTATGGTGACAAAAAATAAAGCTTTTTCATTTCTATTTCAAGTGAATTCCATCCTCCTTTTCCCTCTGCAGCTTGTTCCTGTCCATCAGCTAGAACAGGGCCGTTTGATTCAGAACAGCTGAGAGGGTAGAGATTTCTGGAAGGCAGTGCAGAACAAGGGCAGGGAAATCCTGTCAGTGACTCTCGTGTCACCAAGATGTGCAGATGAATGGCAATCAACTGGCTGCCTGGCTGTCTTTTAATCTCTGGTGAGGGGGTAGTAGGAAAAAAAAGGTTTAAATCTTTTTATTCCATATCACTTTGCAGCTGAGCTCTGTGGGCGAAATGAATAGTCAACGTTTCAAATCACAGATGGAATTGTTGCTCTGAAGCTTTGGCTTAAGTAGAGACCAGTTTTGATAACAAGTTGGTAAAGCTCTCACTGGGTTGGCATCCTGCCTGGATCACACCATCATCAGCAGAAAGATTTCCATTCACACCAGCTGCACTAAAGTTCCCTACAGAATCCTTAAAAGTTTTAGATCTGAAAGTGATTAAATAACTCTTTATTGAAGAACTTCAGGGTTTACTCAGCCTTCAAATAGAAGAATCCATAGGAGATAAGTGGGACTTTAAGGCTCCAGGACTATAATTTTGCATCACTAAAAAACCAATAAAAATGTTATTCCTGAGTAGTAGTAGCAACATAATCTTACATCTCAGGAAATTGGGACAGACCATAGTGTCACATTAATTGCCAATAATGGTTACCAATTCTTCACTGCACAATTTAAATACAGCAAATGTGCCTCAGTTTCTGTCAATATTTTAATGCCAGCAACAGTATTGTGTTATACCAGTTCAGAGATTAATAATTTCCCTTTTCACACAGCACCTAACCTCTAATACATTTGCTCCATCTACCAACAGTGCAACATTTATGAGAGTCTCAAGGTGCAGTCCAAGGTGTAATTCACAGTGGCAGCATGATCCTGTTCTCACACAGGTGGTGTTGCAGAGGTTTTTAAGTAATTTTTATCTTGATTTAAAGAATTAAGTCCCAAAGAGACAAGTGGCCTCTCAAAGTGGTGCTCTCTTGTTGCCTGTCACTTTCGGGGCTCCATGTGACCACTTGTGCTGGGTGTCCATAGCAAGAATGGAGTTGCTAAAAGTGGGGAGAAGCAAGTCCATGCTGACAGTAGTTTGCTGATTGCCACAGTAACCAGAGGCATTGCTGTGCCTATAAATGGTCCAGATGGACATTGCTACCCAGTGCTCCTCAGAGCAATGTTCTTACCATAACCATAAGAGGAATTGTCTAGCACATCCCAGAATCACACAAATTATCATAGACAACAAATGTGGGGTAGAATTAGACACATCCATGCTGTATTCCAGGACATGAGCCCTCAGCCTATCCTCTGGGAGCTTGTGCTGTCCCTGGTGAGACATTTCCAGCATTTCCACCACAGCTGACTTTCTGCAGCTTCCACATCCTGTTACTTTACTGTGCTGTTCACTTCAGGGTTTGTACCGAGCACTGCAGCTCAGTGCCTACCACACTTCTTTGTGCCATTGTAACATGCTCTGCTTTATGATACTGAGGACATTATGAGGAAAAAAATGCATTTTGTTTTGAGAGAAAAATATGCTATTTCCATTAAAAAAAATTCTTTTGTTATTAGCAGATGATGGAAGGAGGGAGAAAAAAATTCTAACTTCTCTAGTAAACTATATAATGAAACAAGAAACTTTTCTGATTCATTGAATTTAGGGCTGGTACTGTTTACACATAGCTATGTACACTTATTTTCACACAGCCTCATGGACTCTAGAACTTCTATAAAAAAATTTTAAAAATAGCTGAATGAGGGGTAAGAAAATATATTTAATCTATGCAAAACAAACAAAGATGTGAAGTGGTTGTTGCATGATAAATTAGATTTATAATTTATAAATCTAATATTGACATGAGAAAATTATTCATTGTTCTGAAAGACACATTTGAAATATAAATGCCTTATTATGTTACTAATAAATTCTGGGAGGCATTGAGTAATAGCTGGCCATCACACATAAGGTTTTGGGCAGAATAAATCCTTCCATAGTGATGTCAAGTTACATGAACTTTCTGCAACATCTTTAAATAAACACTGGCAAATTCACAGTATCACACTGTCTGGAACAACTAAGAAAACATACCCTGGTGCAAGTCAAGGAAGGTAGTAGCTGGCAAAACCTGCTTGGGTTAACTATTGGATTTGGGTCAGTCTACAAGCATAAAAGGTTTGAACATTATGGTCAATAATTTTTAACTTTTTTAGTTTTTTTCTGAACAAGAATCTAGATTAATTTAACAAAGATACAGAAAGATTTTTTTACAATGCAGTTCCATTTTAGTTTGCAGTGAAATTCAGTATCTGCTGAATTATCAGTGACTGGATGTTGGCATAAAGAAAGATGAAATAAATTATTCATAGCAATTAGCATAGAAGTATAAAATTTCCCAGGGAGGATTAAACTGGAGTGACTCATCCAATCTATCCTGCTGTTTACAGAGGTTTCAATAACCTAGTGAGGGTGGAAAAACTTGCTATGAGACTGAGGCCTCAGGTCAGGTAAAGAGATGTTTTAAATAAGTTAATTGTAAAAGCTGTGTTTGAGTAATATGTTGTCTAAAATAGGGTTGAAAGGTACTAACAGCTTCCATGCAGTGGATCTTTAGCTAAATACAGAATAACAGGCTCATTCACAGATGGTGGATGTGTTAGGTCAATGGAACTAGCAATCAAGTCTGACCACAGAGATTAGCTCAAAATACCACTCAAAGCCACGGGATCCTGATCAGAAGCTAGGACACTACACTGCTGGATATCCACATGCATTTGAGGCTGAAGGCAATGGTACAATCATTCAGAAAATAAAAAAGGTTTCAAGAAGCAGTAAAAATTAGAGCTTCTCTGTCCCAGACTGACGAAATGTTCAGATGTGACATTTGAAAGCAAAGAAATTGCCTGTTTAATATATGCAAGAAAACACCTTAATGTACATTCCTTGTAAACAAGCAGAATTTCAGCAAAAGAAACCCAGCTTTTGACATTTGTCCCTCCATCACAACTAATCTTGCAAGTGCCTGATCATGAACTAATAACTCTGATTAATGGGGCAAAACATATTCAGAAGTAAAAGACTTAGATGATAAGAAAGATGGCATTTTTATAGTTCCATAAGGACCTCAAACATGTCAGTATCTGACCACGACAGTTTGAGGTCCTTTCTGAGGACAGCTAATTTATTTCTGTGACATCACAGATTTTTTTAGATGAATTTGAAAGGATGGTGAGATTTTGACTGGAAAATGGTTGTGAAAGAACTTTTTGGGACATCCGTCAAGCTGAAGAATAAAGTTAAAAGAGAATTCCAGTGACTAGGAGGCTACAGCAGGATGAAAGTGCTAGTAAGCATTTGCAATTTTTCATGGAGCTTGAAGAGAATTCTCCCTGGTGATATTGTTCATAGTTGAAGTTCAGACTAAGTAAGTTGTGACAAGATAAATTTGATTTCTCTGTAAACATATGCTCATGTTTTAAATAAGCATGATTAGTTGGAAGGATATTTTGGGCAAGAAAAATGTTTTGGCCCAATTCTTTAAAAGCTTGCAGGTAATTTAAAATTAGTTGAATGTCTGTGTTATATCCTCAATTTCAGTCACTGTCTTGGATGATTCCTGCTGGTTGCAACGATGTTGAACTGGCAGTTTTCTAAATAGCAACATGTCTCAGGTTACAATGTAAGGTGTACCCAAAAGAATGTATTCCATCACCACCTTCTGTTAAAACCAGGTAGGGGAAGTGTTCCTTATCTCTTTCGTGACTCATCCCTGATAACTCCAGGGGATATCTGCTATTAATGGGCCACTGAATCTCACTGCATGACTGATAAAATTACATCATCCCATTGTGAGATGCTCCGCCCAGGGGGAGGAGCCAAGTGTTCCTACCTGGATATAATCTGAGATTTGGAACACCACAGTCAGCCTTATCCACTGAATTCCCAGAGGACAAGAGGTCCATAACCACCACTGGACCTTCAGAGGAAGACCCAACCCTTCTACAGGATCACTACTTCAACAGAACCACATTTATCACTCTGAGAGAACTGCAGCCACCATTTAATTGGACTGCTACCAACATCCTGATCAACAGGGTGTCAGGTTGTATACTTACTCTCTCAGAGTTTCTACATTATTACATTTATTTCAATTTTCCTATTAAATTGTATAGGAAAATTGCATTTATTTTAATTTCTCTATGACTTGGGATGTCCTACTGTTTTCCTTTCCAACTAGTGCACAGCAGAGTAGCAATCTTTGTGTAAGCAGGTCTATTTGGCACAGTATTTTCAGGTCTTGAAGTACAGTGAGATTCAGGTAAAATCTCCTAAGGCATAATTTTGCTACAAAGGGGAACAGTTAAATTATTGACAAGACAGAACCAAGTTCAGGTATTCAGCATCAATTCTGAGAGCCCAACAGCCTGCTGGGACTTTTTACCAGGATGTTAACAGAAATAATTGCCATTTTTGGTTATCAGACTATCTCAAAAACTCCAAAATTGATTCTGTACTTCTGATAACATGAAAAATTACAAGGACTTTTGCTTAGTCATATTTTCTCTAGCTTCATTTCTACTCCACCTGCAGTCTATAGAATCACAGACAGTCAAAGCTTCTGGGAAAAAGCTTCAGGATTTAATAAGTGCAATATCTTGTAACACTGGTTTCCTTGGTGTCTCTTGACCTTTTCTTTTACAGAAGCATTTTATTATCTTTTAAGAATTTCTGCATATCTTTGTGCAAAAGGTGAGATTCACATGTGGATATAAACCTGATTTTCCAAATGAGCTTTATTTCTATGACATGGAAGGATTGTTCTTTTCTAAAGTCTTTTATTTTAAGCCTTTCCTTTCTGTGAATTATTTCAACTGTTTTTCTCAGTTTGATGTTTCAAGTTTTGACTTCATGAATCAGTATTTTGCTGCTGCTTATTTAGTAAGCCAGTACTGCTTTATGAAGACATGATGCCCATGTAATGTACTTGTATTTGTGCACTAAAAGTAAGAAAGGAAGAACACGCTTCAAATACAGTACAAGCACTTTAATCTTATAAATGAAGGAGAACAAGAAAAGAAGTACAACTGTGATGGGAGAACAGAATAGAAATAAAAAACATTAAGATGCATTAACCTCTGATTTCAGTATCAGATGTTTTAAAAAAAAGAATCATTAAATATTTGCATTTGAAATGCACTTCCAGAGGTCATCATCTACTATTCATGCCCTGCTCCACCAACTCAAAGCAAGTCTAATCAGATCAAATCGCTCAGGGCCAGGTCTTGTTGATTCTTGAGCATCTTCAAGGATGAAGAGTTCACTGCAATTCTGGCCAATCTGTTTTTGACCAACTTTATGTTTAAAAAATAATAACATTTTATTGTTATGTTATAATGAATCACAATTTACTATGTTCCTACTTGTTTTCCTCTCTTTCTAGGGACAAAGGTAATCTAGTCATTGGAGACGAGGATATGAACATGGAAACAATCATAATTAAGAAGGAAAAAAAGGGGTTAGTGATCTTAAGATTGTTAATTAAGGTAGGTAGAAACATCTAATTGTTTGGAAAACTGTGAATCATGCTGAAGAACGAATTGTAGAGTTTTAGAGAGATTAGTAACAAAGGCTTCTAAAGATAATCATTGCTAGTGAGTTCTTAATGTTTTCATTAATAATCTGGGCAGAGAAATAATACTTTGTTAATGCAAATTTCTGAAAACATAAATTTGGAAGATAAGAACAGAAGAGAAAAAAATCAGAACTGTGTAGACACATGAACAGATAACCTTAAACTGAGCAGAAAACATAAACACATGAGATTTAATAATATAAGAAGCACATAAATAAGGCTCTCATATGCCTCTCCCAAGTTTATACTTTCTAATACATCTGTGGGTCTTGGGCCAAGGCTCAGCCCACTCCTCAGATAAGGGCTATGAGAGAGACAAATTTTAGAAAGCTGGCAAACCATAGTGATCAAAATAATGCCTAGGCCATTTATTCCTGTTTGGGAATAAGGTGCAGGCCAAGATTAAATTTTGGGGTTAGTGTTCAGAGAAACAAAGGTTACAGCCTCTCTCATAATCTAGTTTTAATACGAAGTACCACTGCATTGGGTGTGACAAGATTTAGGTAGCAGGGAGGCTACAAGGGTGGCTTCTCTGACGAGCTGCCAGAAGCATTCCCCATGTCCAGCAAAGATGATGGCAGCCAGCTCCAGGATGGATCTACCTCTGGCCAAGGCCAAGCCCATCAGTGATGGTGATCAGCAATATAAGAATGGAAAATATCCTGTGTAACAGCTGCAGTGGAGAGTGGAGTGAAAGTACATAGAAAAACAGCTCTGTTGACACCAAGGTCAGTGAAGAAAAGGCAGGAGATGCTCCAGGCCCCAGAGCAGAGATTCCCCTGCAACCTGTGGTGCAGACCATGGTGTGACAGCTGTGCCCCTGCAGCATGTGGAGCCCAGAGGGGAGCAGAGATCCACCTGCAACCCATGGGGAGCACAATGCCAGAGCAGGTGGATGCCCAAAGGAGTCTGCAACCTGTGGGAAGGCCAAGCTGGAGCAGATCATTAAGAACTGCAGCCCATGGGAAGGACTCATGCTCATGGAGGTTTGTCTCCTGTGTGAGAGACTCCATTCTGGAGCAGGGGACGTGTGAGGAGTCCTCCTGAGGGGAAGGAGCAGCAGAGGCAATGTATGATGAACAAGGCACAAACAGCAACCCCCACCCCCTATCCCTCTGCACCACTGTGGGTAGGAGACTAAGAATTTGGGAGTCAGGCTGAGCCCAGGAAGAAAGGAAAGGTGGGGGAAAGGTGTTCTGAAATTTGGGGGGTTTCTTGTTATCCTGGTTTGATTTGATTGGCAATAAGTTCAAATATTTTCCCCAAGTCGAGTCTGTTTTGTCTGAGATGGTAACTGGTGAATGATCTTCCCTGTCATTATCCCAAACCACAGGACCTTCATTATTTTTTTCCTTCTCTGTCCAGCTGAGGAGGGGATTGATAGAGCAGCTGTGATGGGCACTAGGGTCAATCCAGCACAACCACTAAGCAATTTCTAAGCAGTTTCTAAGGTGAGGAAACAAACTTTGCTCCCCAGACCATTGGGTTCATCCCTCCATGAAAGCCCTAGTCCTAACATAATTAATATCTGTCACAGAAAATATAATTCACAAGGGAACAATACCGCTTTCTATTTTCTCTGTACGCAGTAGGTCTGTTTGTCTTATCCTGGTATCAAACATTATCTTGCTCAAAGAGCACAGAAGAAAACTAACTCTATGTATGGCTAGTTTTGAGCATTCAGCACTGGATTGTACTGATGTGTGAACATAAGAACTGATACTAGTATGCATTAGAGTTTGAGGACTTCTTTAAATCTCTTAGCACTGCTGAATTGGATTCACTTTATGTGTCTCCTTTTGCAGTACATGCGGGTTCTCCTGACCCTTGTATGAAGAGCTGAAATATTGAAAGTAGGATCAGAATACGGCAGAAATTTTGTATGATAGTGAAGTCACTTGTCTGAAAAAGGCTGCAGCAGAACCAGGATGGGTAGAAAAGGCTTCTAATAGCATCCCAGTTAAATTGATTATTGAGTGCACACTGGGGAAATTGAACTAATTAAGAGGTTGCATAGTATGTTCCTAACATTTATAATCTTATAAGGGACCTTCTCTACTTATTTTCTTCCAGCACTGCAAACAGAGAAAATGAGGTTTGGGAAGAAAGATTTTTGAAGAGCACATTACCAGAGTCCAGAGGGATAATTTTGGTGGTGACTGTGGGACGTCCAGCTCATTTGTACACTTCTGTTGTCTGGGATTCTTGAACACACTATTCAGCTTTGATTCCCCTGGGCTCCCTCCTACACTGTCTTACAGTAGAAGTGCACCCAAACATGAAATACTCACCTAATTAATTAGGTTAATTAATAACTTAATTAACTTTCTTGTTAGTAATGTGCTAAATAGTGCAGAGCTGTTTAGGCTTCATAGACATTAGAAACTACAGAATAATATTATTTCACTTATTAAGGGTCATAGCATTCTTACTACTAAAAATCCGGATTAATACAAATAAATCACTTCATCTGGCTCATGAGGTTGGAGAGAATTAGAATTTTTCCTACTGCTGAAGGACTCCCTTAATCAGCTACAGATAGATTGTTTACCTGAATCTCTTAACAGATAGCCTTACTCCCTCAGGTATTCCTGGCAAGGGTAAATATAGCTGAGAAAGAAAGGGATGCCTCAGCACTGCTCAGTGTTAAAGGATAAGGAGGTGGCTTTCCTGTCTTCTCTTCTCACTTAATATTTCAACCTACCCCTACTTGTACACTGTTATTACATTGCATAGCAATTCACCTGGCTGTGAACTTCTGTTAATATGAAAAATCAGCCCCTGGTAATTATGCTCGTTAGGAAAGTCAACACTGCTTGCCAGGTCTCAAGGTTATGTGTACCTGTAGGAAGATTTTCACTAGAACTTCATGGGCACATTCAAAAAAATAAGTGAACCACCAATTTTAATTACTTCTCCCAAAGAACTGGGATGCAGGAGATTTTCAGGTAAATTTATAATTCAGGACACATTATAATTTTCTTTTATTTTTGGAATGATTGGACCACTGAACATGAACTTATAATAAATTGCTTTAGGTTACCATCAGGACTGGACATACGCTTACATACTTCAGATTTGGCAATTGAAGAAAGCAAAAGCAGTAGTGTGAATTACAGGCATCATAAAGAGTGTTGCCTATAGTGAAATTGAAATATTCATTAAACAAACTATATTTCTTAGCCAGTTAGACCTTTAAACATGGTGTATTATAAAAATTACAGCAATTACCATGATAATTAAATGAGTCATATATGATTACACCTGATTTTAATGTCATGCTTCAGGCAAGAGGTGCACTTTGGGTTTTAGAAGGTTAATTGGCCTTTAGGAAAAAAGGATTAGACTGATATAATATGAAGGACTAGATAGTACCTTGTTTCTAAGCAATAAAGGGTAGGATAATAGCAACCTTCCCTATGTGTCTCCATGATCTCCTTGGTCTTCTGTGAAGAAATTTTACACTAGGTCTAAAAACTAACTGATTTTAACACTTTTTGTATTTATCAAGACAATTGTTCATACTTTTATTTTCTTTTCTCAAATTTTCAAGAATTCAAACTTTTTTTAATACTGTTACTAAGAAGACAGTTAACTTTGTTAGTGGACACTCCGTAGACATCATCCATTATTGACTGTGGAATTTAATATTTTAAGTTAGCAGTAAAACCAGTGAATAAAACCCTGAGCTTTCAGGAAACATCTGATACTAAGTAGTACTTGGGAGTGATATAGCACTCTTGCGTTATACAGGATGTACAGGATCAGGCTGCCTATATTTGCAAGGCCTGAACAGACTGCAGGAGCCTGAAACAGCCCTAACAGGACTTGCAAAGCAACTGTCAGATTAACATTGCTTTTATCTGCCAATCAAAGGCAACGAGATGTTTCCTTCCATTTTTCCTCCTCTGATGGTTAATGACTGCTGCAAAAGAGTCACATCAGTGTTCCATACTCACCACATATGACGCTCTCATATGTTACTTCCAGCCCCTTATTTCTCTTCATCTCTAGCTCCCTGTGCAGGCAGAGCTAATGTGGATGGGGCATCCACATGGCTAAAATGACTATGTTACAGATTATTCTTCCTTTCATTATTCTGTTTGTCTGCTTTTATTTTCTTTTACTCTTTATTACTTCACCCTACAAATCACATTGAAAAAAAGTCTTTGATCTCAGCCCTGAATGCAGACACAAGAGCTAAAAGAATCTTGATTTTTGTCAGAGAGCTCTGTAAGTCTGTAAGCAAATAAATAAATTAATAAAACCAATTTACATGAGGGACTCCCTGTGCTCTCTGCCCTGGGAGTAAGAAGATGACAAACTCCATTAGTTTGCTATCAGATGCCCACTCCAATAAAAATCAAAACTTATTTGAGATGCTCTGTGGTATCTCACATTGCCACTAGCCAGTGATCCAGAAAGGCATGGACCTTTCACAGGTTTTCAGCAGCTGTGTTTTATTCAGTCTACTGAGCACCTCTCATCTCTTCCAGAGACAAGTATGTTACTGGTAATTTCAGGTAAAAAATCTGTGTTAGCTTTTTCGTCATGCCCTTCTTTGTTTCTCTGATGGCAGAGAAATGCTGTGCTTTGTGAAGAGACAGGAATTTCCCTAAGAATTCCCTCAGGATAGGACTTACTGCCATACTCTTCAGGGGCATCTGAATGAGTGTGTTCCAAAATGCAGCCTTTTTCCTACAGAGTGAGGTGGGAACAGTACAGGGTTAGTGTTTGTAGGATTAGAAATCTTCAGAAATGTGAATATGCTTCCCTACCTGTGGAAAAGGCTATGTAAAGCTGCATGGTCTAAGGACCCAAATGTGGGCATTCATACTCAAATGACCTCTGAAAAACTTGGAATCTATATGAGAAAACCTCTGCCAAGGGGAACTGGAGACTGCTCCCACATTCCCCTGTTTTACTTGGGTAATTCTGTTAGACAGTGTCCTGATTTTAAGCCCAGCTGGTGATGAAACACCACACAGCCATCCAGTGGGATCGGGGAGAAAATTGGAGGATGAGGACTACATTTGGAGTGATGCAATAACAAAGAGACAGATGTCCAAACAGTTAGCAACCCTGAACATGTCACAAATTAATCACCTTTTTAGCACTCTCTTTCCCTTCTATGCTTTTTCCTGGTCTGTAATTTAAGCAGCTCTTCAGGAAAGACTTCAGAATCACAAAGGGGGTGTGCTCTAGGTTTACTCCCCAGTTAGTCTGAGCCAAATTTATTATCTATACCAGTGTTGTAGTATGTTTCCCAGCAACAAACAAGCAAACAAACAAACAGACCACACACACACACAAATACAACAAAACAACAAACAAGAAATCATAGTCAAAGAGGCAGAACATTAGTAAGAGAGAGATGGTTGACAAAACCCATTTGGCAGACATGCCTGGTATCCACAGAACTTTGTGGACTAAGAAAGTGATAGCAGCATTCACATTAGGTGCTTTCAGGATCAGGAATGTTAGAAAAGTGATAAACAACACAACCATGGTAACTTAGCATGCACAGCATGAGCCAGAACCTCTGGGGAACAATAAAGTTGAACATGAATTTGTTCTCTGCTCTCAAGACATGCTACAAATAGGCGTGCACAGAATTATGACTATTTTTGCCTGCAGTCTTCAGAACTTTTGTCTTATCTCTCTTAGGATCCCTGATCCTGTAGAATCAATGATGTTCTACAACTCCAAGCATGTAGGAGCCAACAAAAATGTGGGACAATAACAGTGGAGGTGCAAAGATCCACTTCAGCACCTTGATACAAGACTGTATCATGATACAAAAATCAGCTATTGTTTGCCCATTTGGAAGTTGCTCAAATTTTGCATTTCCTTGCTTAACTTTCCTTTCGTTTCCCTTTTACAACCTCTTGAGGTTATATTACTACTTAATAGATCGGATGCCTCATTTCTGCCTCTTTCTTTCTTTTCCCCATAAATTTCTAGTCTAGGAAAGCCAGCATGCTGGGCAGTACAGGCTACTGACCCTCTGTAAGCCCCACATCTGATTCTGCTGCCTTGACAGTCACAGAAACATTGCTGTCACAGCTCACTGGACTAATGCCAGCTAAATATAATTTTAATGGGATCGTATTCCCTGGTGACAGAGGAGGCTTAGCTGCCATAAGTCTTTTTGGGCTGCTTTTCCAGTAGCACCACAAAAGTGAATTGCCCTTCCACAAGCTGTAGAAGGGCAGATCAAGAAGCAATATTAGGAGAGAGAATATGAAAGTTCAAGGTGTCAGGCAGTTTTATAGGTTAGGATAGGAGTCATTCATCATGAAGACTACGTCCCACTGAAAGAATGGCAGCAAATAAAGGGACAGAAAACATGAAGTCCACTGTTCCATAGCACATTTTCCTTCTAATGTGGAAGGTTATTTACTCGTCTTTCTTCAGTGTTTTCAAAACCCCTAAGAACTAAACCTTTAATATAACAGAAATGATACAGCAGTTTTCAGAGAGCAAGCTTTGGCAACTTCCACAGGAATACTGGGGAAAATAATCCTAGCAAGGACCAGGAGTGTCCTGATGAAAGTTGTTATTGATCCTTGAACTGATAATTAAACCAAGTGAGATGAAGAACAAAGTAAGTGGTATTAAAATGTAATCAGTGATAAATGCAAATGTCAATAATCCAGTTAGTGTTATTCTTCTTCAGAGGCAGCAAATAATAAAACCACAGAGGATTACGGTCTAAGATTAAGGCTACACTTCAGGATTTCCTGCTGTATAGTAGAAACTCTATTGCAACACCAGTTATACATTCATACCTGTCCTTCCATCACCATGGCTATTTCTTCATGGGAGACGTTTTACTCTACCAATCCAGAGCTTCCAAAGTACTGAGGCTGCTGGACAAACAGACTGGCAAATACCATAATGACTTAACACTGATGTTACAGATTTACCCTAAGGCTTCACAGACACACACTGAGCAACTGAGTACCTTAGTTTTACTTCTGTATTGTTCAGAGTCAAGATCCATACATCAGAGCTCTTTCCAGCTGACATTGATGAGGGAAACACAGGCACTGCCTCAAGAAAGATGTTTTCCCTTGTTGAGACGGACACACCAACACACCACCATAATTTCGTGAAATTATCTTTGCCAATGAATGCACTCATCCCTCAGCCTGTTTCCACCTATATAACCAATTTTTCTGGGATAAGGATGAAACAGAGGACATGAATTGTTCACATGCCTATGATGGCAGTATTTTGTACTACTTAACTCTGTCAGCTTAAATTGAGGACCTTAGGCCAAAAGCATGCAAGTTCTAGCCAGGATAGCAAGCGTCGGCTAAGCCAGTATCCCTCCTAGAAAATTTGATTATATCACCAAATGCCACTTGTAGACTTGTCAAATGAAGAATGGGCATTTTCTGAATTTTGTTCAGCTCTTTTAGGAAAATTACATGAGCTGTGTGGTTAGGAAATCCCCCCTGTGCTGCTGCTCCTCATGGTGTCTCCACGAGAGGGCTCTGTTGGAATGCTGACATCGGCCCGTGGGACGGGACACCTCCTGCAGGCACGGCCGCCCTCTGGCACAGCCCCTGGGAAACTGCTGGGTTGGCTGAAAAATTAAATACACAGAACTCACACCTGGGAAGAAAAAAGAGACCAAAAACATGAAAATAATTAGAAAGCAAAAAGTAGAAAGAAAAAAGGGAAAAGGGAAAAGTGAAAAGGGAAAAGAGAAAAGGGAAAAGAGAAAAAGGGAAAGGGAAAAGAGAAAAAGGGAAAGGGAAAGGGAAAAGAGAAAAAGGGAAAGGGAAAGGGAAAGGAAGACAGGAAGACAGGAAGACAGGAAGACAGGAAGACAGGAAGACAGGAAGACAGGAAG
>JAHLSL010000009.1:23929168-23940041 GCA_025920805.1 Petroica traversi
TAACCCTAACCCTAACCCTAACCCTAACCCTAACCCTAACCCTAACCCTAACCCTAACCCTAACCCTGAACCCAAAGCCTAACCCTAACCCTAACCCTAAACCTAACCGAAACCCTAAACCCAACCAAAACCCTATCCCTTACCCTAACCCTAACCGAAAGTCTAACCTGAAATATAACCCTAACCCTAACCTTACCCCTAACCCTAACCCTACCCGTAACCCTAACCCCAATCCTAACCCTAATCCTAGCCCTAACCCCTAACCCCTAACCCTAACCCTAACCCTAACCCTAGCCCTCTTGCCTTACATTGGGTTTGGTTTTTTTTCTATTTTTATATAATAATTTTTCTTTTAGCAAAACACACATACAGGTATGTTCAAACAAGTACATGTCTTGAAGCAAAAGAAAAAGAAACTCATTGACAGATTATGTTTTGGTCTTGTTTTCTTTTGTTCTTCCCATTCTTTTGATTTTTGTTTTGATCTCTCATGGATAATCAGGCTCTATAAATACTTTGCAGTAGGAACTATATGTTTTATCAGTATCTTACACCTTTTTGGATGCTCTGTAAAAGCTGAAATATGTGGTAAAAATTTTTGCCTTAAGAATTCCATAATACAGGTACTCAGGCATCAGACTTGATTATCTTTCTTTCATTAGGCAATTGGCTTTGAAATAGGAACAGCAATAACAACATAAGGAATCAGTCAACTTGCATCAGTCAAAGGGACTGAACTTGGTCCATCTCTATCTTGTTTTTATGGAAAAAAAATCAAGGCACCTTTACTGTGTCTCTGCCTAGGAAAAGAATGCTCCTGCACTCAAAGTTATACATTTAAATTAGAGAGGAAGAAGAACAAAGGATTGTAAGGTGCAAATACAGCTCAAATTACATTATATAACATGGTTCAGTGCTTTGAATTTTCCTGTTTTAAGATAAGATTTGGCTGCTATGCAAGCCCTGTGATAAGGTACAGGAGTGTCCCAGTCACTGGATCCCTTCCCAGACAATCCCATTACATTCCCAGAGCTTCTGCTGCCTTTTACCATATCACAGATACCAGCCTTGTCCACAACTCGGTGGTTAGCAAACTTGTCCAGGATGTTTGTTATGTGGGCCTGAGCCTGTGGCAGGCCTGAAAGACAAGGATTTTGCCATGTTTCAGGCATGCTCTGAGTATTTTCAGGCACTTGAGTATTTTCAAGGCATGAACAGTGTTAGAGAGGCATGAAGGAGGTATGAATTTTGCTGAGAGTAAGAAAAGAGCACATGCGGGTGCAGTTTCTAGTATATACAAAAGAAAGGCAGAACTTAAAACCATTAATTTCCCTCTGGGTTTTCATATGGTATTGACCTGCTTTACACCAGCTAAATCTTGATTTCTATACTTCCAGTCCTCCATTCATTGCACATAAAATTCAGTCAGGACTAAACACTGGCAAAAAACCCAGGTACGTAAGTATCAGCATAGCAAAATCAGAATCCTTGAAGAAGACCTATAAATTTGTAACTGGAACAGTTAGACAATGCATTAGAAAATGTAGAGGGATGTCTTAGATTAGTTATCAGCTACTAATGGCTTCTTTCAATTATTATTTTTTATTAACATGATTAAGGTTTTGGAAGAAAAAAACCCAATATTTTAATTTTGTTTCATATTTTAATATGTACATTTTAAGAATGCTCAGTTCAATGCAAAACTTACCTTTAATGCATAACCTCTACATCATTAGGAATAATGCGGCCTTACTAAGAGTGAATCAGTCTGAAAAGAAACCCCAGTACTGTACTCTTGCTGCTGGCGATGTTTTTGTATTTTATTCATCTGTTGTGATGAGCATAGACCTTCAGGTTATCATTTTGTTTCACTCTAGTCTTACATTTCACATTGCAGACACGATCAAGTTTTAGCAAGCACTGAAGAGAATGTGGTTGAACTCCCTTTTACTTTTTTTTCAATACAGTAGAAACATGTGAATGAACTTACAGCGCTGTCATTTTTCCTGGTGCTAGACAACACAAAGCTAGGAAAAAAATTCATCCCCTCCTCAGATATAAGGGCTTTAGATCCAAAATTAGGTAATGAAATTTTTCAATTACATTGATGTTCTAAGAGTACTTCAGGACAGCACAGGTCAGCCATGATTCCAAATACCTGTCTTAGAGCACCTCTCCCACTGTGTTGCAGTGGACTGAATACACAGGATCAGGGAATCACCTGGTTAGAACCAAAGTAGAAACAAACAATCCAAATAATCAAACTAACCACCATCTTTCTATGCTATGTGTCCCACTCACCCCTTCTCACACACACCACCACAACCTTACCACATAACCCCCTGCCAGCCCAAGGAAACAGTGTGCACGAAACCCTGGTTAGTTTTAATCCTGTTCAGACCCCTGATCATGCAGCAACATCAGAGAGGTTTCAGTTTAGGCTCCCAAAAGTACCTGTCTCTGGAGTTAAAATTTAAAGTCGTACCCCCTCACAGGGTGTCTGACCCTGCACTACAGACAAGAGAGACGTAGGCAAGAATTCAGGGGTATCAGCTAATAATCCCAGATGCCCTAGGTTATCTAAGGTACTTCTACAGAGCTCACAGGTATCTTGCAAGATCTAAGAAAGACCTATGCCCTTCCAGATGGGTACCTGAGCAGCAGGTGAGTTAGTGTAGGGGCATGCACAACACTAGATTTATGATTAGCCAATTGAATATCAATGTAGACATTAAAAAAATCCACCTGTTTTACTCTTAAGATGAATCTCAATCCTAAAGTCACTTAACCCAAAGTAAAAATCCACTCACAAACATGCCAACAAGCATCAGGGAGAAGGGCAGTGCAGGATGTAGGTATTACTAAAACACAGTGGGAGTGAAAACCTTCTTCTTATAGCAAAAATACTTTCTTTTGAAAGGAAATCTCTTTGTGTACTATAACATGCTTTTTATAACTATCATGTTATTAGTAAAAGCAACAGCAACAATCTTCTACTTTTGGAATAGAAGAGGCCATTAGTTCCCTTTTAGTCCTGCAAAGACCTCTCAGGAAAGAGGTCCAGCTCAAGATGCATCATCTCTTGACCTGTAGTCTCTATCTGAAAGTGTATGGAATTATCTTGGATTATTTCATTAATTAATTTGCATTCCTTTTTCCACAGATTAAAGACAGATTCAAAGTGCTTCTGGACTCAGCCTGGGCTGAGGACACCCCTGAAAGCTTAGGATCCACTGGGACTGTGCTGACTGGTAGTGAACTCTGATGAACAGGACAGTAAAAAAGTTTCATGTGTTCCTTTTGTTTTCATCACAGGGTACAGTTATGTACTTACCATGTGAAACAACTAAACAATTATATGTACAGTTATACAAGCATTAACACCTAAAACTACTACATTCATTTTGTATACAACCTTTTTTATAATGAGTTAGTAGACAAAATTGCAATGCTTTGCAAATGAATATAGTCAGCAGTAAGACTGGGCTGTTGTATCACACCCAGAGAGCTATTATTTAGCATGTACATAATATTTTCATCCTCAAAGAGTTTCATGAGCACCATGTATTCATCTCCTAAAGATGCCTCAAGCAATGCAGGTAAATATTACCATATCTATTTCTAAACATGAAAGACCAAAAGACAGAAAGGGTAGGGAAGCTAAGTGACTCACCCAAAGGCAATCAATAACAGAAAGTCAGTATCAGAGACATAATTATAGACCAAGCACACCTAATTATATCTAGAATAATTTAGAGGAGGAGCCTGAGGCCATGCAAGTCGACATGCATTTGTCAGCATTTCAAATATGAGGTTGTGGTGACCTTTGGTAAAAGCCAGAGAAAGAATTTCTTGTTAATACTATCCCTTAGTGCAGCATGCCTGATCCAAACAACTCTATAAATCATTTCAGAAATGTTTCTACCACTCCTTGCAGCATAAAGAACATGTATAGAATTATTCTGAGATATCTCAGCAACTTTGCCCTATCAGTGAGTGGGATTTGTTGACAAAACAAAAACTTCTGTTGTTAGCAGTATGGATTGATCAGATCAGTTAATAATGCAGAGCATGCTGGGCTTTACCTGGTGTTTTCCTATCCTGAAAGCATAATGTGGGTGTGGATGCCACCCTAGCGCTCATAATTCGACGGTAAGACTCCATTTTCCCATCTCTGCTCATTTTATGCCGTCACTTTCATCATGTGGAATCTCTCTCGAAAGTGCAGTCTTTCTTTGAAGCTCACTCTTCCCTGTTTGCCCCACAGAAAAAAGAACCAAACAAAACAAACCCTTTGCTCATGACCTTGTGAAATGTAGCTTTGACAAATGCCTATTGACTGTTCCTCATGATGAGGGAATTCAACTTATTCTCTTAACACCATTCTCATATCTTATCTCTTGTCCTTATATGCATCATCACACAAAATTTTTGTAGGAGTGGTACATTCTTCACCGCCCTTCTGTACAGCAACACAGTTCTGCCTCATCACTCTCAAACTTCACTAACCAATGCTTTTAACGTATTCTATGCCTTCTATCTCCAGTCACATCTGTACATTCACATTGCGCCTCTCTCCTTTCTACACCCACTTTTCTACAGAACAGCTAAAAAAAGTTTTAATTTCTCCTTTCCAGTCTCATTCGTTACACCCAAACCCTCTGCATTCCAACGAAACTTCCATCTCAGTTATACCCTGCTCACTGAAAGCTAAATACACACCAAGGATATTAGCATAATGAGCAGCTCAGATGACTGAAACCAGGTGAAGACTTGAGGTTTTGAAAAAACTTTGCCTTTTTCTGTGTTGCCTGAACCTCAGCCCATCCTCCTCCACCCACATATGATCAACTCCTTGATGATGTGAGTGCTTGGTTTTTAGATATATCAAACAGCATAAGCTGGACTGTTGGAGCTATAGAGTGGAGTGCTTGCTTTACTTATTGTTCTTGTACAGTGATTGACCATACAAATCAGAGTTGCACCATTCTTTTAAATTCTGAACCTTCTAATTTACAATTCAAAGGTGACATCCAGTGAACTGAGTGAAGGACGGATCTTCTTGCCTTGTGGACAAATATACAGACCTTAGGCACCTTTTTTTCCACAGACAAGAAATGCAAGGATTACCAAGATGTGTCAGCTTACTTATTCCCATAAAAACATAAGATTTACCTCTTTAACCCTTAGCAAGCCCATTTTAATTAATTTATACTGGGAAGTCTGTGGA
This sequence comes from Petroica traversi, assembly GCA_025920805.1. Classification (NCBI taxonomy): domain Eukaryota; kingdom Metazoa; phylum Chordata; class Aves; order Passeriformes; family Petroicidae; genus Petroica; species Petroica traversi. Next base: position 23,934,399 of record JAHLSL010000009.1, read on the forward strand.
AAAAAGTTACAAGGAAGAAGCAAGCTTAAAGAGTTGAATTCTCTAGTCTTAAGAAGCTTTCTTCAGTTTTGTTTGATCTTCCTTTAGTGTATAACTTTTTTAGTTAATGAAGAATAGTGCAGACTGGAAAGGTGAGCTTATCTTTGCTTTCAATGAAGAAACCTTGTCAGTAGAATTTCCCGATGATTGAAAGAAGTGAGCCCACAGAGACCAACTGGTGGGATTCTTTTCTGAGATTAATCTTTTCTGTTTGCAGATATTTGCCATTGTTAAAGGAATTCAGTGCTGAAAGCCAGTCTGAATGACTGAAAAACACTTTTCAACCATTCAGAAATATACAGGAGACAGTATCTCTAGTATTGTAAATGAATGTATCACTCTCAACTTCAAAGGAACTAAGATGTTTCACACCAGATGAAAACCTAATCCCATCGGAATTTCCTGTTCTGCCAGAGTTTGGTTGCTGTAGCATTTCTGGGTTCAGTTGATCTGGATCAAAAGGGTTCCTAGTCCCAGCTGCTTCTCACTGTACTCTCTAAAGGTTAACCCCCCTGTTTCTCATGCTTCCCCTCTGATATGTGTACATAATTGTTCTCTAACCCAATTCAATCAAAATGAAGCAGGTTAGGAAAAAAACCTACTATTTAAAGTGTGTGAGCTAACCTGGATCATTTTGACTGAACTGGGTCAGGGTGTGATTATACGTGTCGCTCTGCCAGCTGAGTGAAAAGGAAGGGAGACAATCTCTTTGCTTGGCTTGGTAACAGTCAAAACAAGCCATAGGACTGCAGCTTTATGTGATTTATTCATAGACTGCCTTTGGATGGTATAAACTGGCATGTGGTCTAAGAGATGTCTCACTGTGCACAGCAACCTTCCTTTTGATGTAGTTTCTATATAACTGAAATGCCCTAACAAATCCTCTTGAAACCATAATGGGGAGGTCAAGTGAGCATTTCAGGTCTCCCAACATGCTGATGCCTTTGGGAGCTCTGCCACACACACTAAATACTGGCAAAACCCTGCAACCAAAATGGTTTAGAGCAGCGCTGAGGGAGATTCAGGGCAAGAGCAAACATGTCTTTTGAAATCAGCCTGATGGTTTTTTCTGGCAGATGAGGCAGCCGTCTTCTGCTTATTCTGAAGGGGAGAAAAGATTTGCCATCACCATCAACATGCAAATGTTAGTGCACCCTGTCTAACAGATTTAAGCATTCTTAAGTGAAGACATTTGATGTCGACATTTGGGCCAAACAGTCTTTGTCAACAGCTCATTTTATGTAACAAGCCTGTACTCTGCCTGACCTTTTGTTGAGCAGAAGGGAAAACCGTAGCAGACTCTGCATGGCCTTGGATGTGTGCTTTTTGGACACACAGAAAGCTCAGCCTTTCCAGTGCTGGGGCTAGTATTGTTATTCTGAAGCCTGGTCCCTTCTTAGAAGAAAAATGAACCAACAAACCTCAAATGTTTTAGCTTGTTTGGTCTGTTACACAGTAAAATTCTTTACTACAACTCCTCTTTCTCTGTTCTCCATTATCCAGCTGCTGGCAGGAGTAAAAGAGCAAAAGAAACACTGTCTAAAATAAAACAACCCTCTAGGAGCCATTGAGGTAACAGCAACATATTCCCTGGTGTCGCCACTTTTTTTTTAATAGGCTCCCATTAAGTACCGGCTGTGCTAAGGTCTTCCTGGAGCCTTCTCTTCTTCAGGCTGAAACCCCGTTCTTTCACCATGTCTTCATAGGAGAGGTGCTCCAGCCCTCTGATCTTTGTGGCCTCCTCTGGACTCACTTTAACAGGTCCACATCCTTCCTGTGTTGCTGACCGCAGAACTGAAGCGGTACTAGAAGTAGACTCTCACAAAAGCAGAGAAGGACAGAATCACCTCCCTCAACCTGCTGGTCAAGCTGCTTTTGATACAGCTCAAGCTGCAGGTGTACATTGCTGTTTATCCAGGCCTTCATCTGCCAGTATCCCCTAATCCTTCTTGGCATGGTTGCCCTCAACCCTTTCATCCCCAGCCTGTATCACCTGGATTGCCCCAACTGAGGTGCAGGACCTTGCACCTGGCCTTGTTATCCCTCATGGAGTTCATATGACCCACTTCTCATGGCCTCAGGTGAATCAAGAGGCTGAACCACAACATTTAATACTGATGCCCAGAAAATATTGGTAAATGTTATGGGCAGCCGTCAGTTATTGTTATTTAAAAATCCTGTTTGAGAGCTGTGTTTCAAAATTCTTCTCAAATTCAACACCTCTTCAGGAATGAGGGTTAACCCCAGCTGATGATGATTTACATGGGTATATTTCTGCCAAAATCAGACATGCTGCATGCTGTAACCACTCTGCAGTGGGTTATTAATCTTCCCTGCAGGAAAAGGGTGGACAGCTGGAGGCAGTAACCTCTTTTGCCATTGTAGTTAAATCCATCAGAGACTGTGAATCACAGCTCATATTATTTTCCACATGAGTGTTCTCCATTTTTGCTCTGATGAAATGATGCATTCAACAGAAAACAAAATGAAGTACTGAAACCATTAAATTCTTTAATATTAGGAGACACTGCAAGTTTTTGTCATTAATCTGCCATGATTAGGAACTACTGTTAATGTCTTTCATAGTACATAAAATTGAAATGTTGTTACTGAAAATGCTACCCATGGCATGATATGGTGGGATGAACAATTTCATCTACACTCGATTTTGCATTTCTGATAGTGTGGCAGATTAATGTAGGAATAACACAAACATAAACTTAAAGCAATATGATATGAAATTAAAGCTTAACTTAGAGAACAAAGAAGAGGTAGGGATGGCTCTGAGGTTTTTCTTCTTCCCACTAAGTCTGCCTGTGGGTTACCAAGTGGAAGACTTTTCAGTTCTCTTTTATTACTGGGTAAAGGCATAAATGACAAGGTCCTGACAGACTGAAAGTTGTGATTTTAGTTTTCTTATATGAAAATATTGATGACTGTGCAAAAGAACAAAAAATTTCTGTTGACCCTGTTACAACAGGTTTTTCATGTGTGTCACAAGAAACGGGACTTGTAAATAGTGTAGGAGAGGAAACAAAGTGAACACAATCTCAAAGTCATTTGAAATTGTGCACAACTTGATAGTTCCTTTCAAGCTCATTTTTTAATGGCAAATTCAATTTTCTTCTTGCAGACAGAGTGGAAGTAGCATTAGCATATGCTATCTTCTATTTTATTTGAAGATCTGTTTCATTTCACAAGAAAATAAGACCATTCACAACAATTTATCCTGTAAAATCACATTCAAGCACAGAACCTGGCAGGTGCAGCAAAACTCTGGGTATCTTTATTTTTAATTTTTTTTAATGGAAACCTTTAGTATTCTTGGCATTGTACAAAACAAATAAAGCCAGGAACCTTCTCTTTCCTATGGAGTCTACAACCTGTAGGTTATGAAGTACGATTTAAGACCACCTGAGTCTAGAGTAGTGAAGAACTGCACCATGTCCTGGAGTGGGAGCATACCAGCTGCTACTCTTCTTGCAAAGATAAAGTTTGCACATCTGGTATGCTAAGTCAGCTTTGCTCTTTCCTTTGATGCAGCACCATCCCCAGGGAAGCTGTAAAACTGTGGGATGCAGCAGTTCTTTGAGGGAGAAGCAAAGCCACCTGAAGCACAAGTTCTATGGCCAGTTGTCAAGAAGACTGCTAGTCTTGCAAAATGGTCAAGATTTTGTCTACTGTGTGCAGGGAAGTCTGGGTTTGGTGCTGCTGGGGCTATTGCTCAGAAAGGGGTCAGGATGGGTGAAGTAATAGTTGCTGCAACATGAAGCAGCTCTAGTGCAACACCTTTTTCCAAATCATTCATTCCAGCAGCAGTGGAGGCCTGTCTCTGGCCTCCCACCTTCGGAACAATAAAACATATATTTTCCTAAGATGGCCCAGGAATATGTACCTCTATATACCTGTACAATTTATGCAATGCTGTGTAGACAGTTCCACACCAGGTCTAGATAAACAAATATATTTAAACAGTACTGTGCACTGTCTTGCAGAGAAATTAGCTTGGTTCCCAGAAGCATAAATTAATAGTTTTTCACTGGGGCAAGTTGGGATGATGCATCATTCTGACAGGGCTATAACCCTGGCAGTTTTTGAGTCAGTTCATTTTCAGACAGTTTGGATACGTTGCACTGCCTGATGTGGAATTACCCTTTGTGATCTCCCTGCCCCCACAGCCCTGGTACCCGAATAATGACCGATCCCAGGGAGGTCCTAATTTTATTAAAGCAGTCCAGACAGCAAATATACTGAGTAAGCAGAAGGTGTACATAAGTCTGAACACTTTAGATGTCATTCTGTGATTAAAATCTGTGTAGTGAGCATAATTCTTGGAGCAGGCTACTCCAGGTAGGTATTTATAAAACTGAATATAAGGGGAAGATGTCATGCATGTGGGTGTTCATTAGGCAGCAGCTCTGGGTAGCCTTGGACAATATGGGAAGACAGATTGGGAGATCATGTGTCACTCAGAATTGGCATCAAACAGAGGAGGAGTAGGCAGTGATAAAGGATTTACACAGAGAATGAGGAGTCTGCTAAGTATTCGGAACAGGTCTGAATGTGAGAAGAAAGGCTCAAATTAGTTAGTGTAAGAATTTAGATCTTTCAAAGCGGGAGATAGGAGATCTGTCCCCGATGAAAATGCTGCTATGACTTGTCCTCTCTACCAGAGATCATTTGGTCACAAACTCCCTGAATTTGTTTGCTTGGAAGGTAGACAGCAGAAAAGAGGTCAAAATAATTTGTGTATATTACTTTTCTCTAAAAGATAGGATGTTCAGTAATTTTTAATAGATTTTTGGCAAAAAATTCATGGAGGGAGAAAAAAATAGTCTTGTTCTGCATATTTATAATGCTTGTTTCAATTCTTCCAACTGGAGAAATAGGGGACTAAAGAGGGAAAACACTCGTGCCATCCTCGCTGGCACAGGTCACATTCCCAGCCATATAATAGGGAAATGCAGCAGCAGCATGTGTGTCCTCACTAACTCTTCTCCTCAACTTTCTCCCAACTGAGGAGAAGCCATCGCTTTATCAATTTGGAGGGAAGTTTTGAAGTTACAGTATTACTAGTGTTCTTACTTCTGAGTATTGACTGCATGGGAAAGAGGTTGATTCTTCCCTACAGCAACAGAATGCATGGGAAGATATGTACTTTTGTCATATTGAACGAGTCCCACGCATACAGCCATATATCCCAAGCCACATATTGCTCAGAAAAAGTTCTTCAGCAGCTATCTAGCTCTTGTTTTATAAAGAAGTTTATCAAACTCATTGTCCTGGTTTAGAACCATCATTACACTTCTCTTTCAGATATTTGGCCACTCTAGTTGGGTTCTGTATTTGGTCAAGTGGGAAGTCCCAAGCTATGGGTTCTGAGAACTCTTTCAAGATCTGGCCCATATCCTCCCATTCTCCGTACCACTTGGGATGTTCCACAACTGGGTCAGGTGTCTCCTCAGCCCCTCTGCACCTGTCATCCTCAATCCCTCTGCACCTATCATCCTCAGCCCTTCTGCACCTATCATCCTCAGTCCCTCTGCACCTATCATCCTCAGCCCCTCTGCACCTATCATCCTCAGCCCCTCTGCACCTATCATC
>JAHLSL010000009.1:23940051-24018658 GCA_025920805.1 Petroica traversi
TCAGCCCCTCTGCACCTATCATCCTCAGCCCCTCTGCACCTATCATCTTCAGCCCCTCTGCACCTATCAGCTCTCATTCTAAAGAAGTTGTAAATGGTAAAGAGGAAACTCACCAGCTGGAATATCAGCAGAGTGGTTTCTTTGGCATCTAGTTGGAGCATTTTCAAAAAATGATGTAACAGATGATGTAACAGATGATGTAACAGATGATGTGACAGATGATGTGACAGATTGAAAGGGGAAGAGGAAAGGGAAAGGCTGGGAAGCCTCATCCCCACCTCTAACGGACTGGGTGCCATTTTCAACAAACCCCCAGAACATGCCACTGAAACTTGGATACAAGGTGGGAAAGAAAAACAACAGACCATAAATAGCTCGAACAATTCCTAGTAGGTTAGCTACACTCTCTCTATAAATCAGTATCACCACGAACAGCAAAACAGCAACTTTAAACCGTACCCCCCTACAATAAAAACTCCGTGCCTGGAACAACAGCGAGTAGCAAAGCCAGCCTATGAACCAGGAAGCTGCCACAGCTGTCCACGCACAGAGGTAGAATATGAAGTCAACCAGCATGGCTGCTGGCTGCTCTAGCTCAATACAGAGCAATCACAACTAAAATACAAATCAGTACAAGTTTTTTCCACTTTCTCGAGCCCCACATTGGGCGCCAATTTTATTTGTCCTGGTTTAGGGCAAATATTTAGGAGGAAACCTCTGGGGGGTCTCCTCTAGGAAGAGCCGATTCCAATCGCCCCTCCCCCTACGGGTCCGGGAAGAATTTCCTTAGAGAAAAGTGGAAAAAACTATTTATTTAACAAATGGAATATTCACAAGTATAGGAAAAATTTGGATAATATGAAAACAATGAAACCTCTCCTTCCTCTGAAGAGATGGTAGATTCAGAGTCCGTCTGAATCCGGTTCAGTTCTCCAGTGGGGGTGCCGATTGCCAGGCCCGGCTGTAGGAGTCGGCGAGGGGGGGGGCCCCCGGGGGTTCCCTGGTGTCCTGGGCCCATGCGATGCCAGCCAGTCCCAGGAAGAGGAAAAAGGAAAAAATACCCAGCAAAAGAAACAAAGTCTCTCCCTGCAAAAAGCCGGGAAAAATCCAAGGGAAAAACCCTCCGCTGTGAGCTCTTCCAGCACCCACACCAGGGAGAGTAAAAAAAAAAAAAAAAAGAAAAGAGATAACGCTGTCCGCTGGAATGCAGCCTTGCTTCGTAGGAGTAAAGGTATCCTGCAGACAAACGGCGAGTGGTTTTTTTTTTCCTCCACCTTCACTCTCTGTCTTTCTGGGACAACTTACAGCTGCAGAACTTAAGGTCCAGCATAAGCAAGAGGACGACTGGGGATACAAACAGGTCATATGGCCAACCCAGGACACTCATAAACCCCACTTTTCTTTCAGGAGCTGTGAGGTGAAACTGGATCAACAGTAATGGCTCACAGTACACATATATACACATATATGCTGATACGTGTCTTGCCATATCCTCATAAAATTTTAGTTTATAGGAAGTCATAGTCAATACAAACAAAGTCCCATGTTTCAGTTCCTGTGAGGACATGCCAACTTTCTACACATGGCAAGGTATTATGGAAAAGAGAAGTTCTGTCTCAGTTCTTAGATTTTCCAATGACTCAGAGTACCTAAGCTGGAACTTCGGGAGCTAAGCTTTTTCTGAAAGCAGAAATTCAGCCTAAAAATGACATAGCCTAAATCTCTGAGGAGTTTTCAAAATGTTCCTGGTCTTTATCTTCTCTGCTTTCAGAATGTTTTGATAAATGTTGTCTCATACAGGTGTCCTTCAGGATCCTCTCCACAACGAGGAGACCTTAAGTAGATATTATTTTAAAAAATGCATAATTAGTATCATTTCATAGCCCTTGGCCTGTCCTATATAGATATATCTCATTTGTCAGGGACTCATCCATAGAGGTTTTATATTTCCCTTGCCTTGAGAGCTTTCAAATCTACAGAGCCCGGTTCCAAGAAAAGGGCCACGAGACTACTATCATCTTTCATCGTTTTTTATTTGAAGATACAGTATTAAGGAAAAAAGATGTAAATTTCAGGATGAGAGAAGACAGGGAGTCAAAATCTGTACAGTTTTTTTCATATAAATAAATTCAATAAATAAGAGAAACAAACAAGATTATTTAAGGAATTTTGATGTTGAAAATTCATTAGTATATGTAAAAATCTTACTATCATTAATTATGTTACTTAGATACTGTTTTAGAGCAGCAGAGATGCTGATTATTCTATGTATTTTTTCTCTTTCATATTGTACATACTACAGAAATTCACTACAGAAATTATTATTAAATCGTATGCTGATGAATGAGCACAAAACTGTTAATGGCACATAAATTGCAATGTACATGTCCACTGGAGTATTTAGCAATCCATGCAGATCATATAGTATGCCCTGTGTGCTTTGATTTTCTCTGTTAGATGATTGAAAAATATTCATTAAGAGATTTCTCTAATGAGCTGTGTTCAAGCATAAAATAGGCCATTCCTTTTATAATTTAAGTGTGGTTTTTTGGCATATAAATATCCTCTAATTCCCTATAGGTACCAACTTCAAATAGGGGCTTTGTCTTAACACAGATTTCAGGATCTTTGAAGGGTCTTTGAAGTTTATAATTGGGTCCAAGCTGAAATATGATGTCATTCACTCAAACACTGGCATTTGCACTGCTTATGTTCAGTAGAAAACATACACTTTTTTTTAAGATATATCCCCAAATTTCTTCACATCAATACTGAGAGAATATTCCCATTATAAAATCAGTACAACACCCCCTGATCCTCTGGTCAGTTAATCTTGGATCCCATTCATAGAGTTACATCGGACTTACTCTTTTTGTTTTCCATTAAGTTCTTAGAGAGAAAGCTTTTTTTGTGCTTTAATTTATTCTGTTTTCATTTGCAAGACACTGAGAATGCTTAAGCAGTGAAATAGGCAGCTTTTAAGAATATCCATGAAGGCCAAATATTATGATAACCAAAATAGTGTTTTCTCATCTACACAGGCGAAAAGCACAGAGTGGAAGTGTCCCCTGTAATAACAAACATATTGCTGTTGTGCCTGTCTGAAGGCTGATAAAAGTAAGAGCTTTGTACCATGTTCTGAGAGTGTAACAGATCTGAACTTCTGACCTCCTGGGGAGGAAAGCCTAGCTGAGGACATCGCTTGTTGGCATTTCTGAGCTGGATGAGCTCACTGTGATTTGCTGTCCCTTGCAGAGTTGGACAGTGTCAGACCAGGAGCATTCTGCTTCAGTGAAGTTAAATAGCTAGTTATGTGATGAAGTGAGGGGACTGAAGCTCCTTTCCTTTCCTATTTCCTCTTCAGCCATGAACAATTCTTAGCTGATGCTAAACTGAAAACTCACTTTAGCTTCAAGCTCCACCACAGATATTCAACTAGACTTCAAGCTTCATTGTTGCACTCATCACTGCTTTGGCTTTCTTAAACAGACACAAAGGAGCCTTCACACACTGGCAAATTAAAACAAAAAACAAACAAACAAACAAAAAAACCCCAAAACCCCAAACCAACCTAAAATCAAAAATCCCAGCTAAACAAAAAACAGCCACAAAAACTGGACTTTGGCACAGAAGTTTAGCAGATATGACATTGGGTGATGGTGCATTATAAGCAAAAAACCAAAACCTGGACAAGCGACACCGTAACCTGCTGTGTCTATCAGGGATAAGCACAAGGGTCCCATCAGAAATAGACTGTAATTTTGGAACGAGTGGAAGGTAGATACATTGTCCACTCCATCTACCAAGATACCCAGAAGAGCTAAAGAGAGTCTGGTTTTAGGATAAGGATTGCTCTTGAGCAAGCACACAAGGGCTCTGCTTAGTAGAGGAGTACTCCAGGCATTGGGTTATCAGTTCTTCATGCCTCACCTTCTTTTGGCTCCGTGATCACTGGCCTCCAGGTGCACATTCTCAGCCTCCTGAAATATGGATATATGAGTTCAAACTACTCTTCAGCTCAGAGGTCAGAGTAAGATTTCTTCCTTCACAGGCAAGCCCACAAGAAGGTTTATCCCGTACCACTTTATGGTAAGGGATAAAACTGCTTTCACCAAATTCAAGTCAGCAATGATTCCAGGTAGCCATCCAAATGAGAAAGAAAAAAACCCCTTATTTCTGTTATACATGCAAGGTATCGAGATGACTGAAATCTCGTATTAAGCCTGGTAACTTTCTTTTTTTTCTCAGCCAAAAGACTCTGGGGACACTGAATGTACTGTCACGTCGTAATTTAATCATGCTTCTTTTTCCTTTCCTGAAAAGTCATTTTGGAGGATGTCATCTGTGCTAAATGCTACACAATCAAAACCCCATTAGTTTTACTGTCAAAATAAAATTCATTAAACTTCCCAACCAAATGTAGGCAATTGTTCTTCAATGTCACTGGTGTGGTCAAAATACTTTTAAAATTAATTTTCACTAAGGAAAAATTTCAGGGTTGGGACTGAGCAGTGATTTCTGCTCCTCTAAGTATTACCTGTTTTTTCATTGTCTCAGTTTTATTGTAAAGGTTCAAAGACATAATTTTCAATTGCTGTTAAGTTGCAGTCTGTTCACTGAGACGTATGAACACATGAGGCAATTAGGCTAATCTTGACAAGCATAAATCATCTGTGCCTTTAAACCTGAAATCAGTGTGAAAGCTTGCTTCTTGTACCAGAATTCAGAGAGAAACAGCCATTGTCGATGAGATAACCTGCTCATTTCCTTTTGAAGACACTTTTGATGACTGCCTTCTATTTTTCTCACATCACTGAAAAGAAGCATGAATTCAGTGCCCCTACCATAATAAAACTGACAACCTGACTAATCCACAACCATTCTCAAAATAACCAGCAATTTTAAAGGTATAGTTTGCTGAAATATATACCACAGTGACTGAAGTTGTACTTGTTCTTTAATTTTCATCCCTTAGACTGGGCTTTCCAGTTGCTGCTTACAATCCTATGTGGTTTAGCAACATCCACCATTCATTGTGAAAAATTCAGTGCATTTTAGCCATTGTTCATCCTGGCACACCTTTATACTTTGATAGTATTCCACGAATAATCCACTTGAATCCAAGCCTTTCTATGGCTGAAAGATACTGGTTAAATGGGTACTCCTAATTTAAGAGATCTAAACCTTTTCCAAGATTTTCCAATGTTTGAGAAACCACGTTGTAAATAATGTTCTACAAGTACCTGTCTGATAAAGAAACAGTGGCATTTGGCAGCATCATCACATAAGCCTTATATCTCAAGTGCTAAATGGAGGGATAAAACTGTGTAGTGTGATTGGACAAACATGCCAAAAAAGAAACAGGAGCCTTTGTTTGAGGGTCCCTCTTAGCTGTTACACCTATGAACAAGAGAGATAGGGACTCAAGTCACTACTAATCAACCACTAATTTATATCTCAGTTGAAAGAAGTACAATCAACAACGTTAGAAGGATTCAATCCTCTTCTAGGTATAAGCATTTTATGTATATGCCAAGGAACCAATGGCTTGGATTTAATACATGAAGAGTAGGTAAAACTGATGTGTGAAAATATGGCTGGGGGTAAAAGCAGAGGAAACTGAGATGATGTATTCAAATCTGAGCAGAAGTTATAAGGGTATGGAAATTATAGGGTAAAATACAGTTGCTGCTCCCTCAATGGAGTGTGGTTGGCATGTACCACAGTGATTCCCCACACAACTGTAAGCACCTGCTGAGGGAGATGGAATGGAGTTGGGACACTGAAACCAGGGTGTTGAAGTCCTTGTGGGGAGAGAAATGGTACTTTTCAGCTGGGAAACCACATAACACTTGTCAGCCAGGGGAGAGAGAAGAGGATGTCCTGCTGCTGAGTCAACAACTTTGGTGAAATTGTTATCCTCAAATGAACTTGGTTCATTAAATCTTAATAGTAATATTAACATACCCCTCCATCCCAAAGTTACCCAACTCCAAGGTATGACCAACCCTCATGGCTATGTGCTCTCTATTTTTTTTAATTGCATCTTTAAAACTGAAGGGAGAGAATTTTACACTAATCAGAACAAAAGGTATGCATGACTAGAGTCACTCAAATTCTACCTAAACATAAAGAAATAGTATGAAAATAAGTCAAGAATGGGGACAAATTTAGGGAAGACTCCATCGTAACTGCTGGGATCAGTTAATGGACTGAACCTGTCCATACCTGCAGGGATACCTATTGAATAGTAACAATATTCTGTGCATGCTGAATACTGTTATTGGGGATTAGAACTTCTCTGTATATTGTTTTGAATATGTTTTCGCAGTCCCATACTATCACTGCCAATCCTCAAATCTTAACCTGTCACAATATTATATTAATAAAGAGTATTATTCCACAAGCCATTGGTGTGAGACCCTCACAGGCACTGGCAATTGCTGGCAGCAGACAGCATACTCAATTAAAGAGAATGACCTGCTGAGGGGTCATAAAGTGGGAAGACCCACTGAAGGGTCTCCCTTATGCTGTTGTGCATTTCCCTAAACCAGTCAGGTGAGATGCCCTCTGAGAAGCAGGACTTCTCAGTGAAGAGTCCCCTTAATGGGACGCTGACAAACTGGTCAGGCATAAGGGTCTTGGCTTTCCTGAGGCACTGACAAACAAATCAAATATTAAGGGCCGAGGAAATCTCCCCTCTTCACAGCACAGTTCTCCCATTTGATAACTTTTGATACCATAATGAATTACTGAAATACTATAAGATATCTTGCCTCCATATTTGGATGAAAAGGGTTTACACTTTTTCTGCCCCAAGCATGAGAATATTATCCTTTTTTTTTTTTTTTTTTTTGAGGATTTCAAATCTGTCTAATCTTAATCCAGCAATGCTTAAGTGTCTCTGGCACTTTTATACATTTTTTTGTTCTCCTCAGAACCCAAAGACAGTTCACAACACCAGTGGTGTGGGGTTGCACCTCCTAATGAATCAGCAGAATTTATTGCTTACTACAGGGAATGCAGTTAGTGCTTTTTAGTGCCCAAAAGCTGTCCAAGCACTTCTGCTCAAGCCTAAGACTTGTCTGACAAGAAAGTCACTGTGCTACTTACTGTCTTTTGAAGACAGTTTTTTATCTGCAATTGAGGACGGCAGTCACACACATGACTGATAAAAGTTGGAAAGGACACATTCACAAGTGTACCCCATCTCCTACACACCTAAATCAGGGACAAGAGAAAGTACCTAAAGGTGTGTGAAGTCCAGTGTTTAACTAGGACATGGGAACTTCTCCTCAGTCTCATGTAGGTGTGAAGATCTGTTAAAGATGTTGTGGTTGGTAAAGATCTTCCTGTAACAAATTCAGCAAGAGCAGGGCTTTGTAGGGCGAGTCTAAATTGGGACATAAAGAGATTTGAGGTAAGAGAAGAGGTTTTCTGATCCAGATGTGGGAGAGATTTAATAGTTTGCATCTGCATATTCTATGGGCAGGAGCAGAAAGCTTGGGAAAATACACAAATTTTGATTGGGGATCAAGTTCCTTCAGCTCCTGCAGGTTCTTTCCCTCTCACCTATGGAGAATTATCAGCCAATGGGCAAATAGCACAGGGACTGCAGAGAGGCTTCAGCTGCAGACAGCCACACCCCCCATCCATTGGACCACACCAATCAATGTGTCTATTGTGCCGTGGAAACTGGATAAGATTCATTGTGTCCCCCTGCTAATGGGTAATAAAGGTTTATTTTGGGCTGACAGAGCAAATGTAGTATATGTACTGCAGCTACGTGTTGCGTAGATGCTCTGTGTTCTGAAATGATCGGGAAAATGCATTTTGCTCTTCAGATATGTTCTGGCATGCTCCAAAATGCATACAAACAATCTCTCTTGCAAACTGGAAGGCGTTCCGGCATACCACTTCAAACAAGCTTATCAAAGAAATACCTGTGGTAGATAGGTTTCTGGGCAAAACACCCACAGCACAGAGAATTAAAGTAATGACCATCCTCTGCATTCCCATGTACTATATACCACCTTGGAGTTCACAGTGATTTAGGAATTCTGAGTTGTAACATTCTAGCAAGACAGGGAAGTATTATTCTCTGCTTTGAGAGAGGAAGAAGCTGGAGCTCAGACTGGCCTAGTGACTCACCAGTTGTACCCAAGAGTATAAAACATCCCTAAAGTGAGTGAGATGAGTTACAAACCAAGCCCTAAAAAGAGTTTCATATATACATGTAAGAATGTTTCTCCTTTTGCCCTTTTTTATTGTTGTCATTCCTCCTGTACTTTCTCTGTACTAACTGTTCAATCCAGGCATTTGCCAGTTTGGCATACATTATATTTTACACCTAAGGAATCTGAGATTGATTCATTGCTGAATTTTATTTTAGATTGTTTTACAGACAGTATCTCATATATTCTTCTACTCTTCTATTGCAAGGAAGTCAAGTACACTGGGAAAATAATTTTTATCTAGGTTTCTCATTCTTTCATGTTCTTTGTGGAATTCCCCTTAAGTAGTCTACCAGTCCAACTGTTTTCAAAGAAATGCTGTGTTAAGAATCTATTTCATTTGCAGCTTCCTGACCATCTTTGTGGCTAAGCAGAATACAAAATCTGTACCTTGATGGATTGAAATTTCCCATGACAGTCCAGCTCTGAAAAACACATTTTTTTAAAGGCTAATACAATACATTAAGTGTCCAAAGAGTTAAATGCTGTTGCCTTTGGATACCACATAATATGATTACCAAAAATATGAGGAAGATATAGAACCAGAAATACTGCACAGAGATGTACTAATTAGATCATTGCTTATTCAAGAGAAGAGATCTTTCATCTCCAGGAACTCAGGCAATTAGGTGAGGTCCATCACAATACACCACAGGGGCAGCCAGCTGATACTAATGAGTTTTGTGCTGTAGCTGAGTAAACAACCGGTCATCACAGTCTCATTAAAGCTCTTCCATTTCCATGTTTTCTTCCCATTTGCTGGGCTCTGTGGTCTGGTAATGTGTTAAGGCCCCGTCATTACTTTGTGCCTGCATGTTTTACTTCTGCTTCTTCCTCCCACTCTCTGTCCACACGGTTTTGTCTGCAGTGTGGGACTGGTGCTGACCCTGCCCACTCAGCCCTCACCCCACCTGTATAATTTTTTTCATCTCCCAGTACAGGTTCCACTGAATGCTCTGACCTCCTTTCATATGTGACTCCTCCTTGAGGTTAATTTACAGCAATGAAAATTCCAGTTACAGAGAATAATTTTATCCATTCTAGTCAGGACAGCAGTTGTCACAACTGGATGAGTTTTAGTCTATTTTATAATTATAATTTACAAAAAAATATCAAATTTTTAAGTTACACTGACATCACTGTAGCTTCAAAGCTATTCAAATACTACAATATAACTAATTTTCATCATACCGCTTGAACATCTAGATTTTAAAAATATATTAGCTATTAATCAACATATCAATAAAAGTATCTGCACACAAGAAATAACTAAAGTCTGAGTATGAATCAGTTTTGACATTTGAATTCACAGAGATAGCAAAGAGTGGCTTTAAAAGTAGATACATAAAGCAATTTGGGGACTTTTGGCAAGACTGTACTCCCCAGAGTATATAAACTGTAACTTTATATTAGAGTCAATGAAAACAGACATCTGGTGTAAGAAGTTGTAAGAAACCAGAACCTGAAAAGAAGAGGTTTTGGGTAGCAGTCAAAGGCCACTCAGAGACTGATGGAATCAGCCATTCTGTTGAAATCCAAGATTGTGTGCACATTGGATCAGTGTCACTTGCATTTTATTTCCAATAAAACTAGACTACACTGGTTACATACTTTAATTTCTTAATCAGAATATGACAGCCTAGCTTCCTTTATGTGGAAAGAGATTCCATCACTTAAACAGAGCCATTGTCATTTGAGATGCATTGGCTACCAGCTGCTGCTCCAGATAGGACTCCCATAGTTCTGTGTACAATTAATATTACATAGGCAAATAGATATAGTTACAAAGATATGCATCAGATGCTTCTATTTAGGTGACTAAATCCCAGCACCAGTGATTGCCAAAAAATGGGTTTAATGCCTGGATACATTTCAGCATCAGAATTAAGATGTTGAGACTTCTCTTGCAATTAAAGAGAAATATGAACTTTCATCCTTGAACTTAAGATCCTTGTTCTTATCCCATTGCGTCCTTCTTAAAACAGATTTGCTCCACCTTTTATATGTACTGCTCACTCTGGTGCTTCTTGAGCTGCAGTGCTGGTATTTCATTGTTTCTAATCAAGAAAAATATATTTTTTTATAAAAGGTATCTATAACATCTGTCTTTTAAGACTTCTTTCATGATTGTTTGCCTTAAAAAGAGAAGTCCAAATTAGCACACTTATTCCAAGAGGAAAGTGTTTTGGAATTAGATAATGCCAGGAAAATGCACTTTCATTCTGAATAACACTTGTGCTTAGACTTAGACTGAATTCAGTTTCCTGAAAAGATTTTTCCTATTATTCTATTTTTTGTATAAATATATAAAGATATAGGTGTGTGTGTGTGTGCATCCTATCTCAAACCAGGATAAATTAGAGATGAATGCAAAGCCTTAGTAATTTGCACTTAGTTATATGAAACAAGCTTTTTCTTGTCAAATTCTTTTCTTTCCCAACCTTTTCTTACTTGAAGTAACCTAATCCTTTTCAAACAGAAGCCTGCCAGACCACAGACTTTGTTGTCACTGAGCAAACCCTGGGGTATCACTGAATAGGCACAAAGAACATAACATTGCCCAAGAAGTAAAAAGTGTGCTTTATTTAAGCATATTTAAGCAGCAGAACCTGTCTCTTCTCTCAGCTTGAACATACTTCACAATAAGTGCAGAAAAACTTGAAAGGGTGGGAAAAGAAAATACTGTGTACTTTAATGCCCTCTGAAATGGTAATTTGGTATGAAATTAACATGAAAGTGAACAGAGATACTCACAAACTGCATGTAAAAAGTGCTGAACCACCAAAGTTTTTGAAAAGAGAAGGTTTTGGATCATGTGTATTTTTCAATGAAATAAAAAATTTCATGAAGTGGTTCTCATGAAGTAGAGCGAAATTATGAACTTTAAATGCAGATTCAGCTCGTCACTTAAGTTTCTGCTTTGCGAGAAGATTTTTAAATAATTGGAGAAGTCACCCAGGGACTAAACCCATCATGGGGCCTTTAAATTGACCCTGAGGCTTCTGTAACCCATGGATGTGTGCTGAATGTTGATGCAGGTCTCGATGTGGTTACAGATGCACAGAGGCTATTCCTATGTCTCTCTCCCAAGAGATAGATTCTGGAGGATCAATTAAAACGTGCCTGGACTCGACTGACAAGTGAAACCCATTATAAAGAGCTGAGCCAGCTGATTTCTGGCATGGGAACTCACAGGCAGCTGAACCTCAGAAATCCTCTATACTCACAATGTGTAATTACACACAGAGAAAGGGGCAGATGACGACACAGGGGCGTCACTTCCCTCGGCTCATTTACAGAGGCACATCACCTCTGCAGCAAAAAGTGCTCTACTCTGTGCTACACTCATGAGCCAGGAGTTGTCTATGCCAGCTTTAATGGAGCACAGTTGCAATGTCAGAGTCCAGCAACTCTCCTGTATGTGTTTTTCCAGAGCTGGAGACCGCAAATTAATTTTGCCCAGATAACTAAAAAGCTGTTGTGGTAAGGTTATGCTTTTTCCTACTGACCAGGGCTACCTCAAAACTCACTAACCTGGAACTGAGATGGCCACATAACTTTATTCATGCTCAGATAAATCATGTTGGTTTAACATATCTTTTCCTAAATAGTGACCAGGAGGTCAGTTTTTGAAAATTGTTAAATATAATTCCATTCTCATTTATACCAGGGAGAATAACAGTACTGAAGAATCCGATCCACAAACTAATGATAAACATTTTCTCTGATGTGTACACAACACATTCCTACTTTATGTAACTTGGACTGATTTTTAGCTTTGTTTTTCTTTTTGGCTATTTCTTTTTGGGGTTTTTTTCCTATGGCTTTAACATGAAAACAAATGGGAGTTATGGTCAATATAGATATTCCTAAGAGGGAAAGAGAAATTTAATGTTGTGGATCAGTTAGTACAAAGAAAAAAGTGTTCTCCTTCCGTTCTTTCTTTTAAGATATTTTTGGTTTTGCCTGTGGTTTAAAAATGAACTCTTTTTCTTCAGTGGAAAAGGTCATTGTGCTCTTGTAATTTTAATGTTACATCTAGGAAGTATGTCCATTTTCATCCATCCAATCACCTTTAACCTGAACACCAAAAATTTAAAATACAGCACTGCCTTGTGCTTATGTGGAACACAATGAGGAGCAATCCAACAACATGTTGAGAGTATTAATGATACAATGGCAAAAAACTTACATATTAATTACAATAAATATATTCAAAAGGAGATTCAGATTCTTTAGCTTATATGAAGGAAAATGCTTATCCAATTCCTGTTAAGATACTATTGGAATCACGTGGCTCCCTTAAGAGCCTTGTTTGGCATGCAGCATTTAAGTAAACATTGCATCTTTATATTGAATAACACTCTATGATGCAACATGCAATAAAATAAAACCCCACTATCTTCATCATAGAAAAAGACCTACAAAGAAAAAAGGCATTTTCAGTGAATATCCCACCTACAAACATTCTTTAAAATTACACTATTATTTAGCTATACTTAAGTTTCAAAAGTGATTTCTAGATTAACCTTGTTCCTAATTGTTTATAATATCCTGAATGACTCTATTTTCAGACTCAGTGCCTCTGTGTTTCGCCTCAAATTTATACTTAAAGTTTGCCTTCTTCACAATTTTTATTATAATATTATGTTTTTTGTTATAATACTTATGTCTCCAAGTTCATTCCTTCTCTTTTCTGACCTGAGCTGAAGTTAGTGTTAGTACTGTGACCTGAAATTGCATTCAACAACAAATCTTTGTGCAGCAAAACTATAAATATGTGCGCTGACCTTTAAAGATCTTACACAATGAATTTTAAACACACCCGCAATGTCTGTAAGCCCAAACAAAGAGGAGCTTTTATGAATAACTGTGTGCAGTGATGGGTGTACTTCCTCTGAGAAGGCAAAATCTCTAACTCCTCTAACAGCAAATATTGTTACAATTCTTAAGCTGAAAAATAATGTTTTTATACATACAGAAGGGACTACTTTCTATATTTCAGGGTTATTACTCTACCTCCCATTCTGGTGTCTGAAGCTACATCTTCTTGGTCATATTCTTGCACCTTGAGGGCAAATTGCACCATACAGATCATATCTGTGCTGTTAAATTATATTTTCATTTACTCACGTCTGTGTCTTTAGCTTCTACTATGTCTTTCCAGAAAGCAGATTTGTCTAGATATGCCTGTGTTCAGAGTTAACCAGTGGTTTGAAAGAGAGTGTAGACCTTCAGGGATGCTTGTAACACTTCTTCTCTCCATGTCTTGGGCTCAAGATAAAAAGTTTGTGTAATTGTTCACACCAGCTCCACTTTCCTGTTTGATTTAGCCTGAATATTGTTCGGAGAAAGGATTAAGATCTTCAATCATTTTTTGCCCCCCACTCTCAGACCTGAGTAAATCTTCTGTTATACCAAAGTGTAGCACTGAAGATCATTTGAATAATTTTATTTCCCTATCCCAGTTTTTGCCAACTGTTATCAATTATGTTAAAAATAACTATTCATCACTTTACAGTAAGTAAAATTCAGTGACATTTGAATATGATGCTAAAGGGCCATGAAGCAAATGACTTTTGATTGTTACCATGTTATAGTTATGTTCTCGTGTAATGTGATTTTTATAATGGGAAATAAACATTTTCTGTAAAGTATAACAATTGCTGCCACTAGAACTAATGTCCAAATCTACACAGAGTTACCTCTAGGGGGAGAAGGAAAACAAAACCTTCTTCCCTAGGGTCTCTAATGGAGGTCTGATTCTGAAATATTTACATCAACATCAACCACCTTACACAAGATATTTTCTGGATTTATTCCTTCCTGATTGCAGTTCTGGAGAAGTGAGATTGTTTTGGTGTTGAACTCATAAACCAGAGTTTATACTTTTCTGCCAAGATAACTCAGGAGTGTTAAGTATCACAGTCTATCAACATATTCCATGGTGTGAAATGTACCCATCACACAGAATTACAACCTGGAAACAATTCCTTTAATTAGATAACATATCAGTGTTAAACATAAGTCATGTGTGCCCTTGAACTTTCTTGATATGAAGAGAACTAAGTATTTTGCTATTCCTTATCCAAGACTCCCACTCTGGGTTTATCCTTGAGCACACCACAATAATTGAAAGTGAGGAGATACAAGACTTTACAGTGTTCCCAAAAAAGAAATATATTCCATGTATTGCAAACGTACATAGATCTAGAAGAAATAATAACACATCTGTGAGAATTCCCCCACCTGGGTTACCTTCTCTTCAACACTCATTCTATATGTTTCAGTGTCCCTTGAGAAATCCAGGATCTTTCATGATTAATGTACAAGCTCCCACCACACTCATGGCCTCTTTCTCACAATCTTCCCTGGATTGTCTCACCTGCTGTGACTAAGTAGATGAGTGCAGTTTAGTGATGTGATATAAACTCTGGGGGTTGAAAATTTTCTGATGGCAAACCCAGCAGAAGCTTATCTGGCTGCACTATCAGGGATTTTATACAAGCATCTTATTAATAACTTCAGTGGGAGCTGAAAAACCTAAAATAGAGAAAGAAATCTAATCCATGTAGTTCATTCTGCATGAGGATGATTTAGAATATAGCAATAGACATAAATTTGTGTTGTAAGAATTCCTGTCCCTTCCCTGCTGTCCAGCATTCCTTGGTCAGTGTTAGTTTTCCCCTTATTCACCACTTTTCACTTCGGGTAGTTATCAATGGCAGCTGTTCTTCCCTTGAAGAAATACAGTAGCCTCAGATACTGGTTTGCTACAGAACAGTTGGAGGAAAAAATTTTCATTTTAATTCATCTGTCTCAGGCCAAAGAGTTTTCTTTTACCTAATCAGCAATCCTTTGGATGTTGTTCTGGTACTTAAGCGGAAAAATCCCCATATACAAGCCAAGGTTCAGTCTGGACATGGCACACATGGGTAGTACAAAATTCATGGGTAGTACAAAAATCAGTGTTATAATCTGCATTTAGACATATTCCACAGGTTTTATGCGTAGATTAGCATAATATCATAATTTTTAAATTCCTTAACCCAGTAGTTTCTTCTCAATAATTAAATAATAGGTGTTTTCATTACAATAAACATGGACAGTGATTGTTTTATTTATTGCAAGATTTACTACAAGATCTCTTGAGAACCACATTCCATTTATTGATTTTAGAAAGAGTATGGAAGTATAGCCCTGTTAGATGCTTTTCCAAAAGTTTTCATAATATACCAACATTCATACTGACACCTTTACTATCAGCCACCACTATATGCTTTTTCATAAACATAAATATTTTCTGTCTGTTTCTGTGATAGAAAACCCTTTCTTTTAAGAAATTAATAATGTGAAATTCTTCACTGGTTTTAGAATATCTGTTAAAAAATAATTTGCTTTTGCAGATGATAGCAGTCATTGACCTTGGACTGGTGAATAGTTTGAAATATATTTCAAATTTCAAAAAAGTTTACACTTCCTCTTATTTAAGTCAATGAGCTAAATATTTTATTTTTTTTTTCTCTAATATTTTCATGTGGTAAGAGAAGGTTAAGGCCGGAAAGGATGTTTGAAGGTAATCTAGTCCTTCTTGCTCAAGTAGGGTCACCTAAAGAAGGTTGCTCAGGACTTTGTCCAGATGGCTTTTGAATATCTCCAAGGAGGGAGATTCTACAACTGCTCTGGGCCATCTGTGCCTAGTGCTCAGCCACGAAGCACTGCATGCCAAGGTCCTGTTTTGCAAAGTTATTTTCCAGCCAGGGCCTCCAACATGTGCTGGTGCCTGAGTTTATTCTGAGGGAACTGAGACTCCACTGCCCATGTGTCTAGATGAGGTCACAGGCAGGTATATAGACATGGCTGTGTGTTTCTAACTCATTATAGATTCATTTTCCAAATATGGAAATCTTTTTCTATTTCTTCATTTCAGTCTGCCACAGTTGAAAAAATTCGTGCCATCAGCACATAAAAATTGAAGTTGTCACCTTTGCAACCATTTTCTATCAAATTGTTTGCTGAATTTTAATTACTTCACAAATTAGATAGCAAGTTCTTTGCAGGTATTACAGTATTGGAGTTGAATTGCATTCAGTTGAATTGCTCAAGAAGTCATCTGTGAAGAATGGGAAAAATCACAAAAATAACAACATTTCATATATTTCCATTTATACATCAGAAATCACCAGCTTCCCTTTCAGAAAATATATGCTGATTTCTTATTGGCTTCTATTGATGTTACAAAAAAAATGCAGTGGGAGATTTTTAAGGGTTATTTAAATGTTTTTACTTAATCTTCCACATCGTTATGTTCTACTTCAAAATTAGTTACGAACAGAAGATATGCTTGCACTAAGGAAATATCTCACTGGCAGGAAGGACTTATAGCATCGTATGTGGTAGTTTTATACCAAAGGGCAATTAGAGACAGGTTGAAAACTGCCATTTAACACCTTTTTTTTTTAAGTAAACATACCTATTCTGTATAATGAAAGATAGTCCAGCTATTGGAAACACAATACAAAAATAGGTCAGTGGTGGATTACTGTGTTGCTGTGGAGAGCAGGGGTTTGCAAATGTTAGTCTTTATGGGTACTTTGAGAAGGTAGCATGAGAGTGATATTATGAGCCAAAGTGGATTCACAGATTTTCTCAATTCAATATTTTATAGTAAACATACCACAGAAACAGCAGCAATTAATCTGAGTGACTGAAGTCTCCATGTATATAATGTAATGCAAGTTTCTTTTACTGCTGTCTTTCGCTGGTTTTGGCTGAATCCAGGTGCAAGAACTGAACAAAGTTTCACATGTACTATTACGCATATTAAACATTTCAGGTTGAAGATGCTTTGCCTAACTTTTCTTTTATTTATTTCCCATTGGATACAGTTTTGAACAAGAATGATCAGCTAAACTATGGATTTCTAATGAAGTATTAGGAAATACATACATGTTTTTCCCTTTGTGAAGAAAGCTATTTCTATGTTTTACTCATTCAGCTTGGGCAAGAAAGGAACATGATGTGATATGCATATTCTAGTACTGTTCAGATTTTGCATATTCTTCCCAGCAGTCTACATATAAAAAATTATTTACAAGAAGTCTGATTAATAAATTTGAATTGCAACAACTTTCCTTTTTAAATTTACAAATAGAAAAAAGGCTCATAAATAATTTTTGGGTGATTTGACTATGAGAAAAAGCTGAAAAACACCAAATTATTAACTAAGGAGTATGTACTTAGATTTATCTGAGATATTTTTATAAGTAATTCTCAATAGGAGTGCAGTTCACTTTTTGCAGATAACACAGACAGTCACCAGAAGTCAGTAGTTTCAGATAGTCAAATGATGACATTGATTGGTTTTCCAAAAAAGTACAAGAGTATAAATAAAACTAAAGTCTTGTTGAGATGTTTCAGTTACTTATGACTTTGTTATGATGGTGATCATTTTTAAAGAAGTCAATATCTGAATAAAAAGGTGAATAATTACTTGTAAGGTCTGTTGGGAGAACAGGGTTAAAATCAGAAGATGAGGTGAGGAAGAGGAATCAGTTTTGCCCAAAGTGCCATTGCAGCTGGAAATGCAAAAAATATTGGTGTGGGAAAGCTGCATTTCTTATGCTTCCTGTTTGGAGAGAGATTCCTGTGGAGAGATAACTCACACTCCCAGAACACATGTAAAGTCCTTTGCTATGTGAGGAGGCAGCGAGCCCCCCACACTGCCGGCTAGGAGGAACTGAGGGGAACAGAGCCTGTGTCTCCCCTGTATGGTTCTGCCTTCTGATAAAGGTAACGAAATCCCTTCTTTTTTAGCAAGGCAATGAAATAAATCTACTCTTTGCATGTTGGCTGTGGTTTGATGGTTGGCCTTGGTTACCTGTATGTGCCGATTAACACCAGATCCTTTCCTACAAGACCATTGCTTTGCCTCTGTAAGCCCAGGCAGGCTGTACTGGTAAACAGCACACCCACAACTTGTCCCAGCAATTTTCTTGTTTTGCTTCTATAGGATGAGCAACAGGTTTTCCTGGGTTTGGCTGCTTGTGTTTCAGCGTGTCTTGTAAAAGTCTTACATAATGTGATTGAATAATTCTTTTTCTCCAACATGCAAATCTTGCAATACCACACGATAAACCATCTGATCAAAATTAGTGTTACATGTCACAGCTTGTATGGCATGACATGTTACAGCCATGGTATTTTTATGAATTATTTAAAACACTTTACTAGCCACTGTGAAAGAATATATTTCTTCTTTGAAAACTGTATAACTTCCACCTGGGATAGAGTTCATTTTCTTCTTTGTAGCTCCTGCAGTGCTGTATTTTGGATTTAGTATGAGAATAATGTGAATAACATACTGATGTTTTGGTTGTTGCTAAGTGTTTATCATAATTACAGTTCCTGTGCTCTGTCACTGAGGAGCTGCACAAGAAGCTGGGAGGGAGCATGGGCAGGACAGCTGATCTGAAACAGCCAAAGAGATATTCCACATCATACAACACCATGTCCAGTATAAAAATTGGGGATAGTTGCCCAGGACCACATTTTTCCTTTTTTACTTACCTTCCTTCCCACTGATAATCACTCTTAAACTGGGGTTAAACCATGACAAAACCCTCACTTTATTTACTTTTGTGGAATTTATGGATAATTATTCCAACCAGTGACAACTTATCTCTTCCTTTGTAGAAATATCTCTCAAATCTTTCCAGAATCTAATTCTATTTCAACACAGTTCCTGTCTTGTGTATTGCCCTCCTTTCACCCAATAATATAGTTGTGCTGTAAAGTTACAGCCGAGTCTGACTGAATTCAGGCAATATTAAGAAAGCATTAAGTAGTGCTAGCTGCCTTTTCAAATTTTTCAGAGAATGAAAAAGAAGTCATTAACTCAAATGAGCACTCACACAGAAATGTACGTTCATTTTCAGTATTCAGAAAAAGTTCCAGTAATACACCTTACTCAATGCATGAGCACTTCAGAGCATTTCCAGAGTCAGGAAAGGAGTGACACCAGAGTAACCACTCTGGCCCAAGCATTCTTTATGTTCTCTTAGCTGAGGCTTTGTTACTTTTTCACAGTGTTTCTCAGCATTCATGTAGGATAATTTGCCTTGATTATTTGAAAGCTTCCAAGAAGAAATTGAGAGTTAACTCTCCTAATTTCAGATATTTAAATATTACATGTGCAGTGTGTATAGCACATGTATAGCACACATGTAGACATCATAAGTTATGAATGACTGAATTAATCCCATCTGTAACATTTAAATATTAAATATCACAATAATCAAAACATAAATATTTAAAATATGTGCTATAAACACATATAGAAACATAATCCAAATTTCTCTAAGGAGACCATTGAATGAGTCTAAGCAAGGGTCCAGCTGTTGAATACTTTTGCAACTGGTATCTTAGGGAGTTTGTTGTGAATACAGAAATACACTGCCTTAATGATGTGTATTTCACTCCCTTACTCTTTAAAATTGCTTCTGAAAATGAAGATTTTTCTCCATTAATTGGAATCATAGCCTAAACAATCTTCTGTTAACTCCGATTGTCAGGATCTTAGAGGTCAAATAATTTGCTGAAACATCCGTGCCTAGGGCTGTTTGAGACTCTTTGATTTGTACACAGCTTGGCAGATGTGGCACAGGATCTATGGGAAACTTCCTGCAGCTGCAGCTGGGAGCTGGGCTGGGCATCTTTGGGCAGCTCAGATGGCATTGCATCCTCATGTGCAGACAGTAGAACCAAGGCCTCCACTACTACGTGGATATACAAATATGCGAGAAGAACTCATCCTATCTCTGACTGCTGATTTGAGTCCATCATTTAGTTTTATATCATTTTGTGTTATTTAACACATGCACAGGATAAAACCATTGGCTTAGCATGCTAAATTGACTGACTGTGGGATTGTAGGACCTTGGTGAAACCTGTGGCAGACTGGACATCATCATGCTCTAATGCTGTGAGCTAATTGCGTCCTCTCAGAAAACAAAATATTTTAAAATGCTTCTTTAATGTTAAGTTCCTGGGGTTGCTTGCCATTAAAACCACTAAAACTTCTATTGGATACGTCTAGTATGTAGCACCTATATCTTAAGACTGCTATCACAAGGAAAAAAATGTTTACCTTTTTCTCTCCTTCTCTTTTTTTTTATTTTTTTTTTTTGAGCGTGTGCGGGTGTGTGGGTGTTTGTTTGGTTTTGTTTTCATTTTTGTTTTTTAATTAAGTAAGATCGGTTCCCTTTACAATTTTCAGATGTCTCAAATTAGAATGTGAGAAGGAACAGGGAAATAGAAATTGATGTGGACTTCCTGGGCCTGCTTGCAGCCAGTTTTTATCGGAGTCATGAAGTTCACATATTGATATAAATGCAGAAGAAGCCTGGAAGGCACATCTGGGAGTGTACATGTGCATCTTCACTTTGAAATGCAACATGCAAGGGAAGAGTTGTTGCATTGTCTCAGAAAAAAAATTTCAGCTGAGGAGTGCACTAGTTCTTTAGCTTTTTCAGGAATAAACCCTGTATGGTTTGCACAGCCTCTGAATAAAATCCATGGTCACAGGTCCTCACAATTACCACTCCCCTAATTGTTGTTATCTCCTCCCTCTGTCTCGCACATCTTCTCACCTCACAGCCTACGTTTTTAGCTCTGAAAAAGAACAAATAAAAACATGTAACCACATTAGCAGAACCAGAAATTATCATCAAGTTGAATAAGGAAAAAAATATTTTTTTTTTCTGACAGTGTAATTGTAATTGCTCTCACATTCAGGGAAGTGCAAGAAGAGGTAACAATGCTGGGGACTTTATATTTGGAAAGTGCTTTGTTAGTTTTTGCATAGGTTACTCTTAGGTGATTTGGCGGAATTACTTTCCCTCTTCCCTTTTCATTCTGGTTAAGTAAAATTTTAAATACTATAAAACATACATGCTACAACAAACAAGTTAAAGGAATTCTCTGATTATAGAACTTCAACTAACAGTTTCCCCCAATTCATTTTCAAAGCTTTTCAGCAACCATTGCTGGCTTGTAAATTCTTATTTACCCTGTCTGCATGTAAAACCTGCAATTTATGTAGACACTCTATTAAACTAGGCTTACGTCCCATCTCAGCTGGATGAATCTCATGCCAGCAATTTTGGTGGAGTCATCCTTGTTTCAGACCACTGAATAGAAATCAAGCCTTTGTATACAGGATATTTGAACAAAAATCCGTACATGGGAGAAGAGGGCAATGCATTAACAACTGATAACTTTCTAGTACTTTTGCCTTCCCATTGATTGCTCTGAGAGCAAACCTGATTAAAATCTTGTTCAAGTACAATTCTTGCCAGGCTGGAACACCCTGGAGTGGGTAGAAATGGAACTCTGAGCCCTGGCCCAGCTATTTCCTCCTACAAACTTGAGTTACAGTCCTCAGCACAGAGATTAAAAACAATATGTTTTATTTTGGTGCTTTGTCATAATTACACATTAGCATAATGTTCTTACCCATACTGATAAAGGATTTTCCTGCTTCCCAGGTATTCTTCTAACTAAAGATCCTTTTTTTTCCTCATCTCAGTCTCCCTGTCCTGTTATTTATTTTAATATACAATAATAGTAAAATATTCCTTTTGTAAAAAGGCATCTCTACCATGCACACTATTTATATTTTTATAGCTGGATTTCTTTACTAGCACAAAAATTTGCTAAAATTAATACAAGCATTCATCTTATCAGCATCTTTATACTGAAATCTTTTTAGAGATGCAAGGACTTCAATTTTCAAACAAAAGACAGATTTTCATGTCATTGCTTAGCACTTCTGCTTACTGACCTCTTACCTGAAGCCTCCTTTTAACTTTAAGCCATAAAACATGCTTTGAGAAATTCTAGTGCCTTCAAAAATGTTTTATCTATTCAGAGAATATGGGACATCTGAATTACTTTCTAAATGTCTGGTTCCAAAAAAATCTACTTTTTGTACCAGTACCTAAAAAGCCATCTATTCTTAACATTAAAGTTGCCTTCTGCAAAGCTGAAGTCCCAGGCTCTTTAACAAATCAGATTTGTTATCTATAAACAGATTTAGGAGGCCAAATTAGGCAAAGGACTGTTTTAGCCCACCAAGACACTTTCTCAATCCAGCCAAATTTTAATCTGGGGCAGGGGGTTAGCAGTTTTCCCTGAAATCATTCACCAAAGTGGCCAGTGAGCCACTAGGCTTGCTTAATTCCGTTTTGGTGCATATCCATGAGAAAAGTTAATTGCTTTTCCAGCACAGAAAGGGAAATACCACCAACATTTGCAGAAAGCCAGAGGCTATGTGGCTTTTGGAGTAGCAGGGAGAAGCTAAATAGACTGGGAGCTGGCTGTAGGAAGAGAGACTGGTTCTTGGATATTGGGATGAAAGGCTTAGACCTGGCACGAGAAACTATATGTTTCTGGCAAAGGGGTCTATAACAGCCATGAAAGAGCCTTGTGGGTGGCCCACTAAAAAGGGGGGTTACAGCTGGGGCTGAAGGAGGCTGGCAGAAGACAGTTCCTGGCTGTTAAATTTGCCAGCCTGTGTATGCTTGCAGCAAGGCAATGACCTACAGGGAGTTGTCTGGACAAACTCCACATCTATACCCAGCAGGCATTGGGATGTCTTTAGGGCTGAATGAAGCATGGTGCTCTTATATTGGTTGCTAACCATTTGTATACACAGAACATGAAAAGAATTTTCCTCAGAAACAAAGGTTGAGAAAAGGTACCTTCATTACAATATACAATTCTTCAAAAGTGTTTATTTAAACACACCTGTAATCCTCTAGGTATTAAAATTGCACAATGTCCAATTATTTTCTAATTCTTTATGCACCTTAAAATTCTGAAGTATTTTTAAGAAAAATTAAAAGCATAAGTCAATCTATTTTTTTGCCCTACCCTCTGTGGACTTGGCATGCAAAACAGAATTATTCTGCTAAAAAAGCTAATCAACACAAAGAACTGTTAAAGGATTGGAAGACTTTTCATGTCCTTCCTCCCTTGTTTAGTTTGCTCATATATATGGTAAATATGACCATATCTTTCCAAACTTTTTATGGGTCCTGTTTATAAAACTCTTTTTTTCCTGGCTTTCCCTAGATTTTCTTCAACTTCATCTTTCTTAAAATATGATGGCCCACCTAAACATAGTACTTCAGGTAAGTCCTCACCAGCGGCAGATACAACAGGACAGTGACCTTTCTGACAAAATGACATGTCTTTTTAAAACAGCATGATACAGATGATTCAGAATTAGCCTATTAAGCCTTCTAACTTCTAGGCCCTTTCTGCTATTGCTGCCAATCACTTAATGCTCTTTTCTGTACGAAAACACCACAAGCAATATACTGAATTTCATCTTTATTGTAATTCTTTTTTTTTATATCAAATGCTTCTTCAGCTGGTCAAGAATCTTGCCTACCATCTTCATTCATTCAGTTTTTAATCACAGTTCTTTCCAAACTATCTAAAAACTATTCATCCAAGCTATTAAAAAATATTGAAGAATACTGAGCACAGGACAGAGCTCTAGGGAGTGTGACATAATAAGAAATGGCTGACAAATAGCTCTAGAGCAGATGTGTGCTTTTAGCTGTGAACCTGCCAAAACCATCATGTATACATGACTTCCTTGAGAGAAAGTGCCATATGGAAAGATCTCAAAAGGCAAAAGTCAAGACATATCCTGCTGTTGCTCCTTTTTCTGTACGTGACATGATTTTCTCTGGAGAATAAATAAACTGCAGTGGATTAATATTTAATTATTGAAAAATCAGTTGTCTTTTTTCTCATTTATAGTTATACTTTAAATACTAACAAACTGGTTTTAATAATTTGACTCTGATTCTTCCAGACTATCAAAAGAAGATGGTTTTATAAGTCCATTCTACCCTTTTTAAAACAGGAAATATCTTTGTCATCAGATTTCCTTGGATGCCATGATTTCTGGAAGAAAATCACTGCAGGTTTGACAGTTGCTATAATACACTTCCTCAGGAACTCCCAAATTTGAGAATTACTAACATATTTTCAAAGGTTTTTGTTTCTAGGTTTTTACGTATGTTTTTCATTTCAATTATTTTAACCATATAGAATAATTAATTTTTTATGATACTTGACATAAAAAAGACTTTGAATTTCTCTGCTCATTACTTCCTTTCCCGGTAAATATTCGGCTGATTCTTTCATTTTCCTTTCATTTACTTCTAAGATACAATTAGAAGGTTTTCTTCTTATCTGTTTTCTCTTGATAGTCACCTAAACTTTAGCATTCCATTGTATGGTCTGAATCAGTAGGTATTTTAATAACAAATTTTTAACAGTAACAATGTGTCTCAACCTCCTGGCTCAGATGCATTATTACAGATTGTTTCTACTTTTATCCATCCCGAGGGACTTTCAGCAGATTGGCCTTTGGTTTCTTGGAAGCCAACACTTTAAACCTCTTCATTTTTGATCTATTGCATTGTTATATACTATATGTTTTTAGACTTTACTCTTTAGCCTATTGTTTAGACGTGAAGGAGGTCAGGAGAACAGGAGATTCTTGTGTTGTAAGGAGATACCTGTGTCATAGATTACGGTGATTAACCATCATAAAAATCATAAGCATACGAAAAATGAAAATCAAAAATGTGTACTGCTTTGCAACTTGCTCCTTATACAAAAAGAGAAGCTATGTTGAACATCTATTGGCACACACTGGAGAATTACTTTCATTGTAAGCTAAAGTAACTTCCTGCACAGTGAACTGGTCCTCTCTCTCTTCTGTTGAGGTTCCCATTCCCATGAGGAAGGAAAGCTGAGTGTCTTTTGTATACTCCTGTGCCCTGAACAGAAAGCCTAAGATCTTGCCTGGCATAAAGGAACTGAAATAAGTGTATGCAATGCGATGGTGGCCTCTGGGAATGGTTTCAGGACTTTGTATTTCCTAGTTATTTTGTGCTTTTTTGTCAAAGGGTAAACATTTCAAGCTAAATTATTCAGAAGGGATTTAAGAGGTGTTTTCTTTAAGTTCTGCAGAATACAAATGTGTGGAGAAAAAGAAAAATCAAGCATTCTGCTTTGGTTTTGTGTTTTTGTTCACTGGTTACACTGAGATCTTTGAGGAGAAGGATTGTATAGAAGTCTGGGATAATCGGTTCCCCCTTTTCCTGAGTAAGGCTTTCATAGGAAGCCACACCAAACCACTACTGGAAGAGGTCTATCTCAAGCCTATTAAAGACTTTCTAAAAAGAAAAATCCTGTCAGATGAGGAGCCATGATAAAATCTGAGGGTACTTTGCTACCAAGACCAGCATGTTAGTGATACTTCTCCAGCTAAGAGAAGACACTGAGTACCTTTCAGGAGATAGCTTTATGGAAATGTGGGGTGTATTTTAGCAGGGTAGTACCAGCACAAGAGTGCAGAGTGAATTCACTTTTCTGAAAAAAAGACCTTCTTTACATGTAGGTGGAGGAAAGTAACTTCTGAAAGGTACAAATTGAGGTAGAAGCCATCTACTTCTGGATTATCACACTGACAATACAATGTATGCATACACATAAATGTTTATCATTTAAAAAAAAACAGGTAATTATTAGAACCATGGCATGCCCCAATACACATAATCTGCATGAAGTCAGAAAAAACTGTTTGACCCCGATATCGCAAAGCCTCCCCCAAGGACTGCTGGAAATGCCATTTTCCAGACTTGTGCTTCCTGCAGTACACAGCAGCAGATGGCCAGCCCGCACCCTGGGATATGATTGACTGTAAAACAGTGCCTTGCTTTTATTCTGCTATTTTAAAACCTCAAAATTTTAAATATTTTGACTAAGTTGTGAGACTGATTAAAAGGGACTTAAGTAAGAGGGGAATAAAAGTTGTTTCTTTACAAGGTACTGTGCTCTCTAGAGAGACTAAGAACTTCAGGCTTGTTTGTGCTAAATAACCTGCTGAGCCCGTGTGTCTTGGTAAGGTTAAATAACACTGAATGCCCTCAGTGGGGTCACCATCTTTCTTCAATGTTCCCACAGTGAAGTTTAAGTAGTGAAAGAAATAGTAACTCCAGAAAGCTGTGACCCTCATGGCATACTGTCCCCAGGAGAACAGAGGCTGCCTCTTTGGAGACTGGGCATTTTGGTACTCTGGCATTCACCCATGTTAAGCATTATTCCACTTATCTGTTATTATGGGTTTGGCCTAATTCTGTGTGATATGGGAGCATGCATTTATATTTAAATATTATGCTGACTGCAGTACAATTACTCTTAAAAACTGATCCCAGGACAACAATTCTATTTCTAAGCGTTGTTACAGACATTTCTATAATGATATTGTTTCATGGTTCACAAAGTTGTAGGTGACAAGGTGCAGGCAGGCACCAGAAGTTGTGAAGGTACTGACTTTCAATACGTGAGGTCCAAGTGCACATCCTTGGCCTCTGTCCTCTCTCTCAGAATGATCTGTGACATTTTATGAAAGATTTTTCAAGCTAGGACATTTATTTCTCTGTAGGTTTCAGCTATGTAAGAGTGGATGTCTAGTTTGAAACCTTTTTGACATTAAGCTTATGAAAATAAAATACTGCAAGGGAGCACTACCCTTTTTGGGCTTAATATTTTAGGACACATTTAAGAACCTCACTTACCTGGAGCTTGTGAACGATGTCCTCCAAACCCAAATTAACAGGAAATGTAAAGTATTTATGACTGAGCTCCAATACAAAATGTAGCATTGAAAGGTAAGGAGGAGCTTGGTGTACAGAAATGTAAATACATTAATTCTCTTTATGATATAAGATTTGTATGTTTTTATCATAGGTCTGACATGTTGTAGCATCATTAAAAAAATTGGAAGAATGTTAGGGATGTTCTCAAGGAAGCAATGAATTCCTAATTTGCATAGAAAGGGATGGAGCTAAGCAGAGAGGAAGACCCTGCAGCTATGCATGACTTTTGGACCTTGAAATTATTCTCCAGAAGCCAGTGGGGAGAGAGGTGAGACATGAAAGCTTGGTTGGAGGTGAGAATCACGTTTTACTGTGTAGTTTTTTACTTTTGACATTTTGTTTCCAGCCCTGATATTAAGAATTTAAGATTTTCTTTTCCTCAAATAAGCTTTCATTAATTTTCCCCATCATCTTCCCAATGCTACAGCTGAGGCCAAGGGAAGCTGACACATTTGGCTCATGAGCTGTCTCTTGAGGTAAAGTATGCAAGTATCAGTCTGACACTCCCTCCATGAGGTGTACTCTGACATGGTGCTAAATGCTCTCAGCCAGGCTGGAAGGGTCAGCCAGGGCCTGGGAGTGCCAAGCACTCTATTGAAAAAGTTGTTCCTGGCAGAGAACACCCTTTCTTCCAGGATCAGGTAACAAAGGAAGACCCCTCACAGCAGACTCTTGGGGAACCTTTCAAATCAGTCCATGGCTTCAAAGGGAAATGTAGCAGCTTCCAGCACATGAGAGAGGGATGAAACTAAATTAACCAAGAGGAAATGCTGGACAGTACTGACTTGTGAGACCGTGTTTGAAAAAAATATTTACAAACACTTTCTGCAAAGTTGATACTACTGTAAAATATGAAATAGATGGTGTGTACATGAGAATTAAGAAAAGAGGCAGTTCTTTTATTCTAATAAATTCCAGGAAATCAGTTGTTTACTCAATCCTCTGACCTGAGATACTGTAAAATAAGGGTTTATTCCACCTACTTCAAAAGTTTTTGGAAGTTATCTAGTAGTTTGCTCACTCCAGTAGACATTACAAATAGTCTGTTGTTTTTATGACTTTAGTCCATAAGGCTTCTCTCTGTGTTGTCAGGCTCATGCCTCAGGAAAGCCACTGGCAAAAATTACTTGAAAATCTACTTATAGCCTAGACCCAGGCTTTGGAGGAGTTCATTAATCCTTAGAAGCTGGATACCAGGATAAAATATTTTCATGGAGACTGCAATCTAAAACCTGATATTCTTCTCAGAGTTAAAAACTAAACAGAATGTTGGGAGAGTTTCTATTTTATCCTCCAAAATAGGTGACAATTGCACTGATGTTATTTTATAGCTATGGTTGTATTCTTTTTTCAGGTTGAAAACAAAATAGGAGTCAAAAAAATAAGAACCTACTGGAAGAGACTGATACAGGAGTGCATATCTCCTCATGTTCCCATGTCCTTAAAAATGTTTGTATTCCAATGTAGTGCAAAGCTAGATGTAAAGAAGAAGAGTGCATTTCATTACAGGTAACTCAAAGGAATTGTCAGAGTTTTCAGTCCCATGTTAAAATAAAAACATGAACTCTATATTTTCTAAATTAAATGGTGTGAAATGTTTTCCTTTGGGATTGTGACAAACCAGGTATCACCAATAGTACCACAAGATTTTCTTTAAGAGCTTGTCTGATATGTTGTGTGATACTATGAAGAAGTGCACATTGTGCAGTAAAATAAACACTATTGCCATTCTAAATCATGGTGACAACAGTGGAAACCAGGCTGCAGAAAACTGCAGAGTGCATTGAAGCACTTTTAAGTAAAGCCTTTCAGAGATTCTAAGAACTGCCAAAACAGGCAGCCCAACTTCATTTCGAAGAAATGGAAAGCAACTCTGAATAAAGAAAACCCGTGCTACATAGAAGAGTTTCAAGTGCAGGACATAGGGCCAAAGAGATGGTAATTCCATCTTGAAATGTTAAGTATCAAAAGTGAAAAGGCTTAGCTGAAAATAATAGTGCTCCAGGTACAGATCTTCCATAAGGTCCTAATTAAGCAAAAGAGATTGACCCAGTATATTAGCATCAGGAAACAGCTCCAGTAACCTGAGCACCCTGGTAATGTAATTGATAAAATATTAAACTGATATTTTTAATCCAGCAGCAGCCCAGGTTAAGTAATGAACTTGTGAGTTAAGCATGTGTTAGTGAAACATCAGAAGCTAAGTTTTACTAATGAAATATACACTCACAGAGAGGTTATCATCCATGGAGCAGACACACACCTACTGAAAGCAGACAGCCACGCATGCAAAATTACAAAATTACCTCCTGCCTGTGAGCGCAAAGGAGCTACTTAGATCCCTTCTGTGTCTGATAATGGGGCTCAAAGGAGAGACAGCTTGGATACTGTGTACTGCTAATAACTGAAAAAGGTGCACTGGAGCCTGCATAACTAACTGTAACAGAAAGAGTTATATAGCAATACCTGTGAGGAATACAGCAGAAAATCAAAGAGAACACTGAGATGTGGAAAATAGTTCACACCCCTCTTCTTTAAGGCTTTTTCTTATGATCCTAATTAGACATGAGAAAATAACTGTTTTTTCTGTTTGGTGGCTGAACAAAAAAAAAACTTTCTAATGTGTTTCAGATCAACCTGAACTTATGTCTTTTGCTAACTTTTTTTGCTAACACAAAAACTAGCATTAACAATATTTGGTGTGCAAGCATTTCTGCATTAAAAAAATAGTTTTTTAGCTGCTTTTTTTTTGGTATTTTGTTTGGTTAGTTTTTCTCTTAATGAATGAAGGAGAATTTGACTTCTGCAAGGAAAGATCAATAAATTTTTATTTTTTAAAAAATTGAAATTTGATCCCAAAATTCACAAATTACTTTGGTAGATCTAAAACCTTTCCTCTCACATGAAATTCTAATTTGAATGCAGGCATAATCTCCATTATTCAAAGCATTTACTTCCCCCCTCCCCCCAGTTTCACATTACTAGACTTAATTCCACCCTCATAGAAGTGGAGCAATGTAACTCTCACAGCCACAGGGTCCTGAATCAGCAAAGAACATGTGTATGTCCTTAATGATAAGGAACCTGAGAAGACACTTGTATCTCTGCCTGAAAAGTAGATTAAAAAAAAAATTAAATTAGCTAAACATCATTTAAGCATTACTTACTTCTGCATTCTTTCCCTCTTGTAACTGCACAGTAACTTCCATATTCTTCCAAAATCCTCTGTGTCCCGTTGAGGCTCCTGGTACCACACTCTGAGGGAGAAGTGATTGAGGGAAATCTGTAAGCTCCCAATACATGTGGCTGACTCCTAAACTGAGAAGTCCTCAGGGTGCTTCTGATCTCCAAAATCTAGACTGATGCTTTTGCCACAAGCTGTTTTTATCTTAGGCTTGTCCCTGAGTGTCTAGAGCTCTCCCCACACGAATCATTGTGTGGGTGAGATCCAGCTCTATGGGCTAGATGAGACCCAAGAAAGGTTCAGGTGAAACTTGCAGCTCCTGTAGCTGGAACCAGTTGCATTTCCACAGTGCAAGAGGAGTTGTGGACTGTTCACATCCCACCATCACCCCAGTAGTTAACTCCTTACCAAAAAGAAACAACAGGAGATATGTAGTAAGACAGTAATTGATTGTACCAGTAATTGAGGAAAATTTACTTTGTCACTTGGACAAAATGAATAAACTGAAGAACAGGAGAAAAAAAATGTGAAATAAATAATTCTTTAACAATCTTGGCTGTCTCTGTATCAAGAGTTCCCAGGACTTTTTAAGAGGGATCAAGACTGCCATACTGCTTCAACAAGTTGTCCAAATGACTTTATATTCTTTCAGTTTCTTTACACTTTTCCTCATTTCAGTTACTCATGAATTGCAGCTAAAGACAAGAGTAAAAACATTTCCCTTTATTTAGGGTGTGCTGGAGGAACCTCAGTTCAGGACACTGAAATCACAGCCAGATCCAGAGTCCTTTGTTAAAACCTGTTTTTGGAGAATTCTGTCCCCTGCTGCTGACTCTTTTATGTGCTGTTGCCTCTTTTCTGTGCTGTTGCCTCTTTTCTGTGCTGCTGCTCTTGGCAAACTGGGCCTCCTCTCCCCACCAAAGGGATAC
The DNA here is from genome assembly GCA_025920805.1 of Petroica traversi. Classification (NCBI taxonomy): domain Eukaryota; kingdom Metazoa; phylum Chordata; class Aves; order Passeriformes; family Petroicidae; genus Petroica; species Petroica traversi. Next base: position 23,971,148 of record JAHLSL010000009.1, read on the forward strand.
TTGTCATATTCAGTCTGGGAAATCCCTGCTCCTGGGAAAGGGATGAGGCATTCCTTGCTATCTGTTCTGCCAGCTCTGTGGGTAGTTCCTATTTGTCCTCTCTGTCTGTGCAAGTATAGAAGACCTTTCTCCTAAGCAGAGATGGTCCCTGCCTAAATACAAGTCAGTTTAAAACCACTCTCGTCTCCAAAGCTGTTGACTGAAACTACACTGACTCTTTTGGGAGCTTCAACACCTAGCAAAGTTTAAGTGTCTTAATCTGAGAGTTGTGGTTTGACCTTATGAATCTATGGCCTTTCATTCCATAACATCTTTACTCTGGCAGGTAGGACAGCCCGAGCTTTTAGACTCTGTAACTGAAAATACTTTGAACCTTGAGTTTAGATAGGCATAGATCTGAAGAGTAGCTAGTTTTGGTAAGCTAGGCTGACAGAATCTGGCCATTATTTCTGAATGCTACAAAATCTAAAACTGTTTATGAGAGATATAGTAAGTAGGACCAGATGAGTATAGAGCAAACAGAAAGAGCAGTCTGTGAGACTTCTGACTGAGCAAAAGTCAGGGTGCCAACATTCAACTGAAGTTTCTTACAGAGATAAAAACTTGTAATTATATCAAAGCCACTCATTAAAAACTACCCCACACTGTCACAGCCATTCTGTAGTGCCCATGTATAATGATCCCAGTCTAGTTGCTGCACAAGGAGGCTCTATCATGGCAAAGGGTCGATTCATCTTTCTCACACCCAGTTTTTGAAAGGAGGTCCAAGAGACATCCATCACTGATGTTTTACTCACCCTTGCAAGAAATGTCTGAGTCACATTCACTAGAGATTATGTGAGAATAAAAAGTTGTATCTTCCTGAGGTGTTTAATTCATTTCTCCAACTTCTAGATTATCAGTCTGATTGTCTTCACTGCAAAATCAATGCACATAAAAGGAATACATACATAAATGGCAGCAGCATAAAAGAAGCAGAGTGAAAATACTTTGAAAAAAATAGTAGACTATATCTGACAAAAATACATGTGAGTTCCAAAATGACATTTGAAAAAGCATCAGAGGGGCAGGGAAAAGATAGAGGTGTTTTCTATCTCTTCTGACTACAAATCTAGTGAGAAAATTTCCCCTAACACACGATAATCTCAGCAAAAATCAGCTTTACACAGCTAATCAGCCACACCTTGATTTCCTTCAATATGATGGCAAACAGTTTTTGCAGGTAAAGATGCAAGTTAGAAAGGTAAAGACCTTTAGCATGAAAATCTGTGGTTTGTCACAAACAGATGGACATTTTTGTAGGAGAAAAGCATAATTAAATGGCAAGACTCTTTTCCGAAAGAGGAAAGGAATCTTACTCTTTTCATTTATTCTACAAGTGAAATTTACATAAACCAAGTGTTCTTCATGCTACCTTTAAATTCGACTATTTGTAAATGCAACTCCCACTCCCTCCTCAAAGAGTTTAAATATGAAAAATATAGAACTGAAACTAACATTCAAAAACTGTGGTAGGGAAAAGGGTGGCAAGATTACAAGGGTAAATGAAACCATGCAAATCATCAATGAAATCCAGTGTCTTAAGGTTACTCAGACAGCTGTACAGGATTTGGGGGGTTCACTGCAGGGCAAGCCTAGTCTTCTGCTGTCCCCCAGGTTGTGGAGGCAACTGATGATGTCTAAGGGCTGCTGAGAGCAGGGCAGCACCTACACATAAGCTTGGACTCCAGGATTCTGGGTGGCGATGGCCCAGGCTAATTGTTGCCAGACACCCCCATCCTGAGTCCGTGTTTGCCAGAAAGCAGAGATCCTCTGCACTGAAGCAGTCAGAAGGTATGAGCTTCAGGGAAGCAAAGTAAGGGTGACAAAAGAATTAAAAAAATTAGTGCTAAGACATCTATGAGGCAAATTGCAGAGGAGAAAGGAGTTGGGATAATGAGTTATAAAGAAGAGACAGCTTAACTGCACAATACTAAAAGACAAGCATCAGCTTTAGAGGAAAAAGGCATTTTGAGGACAGGAACATTCCTGCATGTCATGGGTCAGCATTACATGTGACAGGAAAAAAGAATGGTTCTTGTTTCGAAACCTTGTTCTTGCCCCTAAGTCCTCTTCACAGCATAACAGTAGCAAAAGTTTGTTTAATGTACAAAACAGCTGCTGCTGTGCTCTCTTCTGTCTCACAGCATCCTTTGATCACCAAAATATATAAGCAGAAGCCCAGGTTCATTGCTAAGCAACACAGTGCTTAAACATATACCCAAATTTAAGTGAGTGGCAAAAATCTGCTCATTTTAGTAAGACAGAAGCCTGTAACTCAGTTTAAATTCACATGAATGTCTTGCTGAAGAGTGGTGGGGCATGGAGCTGGTAGTGTGCACTCTCTGCCCAGCACCTTCAATGTCAAAGCAGAGGGCGAATGAAGCTAAAGTGACATCAGACTGTAGCTGCTTTCTCAATGTTGCTTTTGGACTCAGTGATCTTCATGATCTTTTCTAATCTAAGTAATTTTATAAGTCGATATCAGTCATTGCCAGTTTACGTTTGTTGATTCATTTTCTGCAGTGGTTCTACAGTTTTCCCTTCCCATGAATTAAGAGTGGTGGAGCATGAGTGAAACATGCAAACGCAGCACCTGAAGGATTGCTGCATGATCTGATCCCATTACCACCGTCATGGAACACCATGCAGTAATTTGTCAACACCAGGAAGGTTTTACAGAACATTCACTCCCACACTGCAATCCTGGTTTATAGGTGTTATGAGCCGGTTCTTCAAATTATTAGAAATGCCTCTGCTCAAATTAAGGTGGAAATGAGACCATATGCCAAAGTCAATAGTCTGAATTTTATTGAAGAGTAAATATGAAAGAGAGAGACAGAGAGAAAGGAAGAGAAAGAAATAGAAGAGAGGTGGGGCGACAGAAAGATGGTGACAGAGACAGATTAAAGAAAATATCACCACTCCGTGGATCCAACTGGCATCCTGATTATCCTCTCCAGGTGGTCTTCTTGGTGGTGAGGGTGACCCAGAAAACATAGAATCCAATGGATTAATATACATTCAGGCCAGGTGTGAGGGCCCAGGTACCTCCCCTGGGGGCAGGTTTGACACTGTTTCTTGCAACAGACTCTGGATCTGTTGCATCACCTTGCATCATGTGCAGTCCTCTGGTGCAAGGCCTCATGAATCAGTCTGGAGAACATTTCAGGGGGACTTTGATGAATTATGACACCTCCTCAGCTTCCTCTCCTGTGACTGACCCATGGATGGGGCCTTCCTGGGATTGGGGGCTCCACAGTGGGGCCAGTTTGTGTAAGGGAGGATGGGTGTTCACTGTCTTTGACCACAGGTTACACCACACACCCAAAACCCTCCTCCCCACTTCTTTTGGCGGGAGGCAGAGAAAGACTGTGCAAACCTGGCCTCTGTGGGCTATGGCCTCCCCCATCCCAAACCCAGCCAGGGATGATTTTCTGCTGGGTATGGCTTTCTAATGGCTGCATTTTTTTCCCCTTGCCCAATCTAGGACCATTCACCTTTTTGCTTGTGCTGCGACTGAGCTTAAGTCAAGAATTGGTGGGCTGGTTTGAGCATATGAAATCTCCTCAAGGAATACTTAGGGACTTCTACTGGTATTCTATTCTGAAAGTACAGCCCACAAACAAAAGGGAGAAACACTATGTTGTTCCCTGGCTGACTGACCCATGGGAAGATTAACCCAGAATTGAAGAGCATTAAAATGTTTTTCCTAATAACAAGAGCAGATCAGACAGAGCATGCTCAGAGCCTTCTTTCAGGCATATCACAGAAAAATAAAAGCAGTGCGAAAACCACAGTCTGACAGGCAGAGTATTTATGTAAAAGCAGGTACATAATGCTTTCTTTTTTCATCCTCCTCTAAATATTGCCTTGGCTATCAGTTTTCTTCCAATGTCAGTTTTGCTCACTACAACCACTTTTTCCCTGCATTCCTTTTCCATTTTCATTCCTTCTTCATCATAGTTCATAGAACCATAGAATGGTTTGAATTGGAAGGGAAATTCAAGACGATCCAGTTCCAACCTCCCTGCCATGGACATGGACTCTTTCCACCCTGTTGCTCAGACCCCCATCAACCCGACCTTGGACACTTCCATAGCTTCTCTGGGCAACCTGTTTGAGTGCTTTACCAGCCTCACAGTGAATAATCTCTTCCTAATATCTCATCCAAACATACACAATTTGAGTTTGAAGCCATTTACCCTTGTCCTATCACAATGTGTCTTTCTTTTAGGCTCCCTCAGGTACTGGAAGTCACCCCAAATCCTTCTCTCCTCCTGGGTGAACAATCCCAACCCTCTCAGTCTTTTCTCACAGAAGTGCTCCATCACTCTAATTATCTTCATGGCCTCCTCAGGACTTGCTCCATCAGGTCTTTGTCCTTCCTATGCTGGGGACCCCAGAGGTGAACACAGTAGAGTTCTTCAGGACTTCTTCTTCTAAAAGAAGTAAGACACCATTTTTATATACATGAATATACGTGTGTGTGTGTACAAATAACACATGCCTTGTATACACACAGGTATGCATTTACACAGCTACTTACTTTTGAATAAGACACCTGAGAAAAGGAAAATCACGGATTCTTTCTTCTGTAGGACTTAGTCTTCCTTGTCCAGTATTCTCCCTACTATTTGTTATGTTCAATTCTCACAACACTGTGAAAATGATTTTGCGAGCATTTGGAACCTGAGAAGTGTGGTTCTGTTCAATCTCTCAAATGAATAAATAATTTTAATTGATGCTTAAAATCTCCAAAGAAATTAGTTGCTGTAACAGCCGCTGCGTTAGAAATTTTGGGAGAAACTGACCCATGATATAAACGTATCACATACATTCAAAGTTATTCTATTCATGTTTACTAAAGTCTGCTAAGGAAATGTATAAAAAAAATCTCAAGAGGCAGTAAAATTATGGCAATGACATCCAGCTGGGCTCTGGGCAAACACTTTGATGAATGAGAATGGCACCAAGACCTTTCCATCTCCACTACAAGAGACTGGAAGAAGAGCAAGAAATAAAAAATCTCCCACAGATGGGATCATTTGCACCTCACTTCAGATGTCTGTAACGTAAATGTCTATATTTGAGGTAGCCATCCCCAGGTAATTTTACCTGCAGGGAAGACATTTCTCCATTACCAGGTCCAGGGATCAGCCTGACTCATCAGATGCAAGCAATGTGTAATTATATAGGCTAATTGCGGTAGCAATTTTTCTGGTTTAACTTTCTTGTTTTAAAGTTTGGAGATCTGTTCAGTTCACTTAAACCACACCTGCTCAGGGAGCAGTGTTAAAATTTTGCTTCATGCTTTTATTTATTGACATAATGGTCATAATTACCACCCCACTTCAGTTAGCAATGGTTTTGATGTGGCTTCTGAGGGCTCAAAGTTGAGTGTAGAGGGAACAATATTCTTTTTTAAAAAATGCTGATTTCGGCTTCTGTAAAATGCTTCACACAAACTTGAATGTCTTTCTGGAATAACCACTCTCTTCTTGCAAGTAAAAGATACATCCAAGCAATCTCAAAAAGGGCAACAATGTAGTTTTGATCAAAGCTAATGACAGTGTAGTAGAAATTATTAATTTTTTCCCTCTACTTTCAATGCAATTCCAAAATTATCCAATAATCTCTTCAACATATCTGAAATATATTTTGTCTTGATGAAAGGCAAAAAAATGAATTTTCATGTCATCATTTCAATTGTCTTATACTAAATATTAATGTGTATTCTATCAAAACATTGAAAACAATTATTTGGTTTTATTAGTAGACGCAGCATAGGAATTAGCAGTTTAATCTTATCAGATTAGACAATTTTCTATGTATTAATATGAAACATCACAAGGACATGGAATTCTGAATTCAAGAATTCTGAAATGTTTGGCTCCTTGTCCCATTTCATTTCTCAGAATGCCTTGAGAAATGGAAATGTATATCAAGTATGGTGAAGTTTCATGAGGAAAGTAATATTCAGGTGATCTGAAGCCTACTGAAATTCAGCTACAATCATTTGGATGAATCATGAAGAATTATTCTTTCTAGAAACTTGATGGATTTTTTGAAGTTGTGTGACTGTGGCATTCTGCTAAAAAATCCATATGATACAAAATAAATTCCTTGAATAATTATTTTTACTGAGGAAGTGTAAAAATCCTCAGTTATTTGTGCAGAAATAAAGGAAAAGATGATGATTCATTCAGGTCTTCTTCTGAGTGTCTCAACATGACTTGGAAAGATAATACATTTAAGTCTCAGAAAGATCAACCCATTATTGTATTCTCAGTAATTTTAGAAAATGGGAATGAAAAATCAGTTAAATGAAAGCACTCAGAAAAAGTATATAGATGTTATCTCAGGCTCCAATTATGAAGACCAAAGAGCAAAACCTTCCAGCTATCATTAGCACCACAGGAGATCTTTTTACCAAACTCATTTAAAACATAGACGTGCACCTAAATCCCTTCTCATGAAAAAAATCTTCTTCTGTCTAAAATTTCCCTGAAGTATAAAAAAAAGGCACTGGTGTGCAAATGGAGCAATTAAAAGGAAGATTAAAAGAAATTTAAATAATGCATTTCCTTCATTACTACTCTTATAAGTATTCTGGAGTTCCTCAGAGTCCCATTTGATTTCCCCAATGGATTTTTAGTCTTTTTCTAGTATCAATATCAGTCACGGTCTTTCCCTGCAGAGTGAAACATCTGTTCTAAAGAGAGATAACAGAGTTTCTTCTAAATCAAGCCAGAACTCGTTATGCATTTTGTTTTCCCTCTTGCAATCCCACAGCCATAGGAAAGACATAGCAGGTAAAGAAGTACTCACTATGGAGAAAAAAAATTGCCAAGATTAAAAACTACAATGAAGCATAGTTCTCGTGAAAGTCTGCTGTACTTAAATAAGCAGAACTCACTTTTACTGGGGGAATTTTTTTTTTCCAATGGCAATTTAGGACTTTGCTTTTTTTTTCATCGAGTGTAACAAAATAAATAATTGCTTTTAAGATTGAAGTGATCCCAAGCAGCTGACAGAGTTAGGGAATTTTGCAGAAGCAAAACACTTCAGTATTTTATTCAAGACTGCTTTGAGTCTTACCCTGCTGCTACAATCATACTGATGTTCCCATGTGACTGTGTTTCTGTGGATGTTACAGTGTGTTGAATTTATGACTCATCTCCATTTTAAAGACAGTCAATACATACAGATACATAAAAATATCAAAAGGTTGTCATTGCTTCACCTTTTCAAATCTGGTTTACATGCTATTTGATAAAACACAGAAGGCTTCTCTATCATAAATAGTGAATACTACTGACCACGACTAATTTTTTAATTCTTATCAGTAGGAAGATTGAATCAGAAGCTGCTTACTCTTTCAGTGATGATCTGATGGCCTATTAAGTGGTGGGAGGTGTAAGTGAAGTAACAATACATCCTACTCATTCATATATCAGACCCTGTGTCAGTGAGATAACTGCATCCCAACATACAAATTATATTTCAGAGGTGCATGTCAGATTTGACTTAAGTTGATGGCAGCTGAGTGTCCCATGTGTGTTTCAAAACTTGGATGCCATGATGCATTCCTAAATCCACTGAAGTCTCTGAGAGGCTCCTCTTTACAGTAGAACAGCTTCCAAGTAATACATTGTAAAACTGTACATTTCTGAATGCCAAATTTCTCAAGATCAAAGAAATTCTGATATTCCATTAGTAATTTTGCCATAAGTTACAACTGAAAACCATCAAATGTCAGAATTTCCAGAGACCGCATTTACTTAACTGAAATTCACCACATTATATTTTGCATTTATGGTTCTTTATTAATTTTTGCTTACCTTCTCATTATAGAATGATGACTTGCATCCTGAAAATACCAGGCATAAGTATAGCCACAAACAGTGGCTCCAGGACACAACAGCACAGAGGCCTGAAGTTAGACAGGATGAATTACAACTCTTGTCATTCAGATGTTATGAGACCTGAGGAGACAGACAAGGCAGCATGACCCATTGCCCAACAAAGACTACAGAACATTATCCAGTGATACTTTCCTCTAATATATAGAGAACTAATAGATAACTGATATTCCAGCTGTTGAATGAGGTGAGAAAGCTAGGGATAGGCAAAGTAATATAGAATATCATGGATGATATATTATCCCTTGATCTAGAAGCAAGAGAGAAAACAGATGACTAACACCACTATAGTAAATAAATCTGCCTCAAGAATAGCAGCAAGGCTTGAAGTTTAAGTGAGGCATCATTTCCCTAGGAGTTTTGTTCCAACTAACACACAAAAATGTTAAAAATATATACCATCTACCTAATTATCTTGTTTAATTTCTAGATACTGCCTTTGCCTTCTAGATTAAACTGATTGCATCTACCATCTCTCCTTTTTTTAAAATATACATATATATGTTTATATTTATATAAATATCTAAGTTGTATCTTTATTTTATTTTGGTCATGTAAATAAACTATGGACAATTCCCTCACTGTAACATATGAACAATTCATAAACTCTTACTTTTTTGATAAGAGGTGGCAAGTGGCAAATCTGCTTTAATGTAATATCTGCGCTGTGAGAAAATAAAAATAGAATCATACCCTATCCATTGCATGTTTACATCTAGCTTAACTGGTAGCAATTAAAAGCCTAGAAAACAGCCCCTAATAGGATCGAAAAGGTCTTTTTCATTTTATTGCTTCAAATGCACATCAAAGCCTCCAACTCCCTGTTTAGTGCTGTTAAGCTGCTCTAAATTGTGCTCTATTGTCTGACAGTAAGGAACAAGGAATTTTTGGCCAAATAACAGTTGAGCTGCAACGTGACACAGTATTGTGGATAGGGGAAAGAGAAAGTTTTCCTGTGAAGGCATCATGAACTCATCTGAGGCAAATCAGCTGAAGAATCCTGGTTTTAAGAAGCCACGTGTCCAAACACATATTTTGACTCATGGAATATGACATGAAAACTTATCCCACAGCCCAAAAAAGCTTCTCAAAATGTCACCTAAAAGCAGAGTTGGACCATATTTCTGCCCATAACGGTTGGAAACAGTCAGATCTGTCAAGTAACAAATGACACACTGCTCTTTTAGTCTATGGAGATCCTGTGTGAGCCTCTTTTTGACCCTTCTATTCCCTGAAAGGCTGGACTTAAATTGAATCTCAAATCTGAGAGGAAGAAGTTTTGCTGGGTCTTCTGCTCAAAAGGAAGTATTAATTCCATGCTATTTGATCTTTAGATGTGGTCTCTTCAGGATTTGAGACATACTAACTTTCTTAAATCCGTAAGACTTACACAAAACTTGGGTGAGGTAAAAGATAGATGCTATTATTCTATAAAAGATCACCAAGCAGGATTACACATTGTCCTGGTCAGGCAGTTTGAACTTCCTGGTCCATGAAGGGCAATAAGTAATTCTGTGCTTGATACATATTTTCCAAATAGCACAGAATATCTAGTGTTAAATAAGCAGAGGAAAATTATGCGGCATCACGCTACAGGCAGATATGAAGAGATTGTTTCATCTATTAAAACAAAGGACAGCTAATTGTTTGCATAAATTAAGATTTCATCTGGAGACATTACCTTCATTCCTTTTTCTTTCCAAGCATCACCATGATATAACATTCCTATCACTTAAGGAAAACAGGTTGTTAAAGACTAACATAACAATGTTTCAGACCTCAGCAGAAGTTTAACCACACAATCAACTGTCTGCGTTTGAGAGATAGGTGTCTGCTACGGAAGGCAGGAACCTCCCTTGGAATGTAAAATGTAAAACCCTTTCCCTCCAAATTATTATAAATTTGAAATCAAGGGGCTCTCTGGCAGAGATAAGAGGATAGGAATAAAAGTTCTTTACTAGCACATAAAACAAAACTAACAAATAACAAAAACTAAGGCATAAAACCACAAAACAGAAGCAGACAACCCAGCTCCAGCCTGCTCGGCCTCAGGCACTTTTGCCTGTGGTGCAGTTCCGGTCACAGCCGGCAGGGGCTCCCTGTGAGCAGGGTGGGTGCGATGATTCCCCCGAGGCTGCAGGGGGCGCTCCGGCGCGAGCCCAGGTGACACGAGGGAATGGCGGCGGATCTCAGGGCAGGGAGGGATGGAGGTGGGGCTTTTCTTCACGAGCCCTCGGGGCAGCGATGTCGGTGCTGCAGCAGGACCCCGGGAGCAGCGAAATGGGACAGCAGGAGGTCCTGGCAGGCAGGGGCTTGAGGCTACAACGTCGCAAAGTCTCACAGCGGGGGAGCGGGGCAGGATAAGCAGGGAAGGACCCGGCAGTCCCTCGGCAGGGCAGGGAGACAGAGAAAACACTCAGCAGACGGGAGAGCAGGTCTGCGCTGATGGTGCGTCCCTGTAGCAAGCGATAGCTCTGGCCGGTCTGCTCCGAGATCATCCAGAGAGTGAGAGAGCAACAGCAGTCTCGTCCTGCCTTTTTACCAGCAACAAATCTCATGTTATCTCTCAGAAGAATCTTGCCTCTCTCTGGCTTGGCTACCTTCTTTTGTTTTCTTAAGTACCCAACCATTAGTTCCTTAGCAACTTATGGGAGGAAAAATTCCTTAAGAAAAACTAAGGGAAGAAATCCAAACCCCAACATCAACCTGGAGATGTCTTTCCCTCTTTGGGTAAATCAGATCATGGATTTCTACATTCTTAGAGCAACTGGATAGAACTTTGAAACTACTGGTCATAATCAAAGTTTGCATTTATTTGAACGTAACTTATGAGGTGCCTACCAATATCTAGATATCCAAATAGTATCTTTATCACTAGCAGAGTAAGAGAACAACTGGCTACAGGGTATATTACCCTTTCATCACAAATTGAAAATCATCTAAGGTCAGGAAAAAGGGCAAACTCGACTGATCCCTGGGATCCAGACCCTGGATTAGAAATATCAAACATCTTGATAAATATATCTGCTTTTCTGACTAGCTATTGCCATGGAATTTAACTTATCATTTAAGAATTCCAAAGAAAGGAAGTCTTCCTTCTATCTGAAGAATTTTTTCTCCTTTCTCAGATACTACATTGCAAAGAAGAATTAGGGATTTTTATCATGAGTTCTTCACAGTGTATAGCTCCAATAGCAAAATGCACCCTCCAGCGCATTGTAAAAGCCCAGGATAGATTGATTCCTGTAAAACTGGAAGGAATTATCATTGTTTAAGGTAAAATCTTCAGAAGTGCCTAAATTACTTAGGCTGTTGACGTCCCATTTTCAAAAACTACATAAGCACTTAAAAACATAAATCCAGTAGAAGCCTTATGATTACTGTAGCCTAGTTACTTCATTGCAGATGAGTAGCAGTGACTGCTACACTTAACCTGCTAAATTCTGTAAATGAGGCTTAGGTTACACTTCCTTTGCAGATTAAGTACAGTCAATTTTTTCTTATATCCTATGTAACAGGCAGCCAGCCTCTTATTAAGGCCTACTTGACATGTGACAGAAGATTAAGTTATAGTAATTCACGATTAGAAAATTAAATCATGGGACCTCAGAGCTTATGAATACGTAAATTCAGCTCATGAGAGGTTTTTGACTCATAGCCTAAAGAGAGCTTCACCCAAAAGTTCCTCCAACAATCCCACAGTAGCTTGCTGAATAGATATCTGAGTGCATTTTCTTGAAAGCTTGCTTTATCCTAAGAAATAGCTACAGATTTTTCAATTCTCTGAAATATTATTCCAAATATTCTTACACACGTGTGTGTGTTAAAACTACAAATCATGAAGAATGCGCTAAGAAAAGACACAGTAATGGGTTAATCATCCATCTAAAACTGTGTGTGGGTGGCTAAATAATTCATTTGAAATATAGCTCACTTCTCACCCACTCACAAAGGTGTTACTGAAAGCATGAATTCTCTTTCATATTTGGGAACAAAACAAGGCTTATTTTTTTACTTTTATAAGAAATGTTAAAACCAATGTGAGAACTCATCTTCTCAAACACATACAGAATTCCCACAAGTCTTTATGCAACATCTGCTGCTGTGGGTTGAGGCTAGTAAACAGTAATATTAATATGAACTAAAAAGATAGTATTGCAAATAATACAGAATAATAATGTGTTTCTACTGCTTAGGGCATCATAAGTGTATAACCTAAGGCAAAGCCTGCTTTTCATTTGCAGAGGCAGAAAGAAGACAGTCACCTTTTTACAGCAGTAAATGTCAGACTTTGTAGAATCTCTGCTTCTCTGCTGCAATATGATTCTGTAAATATGATGCATTCATTTGTTCTACCTGTGTTGCTCTGTACCTCAGAATGGATGCTCTGATCCAAAAGATACACGTGAAGAATCACTGGGATGATTGCAGAACCACACTATTTAAGTCAGACTATGCTGGATGTAAAGACTTTTTTCATTAAGATGCTGAGTTTCTCTGTCAAACTAGTGGCAACTAAATATCCTGCTTTAGAAAAAAGTACACACTATTCTCTATTTACAGAATTTTATTGTTTCTAAATTGCTGCTGCTAGATAAAAAAAAAAGCTTATGTATCTTTTCTATTCCTATGTAATAAAGTTCTCACTCAGACATGATTGAAAGGCAGCATCTTATATTGGTTTTGCTTTTCATGTAAATGTATATCACACACAACAAGAAGCACGACTATTGTCCTATTTTTCCACACTCTTTTATAGTTTTTAGGTGGTTTTAGATTTTTTAGAAAAGCCATGTTAATTAGAAAATATGGGAAAGCAAGTTCTAAACCTGGTGGCTTTACCATTTTAGAACTGCACTGATAAATTCAGGAGAATACTTCTGACACTGGGGAGGTATGCTTAGACTTCAAATTTAGGGAAGTGCTAATTTAACTACACGGAGAAGCAACCCTGAGGCACTCTTCTTCAACAAGACACTGTCTTCCTGGCAGTCACTGCATGATAAAAACAAGCTCAAAGTGTTTTTTCCACAAAGGTTGACATAATACAATTCCCCACTATACCTTATTGTGATATCTTGCTCATCTGTACGTAAGGTGGGTGCTGTGCACAACAGCAAAACTGTCTTTCAGAAAACATTTTCTGGTTGACTGTTTCTTTGCTCAGAAAATCAGTTCTTCTCTACTTATACTAATAAACAACAAAATACACTGAACTATGTATCTAAATGCATCCCAGACCTTTCATTTTTATAAGTTCATCTACAGTACAGAACCAGTTCAAATTCAGCTGGATTGAAAGGGAGTCTTTCCACTGTGTTTTAAATCAGAATATGCATCCTGCCTTGGACAGCTCATCTTTCTGTATAAAAACCCTTCCAATTCCTTTCAAGTTTCCTTCTAAAAACATCTTTCTCTTCTATGAGAAGATATTCTGAAATATTCTCATTTTCCCCATGCTGTGAAATTACAGTATGTGGTCTTTATGGGCAATGTATGATGCAACTGGCAAGTGTTAAATAGCTGGCCACCCACTGTGGAATAATAGTGGATGGTAGCAAAAGCACAGTAAAAGTCCATCAAATAAAGGGCCAGAATTCCTTAGACAACAGTTAAAACCCCGGGGATAACGCAGTCGAGCATCACTTCCTGCTTAAGATAGATGACATTAGTGTCCAATGAAAATTGACCTAGACACATAGGGAAAAATGCAGACCAGATCCTGAGATCTAGATGTGAAGGCACCCCATGAGCTGCACTTGTTATCTGTCCACAAAACAATACATAAATCTGTAGTGCAGCCTGTTTGGGAAAAAAAAAAGCACTATATAAAGCAGTTTATAATTTTTTACAGTTCCTCATTGCAGCTGGCGATTGCTAAAATAGATGATCTCATAGTCTGCTGTGTGGCTGCCAGATAGCTTGCATGCAGATAGATGCCTTTGTGCTGCAGACCATAGAAACCTGCATAAAATTGGCCTTCTTTCCTTAACAGAGCTGCATGAACAAAGATGAGTTTGTTGCTGACCAGGAACTGAAAGCTTTGTTTAATAAGACTCTCTGAATGTATTCCACTTTGCCAAAGGAAAAGGTTCTCTATTAAAAAGGAGAAAGAAAAAGGGGTAGAAAGAAGGAAAGAGAGAGAGAGAAAGAAGGAAAGAAAGAGATAGAAAGAAAGGAGAAAGAAAAAGGAAAAAGCAGAAACCCGACAAAGTGTGTGCACTTCTGTGGTGAATATTTGTGAGTAAAGTGGGCTGAAACCTTTTTTTCTTTTTGAATAGTGGTCACATTTCTTGAGCTGAATAAAAATGAAAGCAAAAGGAACTTTAATTAATGGGATGCCTTTTGATTTGTAGAGCAAAACTGCCAGAGCAGATGTACCAGCAAAGAGGATTAGATTGTCCCTTCTCTGACGCACTGAAAATTTCTTTTTCCCCTTGTAGTAACCCCCATTGAGGAGAGGCTGTCTTTAGTGTCTAAAATTCAGCACTGCTAAATAAACTGTTGTATTTGGGTACAATGGGTAGCTCTCACAAGACTAGACAGAATATGTGAGGAGAGAGCTAATATTCCTTTAAATCCAAGGTTGATTCCACTTCAGTATTTTAACATGCCTAAATAAAAGAGAATTTCTAAGTCTGAGTTCTTTCAAATCTCATCAAATATGTATTAAAGTGAATCCTGAAGCAGTCATGATGAATGTTCATTTTTTTTAAAGGCTGAAGTAACTTAAAGAAAGAATCTTGAATTTGTTTTTAATTTATATTATTCTGTCAATTAATCTATTTCTGAGATCTTTGGCTTAAGTTCACCTTTGAGGAAGGTGGAATCATGAAGTGTGAATGCAACTGATGAATTTTATACACACAAATTAGGTCTGATAAACAAATTCCTTAGGTATTTGATTTTTATATATTTAAATGGTGTTTTTAAAACTCTAATTTGAAGAAAAGTAGATGTCCACCTCACTTTTATTTATTTAACTTCCTTTGTACCAGCTGTGAGATAAGGCATATATTTAAAATTCTTTTTATCTAGTGCTTACTTAGGTTCATTTTTAATTTCTTCTGCATTGAGAAAAAGCAAAAAGATCCAAACAGATTGCATTGGAAATACGTAACTGGATCAGCGGTGGACATGCTAAGGTGGTGTATGCACAGAAGCCTAATTTATCCAAAGAGAAACTAAATGGCTGCAGGAATTAAAATAAATAGTTTAATGTGGGGTTTTTCATATATTATATTTCACCTATAAGCAACACATATTTACTAAAGCAAATGTGTACATGAAAAAGAAGGGCAATGATGCATTTTTCAGGCTACACTGCTTATTTCTTGTCTTTTTGGATCACCCCTGAAATGGAACATGCACACAGGGCTGCAGTTTACATTTTCCTTCCTTTCCAAGGCCTAGATATATTCCTGCCTTAGTCAAAGGCTGACCTTGATGTAAGCTTTCGTGAGGATGTGTCCCAAACCATGATCTTGCTATGTACTGGTTGGGTAAGTGATAGAGATTGCTTTCGATACACCATTTCCATCATGTTCGCTTGCCCAGAACAGTTTCTACTGCCAAATGTCAAACAAAAATCAAAGCCTCCTTTGATTTCCTTTTGTTAAAAAAGGCTTCTTCTGGTGCAGAACTTGGCCATGCATTACTCTCCCACTGGGTAAGTTACTACATTGTTTAGGCTATGATCCTGACAAGTCCAAGGCCTAAGGAAACATTTTAAATGTGTTTTATCTTTTTGCAAATCACAATATAGATTATATTTGGCATAACACTCCTGCTGCTACTGTAGTGTCAGAAGCTTTGTATTGGCATCAAAAGTGTGTACAGCACCAGCGACCTATACCTCAACAGTGCACACATCATTGTCAAGGAATCAGGACTTTTATTTAGCCAACTGTAAATCTTGAAGGAAACAAATCAAAACAAAGCTATTAAGTTATTTTAGCAGACTCTCCAACATCAAGACTCTGGATGAGATCTTGTGGTGGTATGACCAGCATACCATTAGACAGCTCATCTCAAGAAAAAGGCTTTCCAATATCAGCTGTTTCCTGTGTGTGCCTAGTTAATCTGCAGTCCTTTTTTCCACACTTGTTTTACATAAAAACACTGGGTAAAAATAACCGAATGGCTATTTACCAGGGATGCACTGCTCTCCCCTTCCCAGCAGGAAATTGATTGGTTGTATATTCAACTATTGATCCTTATATCCAGTTTTGATGGGGGGGGGGGGGGGGGGGACGGGGGGAGCGGGGGTCGGGGAAGGCAGGAGCTTAAAAGTGTTATCTTTTGGCAAAAAAAAATGGGTATTTTGTGAAAATTGCATGTCTTCGGGACAACTGATCCCTAAACTGTTCACTCTAAAACTAATCATGTCATTACAGCATAGACATTTCACCATTCTGTAACAAAAAGCCGAGATAGGCAGAGGCAGGGATTGCAGTTCATATAGTGCAGAGAGGCAAAGAACCAATACACAGACTCATTTTAAGATCTTAATAACAAAATTAGTAACAAATTTGTGGCTGTGAAGTGATGGTGTACTAAAACTGTGACAATGATGAGAAACAGAAAGTTCTCTTTCTTTTTCCATGGAATTTGCTATATGTCAAATATTACGTTCTAGTTTATTCCTCTTTTGTTTTCAATATGAATTTTAATTGACAATTTTATGGTGGATGCTTCAAGTTTTATTTTAGTGCAGTATGTATCATTCAGGGACATAAAGATAGACTGGCAATAAAATTGTGCTTTTGTTTGTTTAACTGTAAGTATAACATTTATTAGGAAGGAAGACATAACTTTATAATATCCAACTATTGAAAGACTGACAAAACATGTCCTCCTTTATACTGGTTTTGTTATATCTATAGTGACAGAACTAAACCCAGCAATTTGGGTTTGTGCGTGGAAATTGAATTAGAAACAGAATGTAATGTGAATGAGTTTATCACAGTCACATTTCCATACAGCATTACAAGCACTTTACTTGCACTTGCTGTGTAATTAAATTCATGATTCAACCTGTTTTGTTAAATTACATTCATGTCTACATATGCAAAAGATCTGATTCTTTTCCTTTTTTTATTTTAATTCTGGAGCAGAGTTAAGATGGAGCCAGTTAAATCAATGCTTATCTATGAAGCACAACACTGATTCTCTGTTCCTTGTACTTTTTACTTTTTGAAAAATATCTTCCTGGGTTTTTAATAAATGCACTGCTCTACTCCAATACCTTAGCTTCATTATCATGATTTTTTTTATTGTACAGCATTATTTGCTATACTTTCAAAAGGTAAGATAAGGTAATGAATTGTCTTTCTACTGATAAGCTAATGCAGTATCTAGTGATAGAGTAATGCAGCCCCTTTATATTCCCACGTGTTCTTCTCCAATTAATGTTGTTCTCTTGTTGTAGTCTAAGTCCTGAGCAAGATTGCTTCTCCCTTGCCTTATTTGGTTTCTTTATATTCAGATTCATCCCATTCTTATTGCCACCACATCTCTATGAAGCAAATTCCAGAGATTTCAATTTACTCTTAAGTCCAAACCCCATAAAGTTATAGTTCCATCATTTAACTAAAATACAAATATCCTAATTTATTCTGAAATTACTCATTCTGCTGTAGCTGCTAAAATAGACTTTTTCTGTAATATATTCTATTGTTTTTCTTTTGCTCCTCCCATCAAACACAGCTTTGTAGGCTTTGTGTTTATAGTCTGAGGACTAAGAGGTAGGCAATTTGTGTGTTACATTGTTTGATTCAGACACTGTCCTTGACAATTCTTTGTGTCATGCCAGGAGGCAGAAAGAAGTTGCCCATTAGACCTGTACCGGAGGTGTTCCTGTCTCTTTCTCTGCGTGACATGAGAATGTTTAGCAAACTGAGACTACCCCTCTCCAGCTGCATAGCCTCAGCATGACCACCGGTAAGTGAAGAGACATCAAACAGGCATGGAAATGTGCATCCATGGAAAAAGCTTCCCAGTGGCTCTGGCTATGGCTTCCAAATCAATTTGCAAACACAGTCAAACGTTAGCCCATGAACAGTGAGGCGTCTGAGGCAGGGATACAAAAGCAGCTCTTGAAGGCTGCTGTCCTCAGCTGCTAGGGTAGAGTGGGACAAGCAAGAAGTGTGCTATCAAGAAGGAGAGAAGATGTGGGCAGAAATTCCCAGGTAAAGGATGAGGCAGAAGTAATAAGTGAGTGAGTTGAAGGTGTTTTACCACAAGAAAGAAAAACAAAGCAGGTGGAAGAAAGATCAGAGATCCACCTGTGTTGTTATGTGATGGCAAGACACGGAGGAACAACATGAAGCCCTTTGCCAAGTACAGCTCTTCTCAAATACTGCAATATACTGCAATTCACTCGTTGGATACAGACTGTTGCCTTTTTTAATGGACAACAACCCAACCGAGGCATGTAATTAAGGCATAGATGCACTTCTACTTGGCACCTGCCAATATTAGAAGGGAGCAGACGAGAAACACCTGAAAGGGGAAAGATTCTGTCCTTCTACCCAGAGAACATAATTTGGTGCCTTCTGCACACTGCACAGCCTTTTGCACTGAGCAGCTTCAAGGGAGCCAAGTACACTGGTATCCAGGACCCCACAGCACTGGGGGGCTGCTCACCCTGCAGTAGTGCCTGAATGAAGTCAAATCTTCCTCAGATAAAGACTTGGATTCAGGGTTTCCTGTTACCAAGAATATATGGCAGTGTAGGATGCAGAGGGCACAATGGCTGTTTGAGGTTCACGGTGGGAAATAGTTACTTGTCATCTCAGCATGAAGATAGGTGAGTGTCAAGAAGGTTTTTGCAAGCTTTCCTGCAATGACATGTCAAGGAAGATTAGTGTTTAAAGGGTTAGGTAACTACTAAGTGGAAAAGATATTACCCTGTTTCATATGTCTTTCACAAATAAAATTTTATTTCTATTTATCACAAGATCACATTCTGAGAATTTAAGTGTCATAATCCCCTTGAACTGTGAACAAACCTATCAAAATCAGTTGAATTTTCTCACATACTGAGGTTGAATTCAGCATAACCCAGAGTAACAGAGTCATGGTCTTCAAGAAAATATAATTTACTGTGTTTGCCCCACCAAACAAAAACATACAAAACAAAACAAAAAAACCCCCACTTATTGCAGACTTTCTGTTATTGAATCTTCTTCTTCTTAACGGTCAATTATTCTGTAAAATGTGTCTTAAAAGAACTCTGTCATTTTCAAAATTTGCAGTTGCCATAAGGCTACTTTATATCTCCGCACGAAAGGTCAGGACAGATTCTAAATTGGTATCAATTGGCAAAAATCCATGTTCTTCCATGGAGCGGAATCTATTTACATCAAATGCTTTCCTGGCCTTTTGAGAACAAGATTTTATTGTTGTTATTGTTATTATCATTTCAAAGGCTTCCAAGACAGCAACATTTACACAATTTTTTTCCTGAAACTTGCGTTTGTAAGAAGAAAACACCCTACTTTCTCTTTAGTAATTTTCTAACTAAATCTGCATGGAGATAATTGCCACTTTAGGAATGATTGGTATATATTCTTGTTCTTGGAAGCATGAAAAATTTTTCAGCAAATGAAATGTCCTTTATAACAGGCCTCAATGGCTCTCACAACTAATTGTAACATTATATCGCAGGAAAAAGCCCATAATGCTCCTCCAGCAGTGAATCAAAGAAATAAACATATTAATATACACACAAAACTTATCCTCAAGCTAAAGCTAGCCTCCTGCTCAGCGCCTGAATTTGCTGCTATGCCCACATTGAAAGGAACAGAATTCAGAGTCTTGTCATGTTTTATCCAGAATGGATCAGGAGAATGTATGGCTGTTCCTTGGCTCCCACATACAGAGATTTTGAGATTTACCCCCCACTGCAGCCTCATGGTGTGCAGTAAAATGCCATTTACTCTGTCCAGTACTGACAGAACATGGAAACGCATCCGTGTTCCCTGTGGAGTGAGGAGACCCTCACTGCCATGGCAGAGCTCCTCCTGATGACAAGCGTCTTGCTCTTGGCTTGAATTCAATGTCTGCTCCTGCCCAAAAGCAGGACAAATTAAAACTGGTCTTCAATTGCAGGTGCTCACTTTAAGACAGACTACCAGTTTCCAGGCAACGCAGTGACCCTTTTTGTTCAGAGGTATTGCTTTGTTAGGTGTAATTGTATATACTGTCTCCACTTTAATCAGAGATACCTAGTAAATTATACAGGGAAGCATTTCACAGAGAGGAGCACTGGCACCCTGAGAAACTCCAGCTGTTACTCAGCATTATTTATTATTCATATGCCATCCCCATTTTCTGTATGGGGCATTTCACATTGCAACAAAGCAGAAGGAAAAGATGCTATCAGCTGACATCTTGCAACTCTGGATATAAAAGTTTAACTGTTCAATCCCATGGCCTTCAGACAGGTCCCTCTCTGCTTAGTGGTGTTTTTTCTGCCTGGTGAATAGTTCTCAGTACAGGTTTAAATGAGCACAAGAAATTCTCTAGTCTAATAATAGGCTACATTTTTCTAATGGATATCATTAGGTCTATACAGTAAATTCTCCCTTTTTCTAGAAAAGGACATAAGTATGTGAGGTTGAGAAAAGTGTTACTTTTCACTGACAGCCAAAAGCATGTACCCATGTGTCTGATCCATTTGTGTTGTTAATTGAGGGTATTGGCAGGAGAAATGGGAGATTGTTATGGCTCATGCTATTTTTGTTCAGGCAGCAAACGTGGAAAGGAACAACAACAAAAAGGTAGAAGAATGAGAGAAAAAAAATCAAATTCCCCTTTCTTTCATTCTCATCTCTGTCTGACTTCTGCTCTGGGTGCTATGGTACTACAGAAAAGCTTGAAAAGCAAGAGACCAATCAACCCATCCACCTGCTCACAACACCCTGACATTACAGCTTTTAAACAAAAAAATGTATAGACTGAAATATGAGCCCAGGTGACCTCCAGCCTGTTTGATTTCATGCCACAGCATATTAAATGAACATTCCCAGCCCAGCTGAACAAATCATCTCAGATATTTCTCTAGGATATGCTTTATTGAAAACTGTATTTTTCAAAGATTGCACATTTGGTGACATCTTTTTGCCCACTGGTAAGAGCCTTGAGTCCAGGTAAGGATATGTGTAAAGAGGAGTATTTCCCACCAACTGCAGAAAATGAGTAATGATTGATTTAAAAAAAACCCCACAAACTTTCATTAGCTTAATTAGGCTTTCAGGTCTGTGGAATAAAACCATTGGATTAACAGCCAAAACACATAACATTCTCTTCAAAGAACAAAATTATGCACTTTTCAATAACATTGTGGATATTAGAAAAGTGGGCAGAGCTGTGGTAAGTAAGTGAGAATTATGGTGCCATATGGCAGCAAAGCCCACACAGAAACAGCAGCTGCAAATCCACAGCAGCAGCAGCAGCAGCTGCTGGAAGGGACTGGGAAATAGTAAACCCTTATAAAAGCCCTGGAAGAGAAAAATATGATGATGTTGGGAGGGCTCATGCAACTGTAATTTTTCCTAGAGTCCTGAACATGGATTAATCATCGTTGCTAGACACTGCAGTGGAGTGCTGCAGGGTCATAGGATTAGTTTCCTGGTTATGACTCTTTTGACCTACACGAACCTCTCATCTCTCTTGGCCATGTTTCTGTCCTCTGCCCCTCCATCCTTCTTAAGATGTCTACTGTGCTCTTATGACAGGAAAATAACCTTGTAAAACGAGTTCTGTACTTAACCTGAAAGTTCCCTATATATAGCTCTGCAATTAGGAGGTGGTTTAGGTGTGGCGCACACCCAGCACTAAAGCAAAGGAGCCTTGAGTCAGTTCTCAGCCTCCACTCTTCAGTCCCTCCCAGCTACACCTACTTGTGGTCAGGGGGAAAGGGACATACATAAAGATCAAACAGTAAAGAACAGCATTTACCAGATAGTTGCTTGACCCAAATAAACATTGCAATAGCTTCTGTTGTATGTACAGAAAAACCTATTACATTTCTAGCACCATAGAAGGAAAAAAAACAGAAGGAAAAGCTATGGTAATTAAAACACATCCCCTTACAAAAGGAGCATATGATTTCTTGTCTGAATGTTCCCAAACCTTTTAGAAAAGCAGCTTATCTTAAGAAAATTCCAATCAAATGCAAATCCATTGAAACACTGAATAAGTCAATCTTCTGCTTAATTAGCCTCATCATGATATGCTAATCAATAGCAAATAATTGTTTTTTAATGGTTACCACTCTATAAAGCCTTTAATTAGCCACAACCTTCCTGTAAATCATCAACATCTCCAGTCAAGCAGTAACATACTCAGTAACAGCTCTGAAGCTTCATAAAAATCTTTGGTGATTTGGGTATCTAATCCAAGAAACTCAACCCTGTCCCTCCAAAGTCAGGTACTCAAAGCAGATTACCAGACTAGAGATGGGGATAAAGGCAGGTTTCACCCAAATTCACCCAAATTTACCAGCAGAGTTCTACTTCTACATAGCTGTTTTTCTCTTTTGCTTAAAGAACTCATTTCATTTGTGTTGAAAAAATGTATGTCCCCACTTCATTTTGTATGTAGTACATATGGAAAAAGGCTTCCATGTGGCAGCAGTGATCTTAACAGATGCTCCCCTTTGGGCAAACAGGCTTTTAATGGAATAAATGCTGAGCAAGATGCCAGTACCTTGTTTTGATGGAGTAAAATCATTCTGTAATGAAAGTTTAGTTTGTCTCCAGTCTTCTTTGTTTATGATGTCAGCTGTTAACTGTTATCCTTCATCAAAAGCAATGTTTAATTTATAGGTATTCACATCAGATAAAAAACCAGAGAACTGGAACTTAAATCAGCTAAAAAATACAGTCCATTAAATTGCCAACATAACCCATGAAATGGGAGATTATAACGGCAGCTTATTCTTCATCTGTCACTCTTAAGGGAAATGATCGTTGCTTTCTACATGGAGTCATCAGTCAGACTCATGGCTGCCTGATGAACTGTGATGATTTGAACCTAAGAAACATGAAAAGCCAAGTCATTCATTACTTTCTCATGTACACCACTTGTAGAAAAGGTGCCAGATGCAGGAAAATCTCTCTCTGCCCCACACTTGAGTTGCAATAGGCCTATTATTCAATGCCAGGCTATGGTTTCCTAACTTTTCTGGCATCAGCTTAATAGTAGCGTCAGCTGGGCGTCATGCCAGGTACATCAGCTATGCCTCATTTACCCTCCTGCTCCCAATTAGCTAGATCATGATGATAAAACCAGGAAAAAGACCTTTGGATAGAAGGCACATATTTATTTGGCCAACAGTCTAGCAAAAGGAAGGAAGGATGGGAAAGTCATAAAGGGGAGGAAGCATGGATTGTGATCTTGGCTGTTCTGCAAATGCTTTGCGTGACTGCCACTTCTCTCAGCCTTCTCTTATTCTTCCTCCCACAACTGGGATCATTCTTTGCTTTGCTCATGGGAGTGTTCTGAGTGACTCAGATAATACAGTGACAAGACACAGAAATGACTATAAATGAAGGAGTCCAAGAACTTTAAATAACCCTGGTGTTCACAGATCTTCAGTTACTTGCTGATGTCTCTTAATCAAAAATCTTTGCTGAATTTCATGCAATCATATTTTGTTTGATGTGACTGTTAGGCTGTGAAGCTGCCATCTTGGTTGTAATCCAACAAGTGGTTATTTTGGGTAAAGGAGAGAAACCTACTTTAAGAACTTTGTGCAAGATATAAGCCACAGCAATACAGCCATGAGACAGAAAGCTCTTTGATTTACTCAGCAAGTAGTATTTGTACACAGAGGAGCGGACACCTCTGAGACACAAGCAGGGCTTACTATATGCTGGACAGGAAAGGAGAATTGGCAGCTCCCTGCTGTTGAACCTATGGCATTATATGGCAGTGGAAGAGCAGATCATTTAAATGAGAAGTTCCTGTATCTCCCTGTGGTGTCAGTTTCAAGGCAGACAAATTGAGGAAGAGGTGCTAAAAACCTCTCCAAAAACTACAAAGAAAATCTTCACCTACTAAAGATTTCCTTCATTTTGGTCTTTTGGCCCATTTCTCTAAGATGTTGCTCATCTTCTGAAAAATACTCTCACCTACTTGATTCACAGTCTTCTGAAGCGAGATGTTCTTTTTGAAGATAATGGAATTGAATTAATATTGTGTGAAGTCCTTCAGGAAATCTGTACCCAGTATAGTTGTGATGAATATTCAGGCTAGCATAAGCACTCTGGGAGTGCCAGCACTCAACACATATTGCAGCCTCAGAGCATAGAGACACAGGAAAAGACAAGGCAAAGGTCCTGCCAAGACCAAATATCTGTCCATTACAGGTCAGGAATGGAGTGAAAGTCAGCTGCTTATCCCATCTGATCAAGTGTAGTTCCTGTCTCTTTCCAACATCATTCAAATGGTCAAGTTCAGACCCAAAATGAGTCTTGTTTCCTCATCTGGGCCTCAGGCATTTGTCACGTGTGTGTCATTTTGGCTGTGACCCTCTATTCATCAAAATGAGTGACAGTGGAAGTGAAAGAGAAAAAGAGAGAGATCAACATGTGATGCCATTTTATGCCATCTGCTACTAAGTACGGGGATGCATATGGGAAAAGACTATTTAGAAGGCTACTTAAAATGTTTACCTACAAAGATCTATTAGTTCACTGCTGCAATCTTTCCTAGAAAGAATAATTCTCAGAATGATTATATCCTCTGAAGCTCATGGCAGCATTTACACCTACATTATTTAAAAGTAATGCCCACCTGAACAGACTTTCTGTGGGAGGTACTGAATAGAGTGTAAATCTCTTACAATGCCTACGTATAGTATGTGACTTCCATTCTCCTGATTCAAAGACCTTGAATTTGTTGTGCACAGCAAGAAGATATTTAACTTCACTGAAAAGTTTCAGTTTTTCATTAGAGACTAAATGTAAATCAAAATTAAGTCTGTAGGAATTAATTTCATCTGCATGGTAATAAACATCTTTACCTCTGTTCACTTTCATGTTTCTTTAAAAATTGGAGGACTAACGTATTTGTTTCTTTCTAGCAATGATTTCAACCACATTAAAAATTAAGCTCTGCTTTCTTTGAGCATCTTAGGTTCTTATCCAGAAGAATAATTCTTCATATTTGGAGTATGGTTAGAAGCACCCTTTCTCATTCTAGGAGTCATATGATCCCATCCTTCTTTAAAGCGATGTCCAAAAGCTATATTCTGTGATGCTTTGAACATGTTTCTAATTTCTCTCATACAAATTAATAGCATTCACTCTCGTGTTTGTAGAATTGGGCACTGATTTTTTACATAACTATATGATTTAAGTATATAACCTGCAGCAAACCATTAAAGTGAATAGATTTACTTTGCTAAAGATAAAAAAGACTATTCCTCTTATTAATGCCCCAAATCTTTATTTTATTACTGTGCAGAAGATATTGTGGTAGTGGAAAAACATATTTTTCAGTTTCAGACCACTATTTTGAGTGCTTTTCATTTTTCCATCTGTAGACTCTCTACCAGGGCACTGCAGCCCAAGCACTCTGTCATAATTCCTCAAATAATTAACAAGGAGATCATTTAAACTGAGCAAGTCTGTGAATACACCCATTGCTCTCTAATATGGGAACAAAATGGGATGGTTGTGCAATGGCATTTGTACGCAATATAAAGTAATCTGAAATATCGTATGAAGAATATACCAAAAGTAACTAACAGGATGTCTCATTTGCAGCCAAAAAAAAAATGCCTGTTTTCAACTGAAATACTAAGTGGAAGAAATGCTCGCTTTCTCAGAAAAAAAAAAAAAAAGTACTTTGGTGCCAAACATTTTAGAGATATTGTTGAGGAACAGTCCTTCCTCACATAGAGGTTATCCCTGTGGTGCTGCCAAGTTCAGTGCCTGAGTGGATGATTTGCCAAGTAAGTGCCAGTTGTGTAATATATACTGTAGAAGGCATGGAAGCAGATTTTACTTTCACACTCGCCTTCTGAATTGGCATTCTTTGACTCTTTTGTGCCAATGTTGCTTCTCTTTCCCATTCTGTGCCCTCTTTTTTCACTGGAATGCCCTTTTCCCTCACATATAAGCTGAATGTCCCATTGTTTGCAATACAGCAAGGGTTGCTGAATATGGATTTTATGAAAGTCACTCAGGAAAGAGATTGTATTACTTGCTACATACCTTATTCACATGGTAACCCTATCAAGAGTACATTATTAAAAAAAACCAAAACACTTCTATTTTGTTGCATTTAATTGTGTACCTTATATAATGGGGATGAAAATAGCTCTTCACTCCTCTTGAGATTTTCTTTCTCATACACCCTTTCTGTCTAAATGACTGTTTAAATTTTACTTCAATTTTTTTCTCTCCAGAATTTTGATTGTCTTCATATGTATTTCTTTGAATTTGCAGATTTCCACCATTTAGATAAATATTTTCCTACTCTTCAGTTCTTAACCATGTGTTTTGAGTCAA
Source organism: Petroica traversi (assembly GCA_025920805.1). Lineage (NCBI taxonomy): Eukaryota > Metazoa > Chordata > Aves > Passeriformes > Petroicidae > Petroica > Petroica traversi. Next base: position 23,997,639 of record JAHLSL010000009.1, read on the forward strand.
GTCTCTTAACAATTCCAGGGCTTAAGCACTTCTATCCAAATGCTGACACTTACGTGTGCCCTCTCAAGTAGTAAAACTGGATTTACCAAAGACTTTACAATCAAGTCTTAGTAAGCAGGTTTATGCAATCAAATTATAGAAATTGTTGCACAATATTAGGAAGTTTCTGCAAGCTAAATGTAACCTCTAGCTCAACTGGAGAGTGAGATTCTTGTTTTGTGTATGTTGCTTTAAGTCCAGGTCTGCAGTAGGCCATGATGTTCTTCTTTGTTATGGGAGGAGGAAGGATGAACAGGCTGAACAGGACATATCTTTAATGTCCTTCACCTACCTGTCAGTGGCCTGAGTAGGATATCAGTCTTGCATCCTTTGAAGCACAGAGGATTCCTTCCTAGAACCAAGAAGGAGCTGGAGGGCAATAATCACTCTGAGAGTTTGGATTTGTATAGGGATTGTCAGCTGCTCAGGTCTTCACTCATCAGTCAAGCAGTTGTGTTAGTAAGGATGTGTGCTCTGATCTTGGGATAAACATCCGGTGTTTCAACTTATATTGCCTCTTTTTCTTTGTGGCCTAATCAAACTCAAGTTCTTTTACCTATTATTTCAGGATAGGCTACTACTGACCCTCAGCCAGTGTTTGGTCAAATGTTAAATATAATGACATGATGGGGTGTAGAATCTCTGAGTCATAATACCTTTGCTGAATGTCTCTAAGTTGCACCATTTAAACTGCTCCCTAGCTCAGGAAAGACCCCAAATGTTAAGTCAACTGAGTACAGTATCATAATGTTTAGCATCCATTTTTTAGATACAAGAAACAGAAGGGATCTCATTGTGTAGGAGTTATCAAACCTCCAGGGATTGGTGAGACCAAATTAATACCTGCTCTCAAGGGTGGCTGATGCCACTGCAGAGTGACTGCTCAGCAGTCTTATACCTGGTGCATGCAGAATTCTTTGAAATGCAATGATTTTGTCATGAGGAATTCTAATTAGGAGAATTTTTCTTTGGAGGAAAGTATTAGTTACACATTTATTAATGTCTGCTACCAATTGAAAACAAACAATAAAGACACCCTGATGAAATAAAGGCTGAAAAAAAGACTTATTGAAATGTCTGGACAATGTTCTTTTTTCTTTCTGCTGAGAGCAATGGCTTCATCTAAGTATGTGGCAAAGTAAACTGTTAAGAAAAAGTGGTTAACATTCAATTAGACTCCCTGTCAGATTTCTCCATTTCAGGGTTCAGGAACACACAGAAACATGGGAACACTGAGTATTCATATGGGGAGAGAATGAGGATGAATAGAAACTCGTTAATTTCTTTGGAAACACTGTTAATAAATAGGTCACCTCCTTTAAAAGGGAGGAGAAAATCTGCAGATGCTAATCTTTGGTGTGCTTTGAATCACACTTTCCCTTGTGAAACACTGATAACTACACTTTTCTATAACTGAAATCGGAAGAATTACAGATGTAGCCGTCTATTCTTTCAGGACTCAAAGAGTCAGAGACCTTGCACAAACTTCAGAATATTTCTTTGTCGAATTTGAATGTACAACAGAACTTTTAGCAGCTTAATTAAATTTGGAGAAAAACTCAAACCAAACCAAAACTTACAGGACACATGAGAACATATTCTTGCCTATGGCAAAATATATTTTATTCTGATTTAAAATAAAAGTTTGTGACTTACTTTCTTAGTGGGAGATTTTATTTCTCTAACTCTTCCCACAGTAATTAAGTTTTTCTTTTGTAATAACCACTGTTTGTTAACTTCTTTCCTATCTGAGATTGTAACAGGATGCTCAAATTATTTTATTGTTCCAGAGACTCTACTTAATCAGACACTTCACTATATCTTGTTATTTCCACAGTTACATTACTCTATTTATTTAACATCTATGTCTAATTTATTAAAGTGCAGTGTCATGCATTGGTGGTTCTTCATTTAAAATAAAAGGAGCACAGCCAGACTTGTTAATTTTATTTCTGAAATTAATTTCCTTAAATTGATGGGATTAAATTAAACTTTTAAACATTTAAAATACATTTAAGTATTTGTAAAACAGGTTTTTCAATGCTAAGTAATCCATCATCTTTCCTGCAACTTTTCTTGACTAAGCTCCATTGGAAAAAATAACCAGCTCCTTCTCTCTCTCTTTTTCTCTTTCCATCTCTTTCTCTCTCTCTTTCTTTTCCTCTTCCTGGTTCTCATTATTATCCTCATCCTCTTGTTCTCATCATCCTCTTCCTCTCCCTCTCCTTCTTTTATATCTGCTTTGCCTTCTTTTCTTTCCCAATGCAGGTTAGGTTCAATTATTTCTAGGACCTATGAAGTTCTCCCAGACCTGTAAGCAGCTCAACCTCAGCTGAATGATAAATTAGGCTAAATGACACAAAAGGAGATAACTTTCTGCAAGGCTTCTGTGTGTTGACTCTTTCAAACCTATAGCCCTTGTCTGGAGATGATACTGATTTCTATCTTATTACATGCCAGTACTGAAAGTGAAACTTCATTTGCAGCTGGACTATTATTCTTAAAACCAGAACAAAATTATGATAGGATAAATCTAGGTTTTTCTTTAGCTAATAAGTGCAAGGATTTTTTTTAAGAGTTGGAAATTTATTTAAATATAAATTAATTTGGCCGCTAAGTACAGAGGTTGCAGAAGAATAATTTTAGAAAAATTATGAGAAAAAGTATTGCTCTAATTCTTGCTGTTGTTGCAGCTGTGCTGGAAGTAGTTTTCTTCAAAAAAAGAAGAATTTATTTTTCCTTGCCTGGAATCTCCTCATGTTATTATCTGAAACGCAATACTTGAAGCATAAGGGAGTGCAAATGTGAGGTGAAAAATTCCAAATACAATTCATTGGTGTATCTAAGCAACCAAGTGGAGGACTGGATGCTCAGTCTCATGGCCGCCTGAAACTTTACAGTATCTGCCACTCACCAGTGTGGCCCACTCTGACAACAGAGGAAAAAATGGAAAATTTAATAAATCTGACTTCTGGACAAGGAATACAATTAAGTTGTGCTTTAGCAAAATAGACCCATCATATAAAGTATTCAAAAAAACTGCCACAGGCTGAGAAGAATAAACTTGCCATCTCCGCTTCATTCACCATGATGTGGCTCTCACTGCTTTCTTCTCTTCTTCAGCCCTAATTTCCCCTCCTCCTTCCCTTTTCAACTCCTAATTCTTTCACTGCTTCCCATTCAGGCCTTGCCCTCTGCATTCCGTTTCTGCTTCTCATTCCCCTTTGCCCGCTACCCGCCCTGCCTGGTCCTTTTTGGGTTCAGTTCTTCTTACTTCAGGCTTTTATTTCTCTGAGGGATTTGAATAATCACTCCTTCTTTTTTGATCTCATTGTCATCTCAAAAGGTCTCGCTGCCTTCCACCCTCTCCTCAAAAGGTAGGTTTCCAAAGAAAGTATTCACTTCAGAAAAGAGGAAAGGGACCTCTGAAACTCACTGACCCTTCCTAAATTGGATGTCCCACTGTGTATCACAAAATTAGGAATTTCTCTATTGTATGACAATGTTAACTTTGTTAGTGAATTTCTTTTTTAATGAGCACATTAAAATCCTCCTTAGCCTTATAAAGACATAACTCTGCCTACTAGTCTATCATTATTAATTCTGTCTCCACTCAGCTGTGGGTCAGCTTTAACAAGGCTGATTTAGTCATACATTAAATTTTATGTAAAACGTTGGTTGAAGGAGTAGTCTTACTAAAGGCCAAATAAAAATGCTTTTGAAGTATAGGAACTGGGAATCCAAAACAAGTAGGGTTTGACCGTATTTTTTAAATGCCCCTCAAATAAAAAATCTGCAACTTAATGCGCTTGAATAAAACTATGCCCAGCTGAGCATCTAATCACACTGCTTGAGCAGAGAAGTCTTTCATAACTGTGCTTGTTCTTTGTCATAGGTCAGACCAAAGAACCAGACAGAAACATCAGGTATTCTAGGAAAAAAAAAAAGTTACTGTGGTACTTCAGAGTCGTAAGTACTGCAATAAATTAGAGAACAAATAAAATAAACAAATTTGCAGCTATTATCAAAGGCTGTCTCTTTTCACCATATGTAAAAAAAAAGAAATGAAAGAAAATCCTCAGTGACACAGCAAAGGCCACAAAACAAGATGACCTTGAGTCAAACTTCTTCAAAGGTCAACCATATAGGCATAATATATTTAATCAAGCTTTTTGCTACTTCTGTATTCTTTCAATGGTAAACCACTGCAAGTTTGCTACGGACCTTATAGCTATGGTTAGGAAATGTTAAAACATTCCTTTTTTTCCTGCATCACCCAATCACCAGGGTACTAAACAAGCATTCCAAAATAAAATGAATTCAGAACCGTATGGTGAATTTTGCAGAAAAAAAAATCACTCGTGCTTCTGCTCTGTACTACAGATGGTTCTGATGGACAGCACATTTTTACCACCTAGAAAAATGTGAAGACAATTCTGAAAATCTATTTATGGAACACTGTCCTTCTATTAGACACAGGAATAGGTAGCCAGAGCGTACCTTTAAAGAGTTGCCATTTCTATTTTATATTCTGCTGCACCTATATTATCTGATCATGCAAACACCTTGGCAAACCTTTGAACAATGCATTGCTGCATCCATTCTTAAGACTACAGTTTCTTCTATTACTTTCATCTCATTTCCCAGAATTCTCATTTCTACCTGCAACACTGAGCCTATTGTTACTTGACCTTTTTGTGCATCAGTATGGTTATTTTGTCTTCCAAACTTGGTAAGCATGAATGCCTGGTCTTTTGAAGCAACAGTGGTGTTGAGTAGTTGCATAGTAGACACACCTGACTCATCACCATGTAGGCTCTTGACTAGATTAAAAAAAACCAATCAGCAACAAAAATAAGTGAAAGGCCTCTTTTCCTTTATATTTACATTTCTCATCCATCTCAACAGTTTTCTTGTTAATGAATAATGTAAAACAACAAGTACTTTTAACTTTTAGGTTTTCATTTATAGTTTTCTTAACTACAGTAATTTCCAGAATGTCCAATCTACAGATATCACAATATTGCCAAATAAAATTCTAATGCAAATCATACAGATTATGATAAAATGTCTCAGAATGATCTCTTCACAAAAAATAGGAACATTCATTTAACAACATAAAAAATCATTCTCCTGTCATCTACCTGTGACCATAATATTATGAATTTCAGTCTGTTCTCCACAAACTCAGAGGAAGAGAAATCCAGCTCATTCTCCCTCCTTCTCCTCTTTGTCCTTTGCAAGAATTTGAATAAGACTTCCATATCTACTTTTACCACTTACATTCTGTTTCACAACTAAGTGGTTTTGTGTAAATGCAGATAGCACACAGTCACAGGCATTCCTGTTCTACATTCAATTTCTACTAGTTTGCATAATTTTCTCTTTAGGGATTCTTACAAAAAGTGACAGGGGGATGGAAGCCTATTTTTTTACTCCTCAGCCATGAATTCCATCTGTTGTCATGGCACTGAACCCAGTGTTGAATAGCAGCCAGCATTGCTTTTGATGTTCTGTAGGATTAGTAGAGATGTCTGAAGTTATTGTGCAGCATAATTCATTGGAATAGCTCTACCTGAGCTTTACACAAATTTTAAGTTGCTAAATTAATAAATAAATATGGTATTCCACCAAAGTTCACTTTTTGAGGGCAATCCCTTGGACTGGTACTATTTCTATAATGACTCCCACACATGTTTTTTTTGCTATTATTCTCATTTTTACAAATACAAATCAAAAGTCTGTAGCATTTGTTAGAGACAGTTCAAAAATAATATGGCAAATGAAATATAACTGATGATCTGTAACTGGTGAACTGATGAGGCAAGTTTTATTTTCGTAATCCTCTAATCAAAATATTCATGATTTGGCTCTGCTTTTGACTCTGATATTTTCTGTTGAGCTATTGAGAAAGTTACCATTGATCCTAACTTCAGGAGGAATCAAATATTCAATAATTAGAGATATTATTCAATGCTTAGGGCATTCGGGTTGCCCTGTGTCAGATCTTCAAATCTCTTGACACATATCAATCAAAATTTCAGACAATACAGTATCTGAGAATGACATTGGATTCTTATGAGTATTTGGAAATTACCCTGGCTTTTCCACATGTGACCCTCTTTAAATAAAACAATACAGCCAGATCAAGTAGTGTTTATGAAGAATAAATCCACTTATTTCAGTAGTAGCATCCTGAAGCTACTTCAGTGCAAATTAATATGTTATTAAATTAATTAATCAGCTCCTTATTTGAAATACAAATGCAGAATACAGATACATTTCCTTGAAGTCCAACAGAAGTTTTCTGGACTTCCTGGGGCACAGGATGGAGCACAGAATGAAAGCATGCTCTGCTGTGCAGGTGCGTTTAACTGCAGATGTCTTGCCTTCACTGGTGAGCAAGTATGGCTAAACTTTGATAAATTTAGTGAAGAGAGGGTGTTTCAAAACTGCAGCAGTAACTGCATTTAAAAGCACCTGCTTCAGAGTTAATAGACATAGTTTCTTGTTTATTTTAAGAAAAAACTTTAGTCTTTTGTGTATGAACTGGCAGAAAAATATGTCTCTTTTAAAATAAGAAATCATCGTGGCTTACAGTACTTTTTCTCCTTTCTGTAAGGGTTGTTCACCCATATCTTCGTCTCAGTTTCTTCTGTAGCTGATGTATCAACATCTGTATACATGCAACACAACACATGAATGACTGGAGGAGGGCTGGATTGGAAGAAGCACAGCTTAGCCACTGGTGAGACAGAGCCCAGACAGTTACTTTACCAGTACTTAAATCTCATTTCTTTGTGATGCCTCCATCCCCAACAGCTACAGCCTGCAGCAGATGTTTAGTACAGGAATGGCATCAGCCTGGAAACTCCGCTGATCATCAACTGCAGCCCTGCTCACCTCTCACTTCATCCCTTGGCAGATGCAATATGCTCAGATATTTTCTGTATGGGCTCTGTGTCCTCAGAGCTTGACCATACATCCTTCAGCAGGACAGAGAGATTATCATGGCTGGAGACAGGGCTGATAACTGCACCTTTGCTTTTCAGTGAAGAACAGACACCGCTGGAGATGCTCTGCTCTGTTCTGCTGTGGGAGTCCCTTCTGCTGCTCCATACTGTGAAGAGAGGGGTACAGGACTGACAGTGACAGCACAGTGACCCTGGTCTGAGGTCAGCTATGGCTGGTTTTCTGATTCTTATGTGCACAAAGGAAGGGGAGAAACAGAGAGGCCAAGAATCCAGAGTTCATTTGCTGGTTAAATTGAATCTCATTGAGGTGAAAAACCTTTTTCTGATATCACAAATACTATTCAGTTCCTGCATTAAGTATTCTGTGCAGAGCATACAGTACAGACATATTTCATCTGTAGCCTGTAAAATTAAAGATTGCCTTTTCACAGATAATTTTGTTTATAAAACACACCCATTGCAGGCTCCTGGTGCACAGGTGCAGTACTGCTCCCTGAACATGAGCCCATGAGCAGCGTGGTGAGGAGGGATGTATAAGTATTAGCACCAGGCTGTATCAGTGAAATTACTTTCATTTTTCACTGCCGTGTGCTGGACTGAGCTGCCCTTCAGAAAACAGAGTCAGGCTTGGTTCCTGTGCTCAGAGGAAAGAGTCTCATCTAGTAAATAGTGTCATGCTATCTAATTGTGTGAATTTTACTCAGTTTAATTTTTAAAGTTGTTATTATCTCAGGTACCCATGGATAAGATATCACTGCAGAAGAATCATTAGATCCAGGGCCAGAATGATCCTGTCTTCTTTTAAGGAGTCTCCTTGGCCACTAAAACCTTATCCTCCTTAAGGAGATCTAAGAGCTAGTCTCTTTTGAAAAAACACACAGAAGATGTGTGGAAGAACTATTTTTTTCAGAGTTTTAATAGATTACACTGTGTTTTCATTTTATTTGGCTTTACACTGCCCTGAGAAGGTCTTCAGAGACAGAAGCCTTATTCATAAAAAGCACAATTGTCTAATCTGTGTCAGTCATGCTGATGGACGCTGTAGATATCTCGGTATTATGATGCTTAGTATTGTCAGATGGGGCTTGAATGTCAGCACAGAATTAAATTTATACTGTAGTTGAGAGCAAGTGGCAATTAATATGTACTGTTAACAGGTTTTCAAAAAGTAGCAGGAAGCCTACTGAGCTCTTTTTTCACAATATATCAGCAGAAAAAGTTTTATAGATAACCTGTGTTCAAAAGACTGAGAGACAGCAAGACAACAAGGCAGAGATCTATCAAAGCAAATGCATTTAGGGCAAGATTATGAAGTTGTTGAGCACTTACATGTCAAATACCATTGACTTCAACTTCTCATTAGCATGAGAAAAAGTTGCATAGTTTGGCCTTTAGTGTGACAGTAGGCTTAAAAAATACACATTTGTCAACTTTCAGCTGAACCATCTCACTAATACTAATTCTACTCAAACTACCCAACTCAAAGAAAATCAAATAAAGCATGGGAGGAATTTTTTTCTATGCATTTGTGCACACTGGAGTGAAATTCTGTTCAATTTATAGAATATAACTTCTACTCTAAGATTTTCAAAAAAAGACTCACCGTCCGCTGTATTTTATTCCTCAAAAGCTGAGCCAATCTTTATAAAACTCATTACAATTTAGAATCAGTTTCTGAAATGTTTACAGATTTCACAGGTAGTCTAAATTTTTCTTTCATGTATAGAGAAACAGCACAAATATTACCAACAACATTCTTGGATAAAAACTGCCTTTAATAAGTTGGTACCAGGAAAAAAATCTGTTCCTTGACATAAAAATAAATTACAGAGGGCTTTCCTTTGCTCACTAAGAATTAGTTCTTTCCTAAACTTCTGAGGATTTTAGAATTACATGATGCAGATATGTCTTTTAAAGCTCTCAGGCAGTGAGAGGGAACATGCTGATTCAAGAGTTCCCTTTTTGAGAGAATATCATTCTTCTTAATATCCTTGAAGCTATTATGTATGCCAGACAAATTACACACCAAAGGCTGAATGTGTACAGGGGTAGTCAAACATTTCAGGGTAAACTTTCAGGGACCTCATCTCTTTCAGTAATCCCATGTTTTAGTACATGAACCCAATTCAAGACTATTTTTTCCTTTGAGGATTTCCATAATGTTGTGGAAGGTTAGCATACAGGTCCAGTCGTTTGTAGTCAGAATCCAATCATAGTTAAAGACAAAATAGTAGGGAAATGTCTCTAGATTAAAATAAAAGAAAAGAAAACAACAAGAATACCCAAAGAAACAAAACAAAACAAACAAAAAAAAAAGCCAATCAAAAAACCCAACCAAACCAAAACAAAATACCAAAACAACAAAAACACACACAAAAACCCCTTGATAGAATTATTTGGCTATGGTATTTAAGAGACAGTGGAGGAAAAAAACAGGCACATTTCAGGGGACATGGGTTAGGTGATGTTTGATGATACATGTTTTAATCATTCCACCAGTGTTTTTTCTAATTTTTCTTGCTTGTCACTGTTAAAAAAGAGCAACCTATCTCACTATGTATTATTTCTCTGCATATGCAATTTCCCTTTCAAAAACATTTGTTTCCCACTTGGACTCCAAAGGCAGAAGGAAGAAAGAATTTAAAACACAAGGGCAACACCTATTCTACTAACAATTTCAAAGCTCAACAGGAGTCTCCAAGTACTAAAGAAATTAGACATGTAGCACACAGATGTATTTTACAATTAGAGGGGATTAGATTAAACCATGAACTCTTGGAAACAAGGGAATTGTACCACTGACTCTACTAGAGGCCAGGCTTTCATCCTCATTGCATCCCATAAAAGATCTACAAATAAAATCTGAGCCTGAATTTGCCCTCTGTAAAGACTCAAAATACTTATTTGAATGGAAATGAAGACAGTTTTGGAGTGGAGAGATGTAGTGCAACAGTACTGTCAACCCCACATTCACATAACTAGAACTTGTGGTACATTTTTACAGATATACCCTGGGACTGGACAAGGACTGTCTTACCCACACAGTCCCGTCCTTGTCATTGTCCTACTTTAACCTTGTGAGAACGCTCCTTACAAGTAAGGGGTTGTATGGGGTTATGTAGATAATATAGGAAATATTAGAAAGAGAAAGATAATCTGTATTTTCAGAGGCCTTATTCCAGGCTTGACCTAAAGAAAGCACCACAAAGCCCATGCCAGAATGCCAGAAGGATTGCTGCATTTTACAACAGTCACAGAGCATCTGTGGAAAAGATGTATAGGGGCAATGGCATTCGAGCCCAGGCTTTTTAATTTTGCACAGTACAGTTCAGAAAAATCCATCTGTACTGAGGAAGAGACATTTTCATGCCTCCCAGAATAATTTATTGCAGGTCCTAAGGTAGGGCAGGCACAGTCCAAGACTACAAGTATGAAAAAAATTATGTTTTAAATTTGAACTGATTGATATTACAAAGGTCAAGTGTAGAAAGGTTGCATTTTAAGGCATCACAGTTTATGTTACTGTAGTGCTTCACAGCCAGTTGTCTAGTACAGCAGTCATGTATGCCCTAGAAATGTGGGGAGGAGAAAACAGCTATGAGATGAAAACCCTTTGTTAATGCTCTGAGTACAAAGAAACAGAATGCAAAATGTTTTAAATTCAGTCATTTACTTAGAGTGTTTACCAAGAAAATCTGAAACTGTTATTTCAATAAAAACCAACATATTTTATAGCTACTGCACATTTGTTGCCTGTGTCAGTGGGATTTAGTCCAGCCCTTCAAGATCTGTGTTACAAAAAATCATTAGTTTTATGACAGATATGCTTTTGGTATCATAAACTGGTGGTGAGACTTACCTACATCTTAATAAAAAATATTGGAGGTGTGACCCTGTTTTCTGATACTCTGAATTCTGATATCTGCACAATGTAAATTGTGTCTTTACAATGGATTTGAGCAGTTGACAGAGTAATCCACACATTTATATTCTAGTGTTTGGTTTAATTGGAAGCTTTTAGCACATACTCTAAAAGTATGGAAGAAGGGACCTGTTTTTCACAGTCATGGCTATTCTAGTTATGGAATTTTTTACACTGTTACACACAGCAAGTCCTTTAAGGCTACTTCCAACTTCAGGACAGTTAGAAGATAGGAGAGACCTTCTCCAGACTGACGGCCCTGTTCAGCATCCCTCAGGGTGAACTGGAGTGCAAAGGCAGCTCTCACCACTCTGGTGACATTTGTCACAGGAGAAGAAATATGCAATTTAGTTCAAACAATTTGGGTTTTTTTCCATATTCTTGATTGTTGCTGGAGTCTGAAATCTACTTTGAGTTTACAAAATTCAAAAACAAATAAATAATGTGGGAGCTTGCTGTACTACAGAAATATAAGCACACACACATACTCTACAAACCTCCACCCTCCCCTGTTAAAGTAGCTATCTTGCACATCAAAGGTTGAAGGGTATTTTTGGTATATTCAAAAATCACTCAGGAGATGAACAAGCTTATTTGTTCCAAATGATGAAAGTTCAAAGTATTTCATTTATGCTAACAGTTCATTAGTGTAGCCACTCATGTGAGCTAATCCCACTTATTAAGCCTCCCTGTCTCCTATTAATAATAATTTAGCTGAATGGGAGATGTTTCAACAAGAGTATTCCTACTTTCATATATAATTATATTAGATATGGGTATAGTACCTTGATAATAATCTTCCTTTTCACAACACTTTTAATCTAAGCAGAGTTTGGAGTTGCCACAAACTACACCAAGTGCTGCACAGGCTGTGTTTGTCTGAAATACTGTTCCTGAGCTGTCTGAACAGCGCTCATCTCTGAAAATTCCCATGTGAGCAGATTAGCAGTGGTATCTTTCCTGGTCAGATAGAAACCTGTGCAGCAGAAAAACACTGGAGTAGAACCCACAAAACCATTCCTGCAACTTTGTGGGCCTCAGGGCCTTCAGGCAAACTCTGACAGTGAAAAGAGGCAGCGAATGTTGCAAAAGCGGTGGAGGACCTGAGTGACCTATTATTGAATGTGCGAGAGCTTCAGCTATTACACAAAAAGCAGCCATTTCCTACTTCAGCTGTTTCCAAAAGTGACCTAATTGTACCTTGAGAGATGATTTAGACAAGGCAGTTAAGACTTGGAAGTCATGGTCGCCAGGTCTGTTTGTAGGACCTGCTGCAGCTTTTTTCACCTCTGCTATAAGCAGTCAATTTCTTTCATCCCATAAGTAGACAACTTTATGCTTGTCTGCTCCAAGTCCAAGAATAGCACATTTTTTACTACTTTTCAATTAAAGTATCACATCTTTTGTTTTTCCCCAGCATATTTCTGTCATCTCATTGATGACATCTCAGTTTCCACTCTCATACAGGACAATCCACCTTCCCCATTTACACAGGCAGTCCCCAAACCACACAGTGCAAAAAGCCTGCCTTTCTCTCCATCCTCCTATTTCTGACTAAATCAGACTGCCCGCTTTCTTTCCCAGCTGCCTTTCAAGTGCCCAAATCCTGTTCTGCCAAGCACCACAGCAGGATGGAAGATATCTCCTCATCTCCACCAGGGAAGAAGGAGGAGGCCAAATAGAAGCACAGACGTTCCTAAATAAATTGAAAGATTGCGTCCTTCACTATGCATGGACAACAGTCAGTACTGCAGGGAGGACAGATACTTGTCTGGAGAAAGGGAATGTCTGCCTATCCCTAACATCTGAGAGGCACAGAACTTACCTCAGCCCGTGAATCTTTCTACAACAGCCAGTCATCTGAAGGCAATATGGGATGAAACTCAACACCCATGCACTAACACTCATTTGGGGATTTAGTTCCTAGCAGTTCCTGGAAGGTGACAAACCAGGGAGAAGATTCAGTTTGAAGATGAAAACTGAGCACATGTACCCATGTATAAGTGTCTGGTGACACTCAAGATGCTTTATGAATAAGTTTCATGTAACTCTTTACAGCTGTAAGTCTCATTCAGGTCCTGAGGCCAATCTAACAATACAGTGTGCAGTCATTGAGGTTCTCAGACTCTCAAATAGCACTAAATGCTTACACTTGGGAACCTGAATTGAGCCCTCAGAGGTCTCCACATATGCGAGTTTTCAAAGTTCTCACAGTCAAATCCCAATTGAGACATGCAATGGCATTCAGAGAGATATTTAATGTCCTGCAAAACAGACACTGATATTTGGTCAGAACACACTGGCCTATCATGTGAGCACAGCCAGATTGGAGGGCCTTATATTTACCTGTCTTTACTTGCAAACTATAACCTCCCCATCAAGGCAACATAAAACAGAACCAGAAATTCAGCACGAGCTTTACAAGGACAACCACAAAACAAGGACGCTTACTGATTCTGGTAGGATGAAATAATGTAATCTGACACTAAGGGTTGACTCCACTTATTTGCCCAAATTATATTATGCAATATTTTAAAACAGTGAAAGATCACAATAGAAGTGATAATCCAGGAAATCACATGGGTCTTCACACACTACTGCTGATCCATACTGCCAGCTGGGAATGTTTCAATCAGCTTGATTAAAGTAAAAGATACTTATTGACTGACTACCTGCTTACATATGCATGTATATTTATGCTCCTCATCAATATTTTCCCAAGCATGCTCTCCCATCCTCCTTGATCCTTCCCATTCTTCTCTGGTCTTCCTCTCAATAATCAACCAACCACATTTTTTCCACATTTGTAGTCATGTTTGGCATTTTTGATAGTTACCTAGGTAGTCTTGACCTTACATAAGTTTACTGATACTGTTACTTAGGCACTGCTGGCATTAAGACTTCCTCTACCCAAAAGATGCCACTATTGCCCTCCAATTATTGTGAATTATTGTGTCAGCCCTCAACTCATGTAACTTACCCTTAACCAGCTGTGAAACACAGCCAACCTTCACAGTACTATTTCTAACTTTTGACAGCTTTTCATTATGCTATTCATTATGTCCCACAAGAGAATGTCTCATGTCACATTCAATTAGCTGAACCCCAAGCCAGGGCTCTGTTATCTCCCTGCGTACCTTATACTTGGCTGCTTAGCTTTCACTTAATTGGTCCCTAACCCTTAACTTTATGGTAAAACTTACTTAGGGATCTATCTTTCTCCTGAAATTTAGTTCCATGGACATGTTTACATTTTCTCCAGATGCATTTTAAAATAAGAAAATGATATTTGATAAAAGCATAACCTAATGGCATACTTTTTTATTTCAGGCCGAATATTTTGGTGGTCTGATGTAAACACCACTGTTAGCTTTTTAATCCTGGCATATTTAAATACACCATAGTTTCTTTCTGTCATCAGCCAGGGTCATACCTGTCATCAACAAGACCTCTGAAGGTCTCAGCTGACTATGAAGATTGAAGCTATAACAGTGTAATCCAAAAGGGTCATTTGGCTCAGAAAAAGCAACTGTTCTTTCTCCAGTGGTTAGCAGGTCCCCACAAAGGAGAAAAAGAGGACTGGTACACATTACTTCACCCAAGTAACCTGCAACCCCGACTCATCCTGAGTCCAGAGAGGATTAAGAGTTCTAAGAGTGATGGTACGTGTGCATTTAGTAACCTTCTAAACCCTTGTTGGCCTGCCCTTGAGCTCTCATAAATACACTGTATCCAGAACTCCACTGCCAAGGATTTTCACAGGCCAGAATTTAATCACTGAAAGAACTTTGGGGTTGGAGTCTTTTCAGACTTATGTCTTGCTGGCTTCATTTGCTACCAGCAGTTCTTCCTACTGGACAAGCGAGCAGTCCCCATCTATGGTCTCCATGGTCCAATCTGGTTCTGCAGACCTTGGTCATGGGATGTCCTTCTTCCACACTGAGGAATCCCAGGTTCTTTTTTTCCCTCACATGTATTCCTTCATAGAAGCCATCTCACCTCATCTTTGAGGTGTTATTTGGAAAAGGTTGTTGTTCTTTGGAGAAGAAAATTTTGGTGGTGCGGAAAAAACCCCCAAACAACAGAACCTAATGAAGAATTTTATTTCAGTCAGAATCATCAAGAAAGGAGAGGATTTATAGAGCGACATAAGTAATGATGTTCTCTGCTTTGCTCTCTATTAAGAATGTTTTTGCTGGTTTTTTGACATCTACCAAGTACTGATCAAAACTTTTCAGACAACTGTCTATCATAATCCTAAATACCAAATAGTGAGGGGCAAGAGTAATCTCAGATCTCATAATTTTCCTTTAGAATATGGAATTGTTTTCTCTACGTGTCACATATTTCTTTGTATATATTAAATTTGATATAGTTCATTCACCACAGATGACAGGTAGCTCTGAAGTTTTAGTAGCAAACTAAGACAAGACTGTCTTCTGTTTAATTTTTGTTCAAATTTGAGAAGTTTCTCTTTCTAGCAGCAGAGGTTCTGAGATCTTAAAGGCCTTTACAACGGAATGACTGCAGAAACGCTTTTAGAATTAAGAAGGAACATTATTTTATTTAATGATATTTTCCTGACTTGGGAAACTTGGGCATGTTGTTTTTATGTACTAGAATCCAACATGTCTACCTCTGTTTATTTTTTCTATCAATGAATTAGCAACATGTGGTATTGTCAAAGGAAGGAGGAGTTGTGAATTTATTTTGGATACTTGAATACTGATAAATAGTTGCTATTTTTGATATGGGCTATTGCATATCAGCATACTTTTGTTGTTGTTTTGTTACTGTGTACTTTTATCCCCAGTTAAATAATAGATTTCAAACACACATATATTTACAAACTATGAGAATAATAGCAGTCATAGTATGAAATTTCATTTCTATAATCTAAATAGCTTTTTACTCCAGCTAAAATTGAAACATATATTGTAAATGTGCTACAGTTTGCTGTAACAGAAAAAAAAAAAAAAGCAGGAATAAAATTATTGACATGCATTTCAGAAAAAAACTCCCATGCTTTGTTTTCCAGTAGTGAAATATTCCTACTATTCAATATGCATTATTTGAAAACTACTCTGTGCAGCATCATCAACAATGTTTACCCAAGCATGATGATTATGATAAATTGTTCCAGGGAGTTCATATCTATTGTGCTTTTAGGTCAGCACTTGCTGAAAGAAGAATGCCACCAAACTCAAAAAAAAAAAGAGAGAAAAAAAAGATAAATGTGACATCAGCAAAGGAAAAACTGTTTGATAAAATCTGTGAATGTACCAAAGCAACTTGCTTTTGGCTGGAATTGACCTCATAGATCTCAGTTTAATGGCTTGTTCCAGGGAAATTTATTTAATTAATTATTTATTATTTGCTATTAAATGGGCTATTGTTAAGGCCTGCTGCATCTGTAGGAATAGGATTTACTCTGCATGACCAACTGTTCAAGTCTATACATGCCTTTAATACGTAGCTTAAGCATGCGCTGAAGTTTTCTATTTTGGATCGATGTTTTTGAAAGTATACATTTTGGTTTTATTTGTCCAAATTTCCTGTCAGGATGTACACTATCTTTAAAAGAAGGCAGCAGAAAAAGAGCCTTTTAATCATCAACACCACTGAAAACAGTGCCTCATTCTGCAATTACTGACTGAAAGAATTTTCTTCATTGGCACAGAAAATGCCTCTTTACACTCTGTAAAGAGAGCTTTAGCAGCAGTAAGAGCACGAGGGGAAGGGGACACGTGGAATTGTAGGCAGTGCTCACTGTGTGGGTGACATGAAAGACAGTGGGTGCCTTATGTGTCTCAAAGTGAAGGGCCAAATTCAGTGCCTGGGTAGGCTGCAGAGGAGCTGGGAGAGGCTCTGCACGCCACCACTGTTCCCAGCAGTAGGGCAGACTGGCTTCTACCTGGCCTTCCATAGAAAGCTGAGCAAAAGTTAAACCTCCCAGGAGGTCACACTACCTTGCATTTGGAGGCTGGGAGAGAACTGGATGTTAAATAATTCACTCCTGCCCACTCTTCATTTATCATTTCAGGAGTTAGCCTTATCTGTCTCTGTGGGAAACTGCTGTGTTGCTAGCAGGTAACCAGGCAGTGGGATGATAGGCTAGAGTGGTCAAAGCTGTGCTTTGTGTTCTCAGTTTTACATTTAATAAACCAAGCAGAAATTAATAGGAATGCTTAACAGGAGTATGAAACATTATTTTCATTTCTTCCTTCCATTTCTTTACTCCATAGCAGGATGGAAAATAATCAAATGCCCCTAGAGGCATATCCATTTGTCTGGAACATAGAAAGGGATTTGCAACTGGAGTAAGAGCATTTTACAACATGGCCATGGCTCTCACAGAGAAAAAAATATAATCAGAAACTCAGCCAGTGGTTCATTTTTCTTCACAGAGAGGTTTTGTATACAGAAAATAGAGCCAACCTTTATGAAACATGTTGGAAACCCTTGTCCATAACAGGTGTTGAGTAGCAGCAGTGGGTGTCAAGTAGTAGTGTTGTAGTCTCTGCAACAAAGCAGAGAGGTAAATTGTGATCAAACAGCCATAAACAAGTATGAAGGAAATGCTGATAAATTTGACTCAGTGCTCATGCATGTGTGTCGTGTGTGTGTGTGTGTGTGTGTATACAGGGGGCAGCTGTTTTGGCAGTTAAAGAATCAGACAGAGACTGCTTTTGCCAAAAAAGACAGAGTTGGTAGGGGACGTGGAGTGTATTTCATAATCACCTGGTAAAGCTGGGAGAAACCAATATATAAGATTTCTAGCCCACAAACCTTTCATTAGATCATTTGCTTTGCCAGAAGACTTGGTGTTGAAGTCTTTTCCATGGCTGGGCCAAAGCAAAAGAGGAGAGGAGAGGAGAGGAGAGGAGAGGAGAGGAGAGGAGAGGAGAAAAGCTGCATATGAACCCAAAAGTGGATTTGACAAATATCAAAGACATTACTGAAAATGAAAACAAGAGAAGATAAATGCTACAAGAAATTGACATTATTGTGAAAAACACCCATAAAGCACTCAAATCTAGAAAAAAAATTAGAAGTTGAAGGAACTGTGGAATGACTCACTCTGGAAATGAAAAAAGTTGTCTCAATACAAATGAAAATACAGTATCAACACTGAGAAAAAGGTAATTTAGACTGATAAAAATGTTGCAATTATAAAAAGAGCAGTTTTGAAGAACATATTTAACATCAGGTGGGAAAAGAAAGCTGAACATTAAAGAAATTTCAAAACAAAAGAGAAGGCCTTTCAAAAGGAGAAAAGTTTTAAACAGTAACTAAACAGGGACCAGTTTCTCATCAAGATTTGCCATGTTTCATAGAAGTACAAGTAGAAGTATTTTGTACTAAAAAAAGTTTTATGAAAATCCACAACATATTTACTATACAGAATAGTGAGAAAAATAAGTTATATTTTTATTGCTAAGTCATCAATAAGAATAGTAAGTTTTAAAGAAACAGAAATCTGTAATGTTAGCTACAAGTCCATTTCCTATCTGCTTGCTCCTGTGTCATGTGCTGGGTTATTTATACTCCATACAGGAGAGAGGAAGCAGTAATACAAATCATGTTTTGAGCTAGTTAATTATCTTCTTTACACATTTTTTTATTTCCAAATTAATTTCAGTGAATTTGGCTTGTCATAGAACAAGCCGAAACATCATGAACTGACAGCTGAAGGCAAAGATGAAGTGTCACCCTATCACAGCCAAGTGCTTCCTAAACCCTAGAGAGATTTTTCCCCGGCTGTTCCTCAGCTCAAGAACCAGAAGGGAATTGTATTATTTGGCCTCTGTCCTGTCTCTTTTCTAAACCACTGACACCTACTCAAGGCAGCTGTTAAGTATTATCACATCAGGTTATTATAATTTAATTCTTATTCTGACCAGTTATGCATAAGCACTGAAAGGCCAGAGATGAACCTTCTAATCCATCCTAATTATCTCTGTATTATAGGCTATAAAACCACAGATGAGTTGCTTAGCGTAGGCATCTGCTGTCATGTTTTAAGGAGACTATATTTTGATATAAAGGTTTGAAATTATGGAGACCCTAACATATTCACTGGTTATCTATATTTAATGTTTACCATTCACCTTGAAAAATATTATTGTGTATTACCTACTGAAAGTTAACTATCAGCATAATCATGACCATGGAACATGTCAGTTCAGATTCTCCCTGTGCAGCAAATCACTGTGGAAAACTAGGAAATAATAGTGCCTTCTGTGAATGTTGTGCTTACATTGCAGATGTGTTCATGATGGGTAACTTATTCATACCACAAATAAAAGGGAATTCTTAAAGAAACCCTGTAAGAAATTAATACACTGACCTATTTAAAGCTTTTCCAGCATGTACCTGGGCAGCCAATCATTTTACCAGCTTAGAGGAGGTCATTTAGTCTTGTCAGTCACACAGGGAGCAGCAGGTCACAGAACCTGGAGATTAAAGAGTCACCAAACTGCTCAAAAGTTGGTTTCAGTGTGGATAGAGGAGGAACCTGGAAGTTTCTGCAAGCTCATGCATACTTAGAAGCAACACAACTGAGTTACATCTACCTCCCATCTTGAGAGAAAAGCCAAGCAGAGTATAGCCTGAGAGTCGGGCTATAAAGGCTCTGGCTTTATACTGTACATTACAATGATACGTCTGGATATTACAATAAAGCCTATACATACGGCTATGCAATATTGTATTTTTCTTAATCCTACTGAGAAACTAAGCCAATTGCAAAAGGGTGTTGGAGCTTATCTCAAATATATTTAACTATTTGTATTAGTATGTTGTCTTCCATATGTTTATCGGGGTGTTTTTGCATGCTTGTCTATGTATGGGTTTGGAAATCACTATAGTTTTTTTCCTGTCATTTAGGTTCATTCAATAGCATGAAAATCAGCTGATTAAAATCTTTAATATTTTCTCTTAGGATAATCCTAAACTAGATTTTTTTTTTTGGTGGAGCTCAGCACATGAAGCTTGTTTCTTCCCATGATACCAAAAGTCCATTTAACAAGAACTGTCACTCAAGTAAAGCTTTCTCCTAATGAACCAACCTCTATTGTATTTACACTGTAGTACTCTGAAAGATGCTGACCTTGCATGAGAAGACACATCTGCAGTCTGTTTTTCAAATACAATTGACTGCTTGAACATCTTGGCACTTTCTCCTCTAACTTCAGTTCACGCTGAAATTTCTACTTTGCTTAATGTCAGGATAGCTCATAACATCCCAAAAAGACAGGTAGAGCAGGTGGAAATTGAAATGAGAAACACACAGGGGGACGTTTTTGTTTTCTTTGAAGGACAAGCTGGCAGATGCAGCTCCTGCGCCTGAGGACTGACAGGCTCAGTAGAGCAGGGTACCTATAAAGCACCAAGTGTTTTTACACTTAAGTTGCCCACCATTAAAAGTCGCATCACATCCGTGCAGAATAGGCCATTTCACTCGGATGCAAACAGTATCAAAAACACAGGGACCATTCACACGTCTCCTGGGCTGCACTTCGGCGAGCTTGGGATAAAGCCGAGGACCGTGTGTACCTAATGCTCCCAAAATATTTTGCGTTTCTCAGGGGTGTTCCCAGCCCCCACTTATCTTTTCCCATGAGGGCTCAGCTGGGCCCGGGAAGGCCGTGGGAAGGCAGGCGCAACCCAGAGGGCAGGGTGCCCACCCCTGCTGGGTCGGGGTGCGTGCAGGGCAGGGGGGCTCAACCGGGCCCTGCGCCAGTACCACTGCATCCCGCCGGCCTGCACTTCCCGATCCGCGGGATCTAGTGTTTGTTTGCCTTCATTTTTCACTTCTGGTTTGGGTGGGTTTTTCTTTCTTTTTTTCTGGTCTTGTTTTGACTTTCCGCAAAAACCGTGCCAGTGCCTGCGCCCTGACCCACTTCTCCGTAGGATAATGATATTCCGCGGCTCCAGCCCCTTCCCCCGCTGCCACTCCAGTTCCCAGGGAACACGCAACCCCTCCGGTTCCCGGGGCAGGGAGCAGCCGGCAAACGGCACCTCCTTAGAGGCGGCCCCGCTCCCGGCGCCGCCGATGCCCCGCGCCCGTTCCCAGGACTGCC
>JAHLSL010000009.1:24019058-24177870 GCA_025920805.1 Petroica traversi
CCCCGCGGGGAGAGGTGCAGCAGCCCGCGGAGGCCGGCGGGCGGGCAGGAGGCTGAGACAGCCGGACAGGCAGGCAAGCAGGCAGGCAGTCGGAAGGAGGCGAGGGACGATTTGGACATGCTCATTCTCGGGCGCTTGGTTGCCTGCATCCAGCTCATCTATATCCTCAGAGTGGGTGAGTGATCACTGCATGAATTCGTCTTCGGGCTTCAGAACAACTTTTCTCCCCGGGCTCTTGGTATCTCTGATCCCTTTTACTTAGATATGCAGACGCAGTCCCTGCCTGTTCCACGGCGCGAAAACACGCTGTCCACACCACGGGTGGGAGCGTTTCTCCTACCCCTTTTACCTCAGCCGCCGGGCTCCGAGGATGCGCGGTACCCCACGCCACCCCCGGCACTGGCGGGCTGCTCCGAGAGGGGCTCGCCAGCCCACATCGCCTCTGCTCCCCCAGCGTGCCCCGCCGAGCCCTCTCAGGGGTCCGGCCCCGTTGGGCTGTCTGCACCCGCGGGGGAGGCACCGGGTGTGCTCCGGTGACAGGGGGAGAGAGAAAATCCGTGCCCGGCGATGGATCTCGAGCTTCTCTGGGATATCGAGCTTCCCTGGGAACGTGGGATGTGAGATGTTACATTAAGGTCTCGCATGAACTGTTTCGAAGAGAAGGGGATGGTGCAAAATTTCACTTCAAAAAAGGACTCGTTCTCCCTGAACGGGTAACGTCAGTGGTTGTCCTAAACCTTGCAAAATACGAGTTGTTCATTCACGTGGGACCCCGCATACAGAATATGGATTCATATATAGATTTTAGTAGGACTGCTTACATAACCAAATTCATTTTCAGCTCATGCAGACCTGTGCTACTGGAGTGCATCCTAAAAATCATGCAGTGCCCTGTTACATGATAAGATGGTTGTTATAACTAGCGTGAGTCACTTGATGCTGTTAGAAGTGCTCTCTTCTTCAAATAAACACTAGCATCTTACGTGGTAGGGTTTTTATCCTGTTGGATGGCCGTTTTGAATTTATAAGCTCTTATCAAATAGATCACTAGAAAATACCAGTTGGCTGCTTATATTTTAGCATGAGGAACTTGGGAGCT
The DNA here is from genome assembly GCA_025920805.1 of Petroica traversi. Taxonomy (NCBI): domain Eukaryota; kingdom Metazoa; phylum Chordata; class Aves; order Passeriformes; family Petroicidae; genus Petroica; species Petroica traversi. The sequence goes on from JAHLSL010000009.1 coordinate 24,020,158, forward strand.
TCACCTCCTTGTGTACAAAACCAGCCTTTCAATAGGTCTGCAGTGACAAAGTAGTCACTAACCTACATTCGTCACCCAATAGGTGGTGCTGCTTCTGAAATCATGCAACTCTATAAACAAAGATCGGGGTTAGGTTTCACTCGCAGTGAAAGCAATTTCATACCAACTTCTGCTATTTAGAGAAAACTAGTTTTTTATTTTATGGTAAAAATATTTTTGTCTCTTTTCAGAAAATACTGTGGCATGATTCAACTACAAATGAGATGAATGTATCTGAACTTCAGTTAAAATGTATCATCTTTGTAAACGCCTTAACAACATTTTAATATAACTTTTAAACTAAAATTTTCCTAAAAATAAGGTGCTTACTCCAATTCTCTTACTTCCAATAATTCTTTTATACTATGGCAAAGAATGGTCTATTATAAAACTTTTGATAAGTTTTAACAATGTCTTTCTTACATTGCCAATCTGTTTCCTAAAACCAGGTGTACCCTCAAGTATATTTAAAGGAAAAAAATTAGCAGATGCTTTTGAGTGTGTGTGGAGGTATATGAAATGCTTGAGAACAGATCAAGTATATGATGATATGATCATAATGTAATACAACTTAATTAAATTTTGGAAAGAATGTCCCTATTCAGGTGATCCTATCACACTGGAAGCAATGTAAGATATAAACATAACTTTTGTAACCTTTTTTGTTGTTGTTGTTTTGTTTTATTTTGTTTTTTAAAAATAATTTCATCTAGCATCTTACTAGAAAAAAGCTGGTTTTATGTAATGTTTAGGTTCTTGTTGTGCATACGTATGTTATTTCCATGAGTTTACAATATCTGACAGGATGGGAAAAGGTTTTCTACTCATACATAAGATGCAAATGCAGTTATTTTTTGTTTCTCTAGACTGATACACTATTGTTTTCAAAACTGACCTGGAGAGGACCCCATCTCTACATGTGATGGATTGATTTGGTCTCAATGGAGCATCATTCTGAAGTCTCATGAGCTAGACTTCTCAGTGTGTTCAACAGTATGATTGTTCCCAAGAATGAAAGCCCTGTACAGGCTGTTAGAGTGATTTAATCAGATTTCACTTGAATATTTTCCTGTTTGACTACCTCTCCAAATACTACCTTTAGCAAATATGCTATAATCTGATAGCATTGTTCTTAGAAACAAATAACTAGAATCCTGATATTATTTTCTTCTGTATTTTTCGTTGTTTGGTTGTGTTTTTTTCATAAAATATAAAATAAATCATTGCATACCACCAATGCATTGGTGCAAGGGTTTGGTGAGAGAGAACTGAATGGGGCTGTCTGGCTCTTACCATTATATATTTCTGGTGCAGAAGAAACCAGACCCAGGGCTCTGTGAATGGATTGTTGCTGAAGAGCAGGGCAATCTGTCTTTGCATTACGGAGCCTGTGCTTATTAGTGTGAGGCTAGGCAACATGTAGATCCCAGCCTCATTTGATTGTAGTTTCAAAAAATGTTGTTGAGTCCTTAGCTGGTCTGGTACAGAGCTTTGTAAGTGGTCCTTGCTAGGGAATCTGGCTGGGAGATTTGCTGTTAACATTGAGAGATTCATCAGGGAAATCTGTCTCATAAGTGCCCAGAAAAGACAGGGCAGCCAAGTCTGCCTCACTGAGGAATAAACTGTTGGAGCAGATGGAGGCAAAAAGTTCTTCTGGGAAAGACGAGACAGTGACAGTTCATTCTCTGCCTTACTGAAGAAAACTTAGGAGTTTAATTCTAATATCCCTGCTGATTTATGAACAGCACCTTCCTTCAGAGTGTTACTGAAGCCAAGGAACTTGATTACATCAAGTACTGGTGTAATTATTTATGGAGCAGGGCATTATCTGAGCACTCTCAGTGAGTGCCATTCAGTGAGGTTCAATGAAACCTTTGGAGTGAGATGCTATTCAGTCGCATGTAAAAGCTCATAAGAAATCCTATGTAATTGTTTGTGAACACTACTGTGTGGTTAGAGATTTCCTATTAAGTTCTTTTATTGAGATTAAAGGAGAAAAAAACCCCCACCCTACATGGCAATTCACTTGTTTTTTCACATTTGTTTTTAAATAAGAAATTTATGAATCTGTAAACTTTGGCCTGCATATATCTCAGACTCCAGATATTCTTTGAAAATCTGCCCTGTCTTACTGATGTTTTCCATATAACCTGTAAGTCAATGATGTGTGCCCTTTTTGTGCCTTTTGGACACCGTTCCTATGGAAATAATATATCTGGAGCCTTTTCAATAAGTAGACTATTTATGAATCTGTGTAGGCAAGAAAATGTTCATAATAAAAGGAACATATTTTAACAAATTACACTGTAATTGTGGTTAAATTTGAGTTAAAGAAGTATAAATATTTAGGCAAAAGTTAAAAATATTCTATGCTCTCCCTAGCAAAATGTATGGGTAGTTTCCCCAAATAAGGTTAAAAGTGTCTTTAGAATTAGCAGATCTTCATCTTACTGCTATCACTGTCTGGCCTCAACCAGAGTTTTGCCTTTTGAAATGCAACTAATTAATCTATGAATTGCTTAATTAGTTGTGTCTCTGTTTTATTTCTCACTATCTAGAAAAGATCTCTCTCATGTTTTTAGTTGGCTTCTGGCATTCCTATGCCATGACTTTATTTGCACAAAGGTGGTATAAGTTCTCTATTCTTGTTTTTCTTATACAACTGACATCAGGACAGGATTTCCAAGTTGTCAGGTAGCATGCACTTCAATACCAACATGAAAGCAGCTTCTCTGTGCTCTTTACTGGATGGTCACAACTAAAAATTATGAGAATCTAAAGCACAGCACCACCTTGGCTTCCTAAAACCAATCACATTGTGTTCATTCTCATGTCTACATGTTTAGATTCAGTAAGCCCTTAGGCTGTTACAGGACTGTGGCATCAGATCCTTCGTTTTTTGCTCTAAACTCTTATTTTGACATTATTTTTGTAGGCCAGGTATTTGGTACACTTCAAACTGAATTACATCACAGTAATATTAGTATATACTATTTCTAATGCTTTAGCATATTTTATGTTTAAGATTACATGTTGCTATGGATGATGATAAAAGGCACCTGTGGAGAGATTTAATCCTGCCTTATCTAAAACATAAGAGCTAAAAACATCTATATTATGGCCATATATTTTTGTACCTTAGAGATTTATATATATCAAAATCTGAATATACAGTATGGATTTATTTTATGGTCAAATACTGGCAGGTATGAAAAGTGATGAAATTAATGGCTTTTTAAAATTAATGTCAGTGTTGCCAAATATTTACTCAGCACACTAGTTGTCTGTAGGACATATCTAAAATAGTTATGTAATTTCCAACATTGAATTAATAGAATTGATAAGGAGTTTTCTAAATTGCATTTGGCCTTACTTCCTCTCTGAATTTACTCTTCTATCTGGATTTCTGGAGAGAAAATAAATAATATACATAAAAATAGGATAGTAATTTGAAAATACTATAATTATAATCTGTATTGTAAATTAGGATGTTAATTTATGAAAACAGGCACTTGCCCATTTCTTAAGGAAGGTTATTTCCTAGATTTTCAGTGCTCATCATTTAAGTGGCCACTTCCCACTCTGAGATCTCTAATTAGGAATTTAAGGGTGAACAGATTCTGTTCTTTCCCTGACAATTTCAATTCCTCTTCAAATGTGCTGTGCTTCTCAGTATTCCTCATAGGGCCTGGAAGTCTGTGGCAGTTCCGGAGCCCCCAGCTCCCATTTAACAGCTCAGTTCTCACAGCTTCTTGCACCATTTATGTGGCTTTCCTGTACAAGACATCCTTTGGCTATTCAATAAGCTTCTTTTCCCATAAAGACAAAAGTTACCTTTTTGAATACATGTCAAGCCTTCTGTATTAGAAAGATGAATCTACAGGAAGAAAAGGACTTACAGTATTAAATAAACAAGATCCACTAAATGAAAGATAGCAAATATTTCAAAGAGGCTGGGACTACAAATGAAACTTGGCTTCTGCAGGTTGTTGAGGAACTGTTGGCGGCACAATACTTTTGTAGGAAGGTATGGTGCAGGTTGCTTGTTGAATACAAATTACTGATGTTGGTCCATTCAGTCTTGAGGCTAAAGCGGAAATTTTAGAAACAAGGTGGGGGTTTATTTGCATCCATGTCTGGTGATTGTGATGCTATCTGATAGAGATGAAATAATAGACTTTTTAAGTAAAACAGACACCATGTAGAAGTGTCATAGATTATTCTAGATGATGCATGCCTCTCAAAAGCTCCTATTGCCTTCTACATCTTGCCTATACTTGACTTTGGTTTTCTTTGATCCACTGGAAGTAGCTATATTTCACCCACAAATCAGTATTTTTAATTACTATTTGAAGACCCCAGGAGCTATTGTTTGAGTTAGTTAATTTCAGAAATCAATATTGTGGTGAAAGTAGTGAGGATGATGAAAGTACTGTGTGATGAGGAACACTTGGCAATGGAAGTAGGATGCCTGTGGAACTTGGGTGCCTGAACCCAAAATTTTAATCAAAATGTTCCCTGACTCAGCTCATACTCTGATGGCTTCCAGGGAAGCTTTCAGGCAGCTATAGTTCCTCTCCTGCAGGTGCCTTACCTGCCTTTATTGTGTGCATCTCAGTGCCTCTTTAACTCCAAAGTTTCACTGGATTCAAGTGCAAATGTCCTTTCAAAGGACTTTCCTGAACCTTAAGTCAGTAAGGCTTTCCGAAATATATGCTGACAGAATCAGGTGTCTTGATCTGGCTGCTGCTACTGCTCTACAGGAAAAAGGACAAGGTGATGCCTGTGCCACCTTCTCAAGTTGTAGCCCAGTCAAGAAAGCATTTTACCAAGACAGTCTAGAGAGAAGGCATGGTCTGAGATAAAAGGATTTGAACCTACATCTTCTGTCTCCAAATATTTTAGGTTTTGTCAAATGAGAAGACTTTTCATACTCCTTGTGTAATATGAAGCAATTTGACTTTTTTGTGGTTTGTTTTTTTTTTTTAATTTTAAGAGGATTCTGGACAAAATATTGAAAGATAATTTCTAAGCAGCTGGAAATCACATCTGTTTCAGCAATTTTTGGAGCTGGAAATGGAACCTGGGAGAGTTTGAAAGAAAATTTTCCAGCATATAAGTTTGCCTTTTTCTCACTGTTCCTTTAGCATCCAATTCAGGCTCCTGAAGCAAGGATTCTGAATTAGTAAGATGCTACAGCAAGATAGGAAATATGAGTTCTTATGCCTGCTCCTACTCAGCATCTCATTATCTACTTGCTGAATACAATGCATAAATCACTACCCCTGCCTTTTCTCTGATGTGCTCTAAAAAAAGATAAGATTTTGCTTGTTTCTTTAACATTTCCAGATACTTATGTAAAGAAAGGAGTTCTAGGCTGCACTTCTGAAAGACTAACCTCTCAAAGGTGGGCAAAGCTCAAATGTTTTTCCACCAATTCTGCATTTTACATCAGCTGTCCAGGTCAGCTGAGTACCATTTGGGCAAGGCAGCTGCTGCTTACTGCACTCAGCTGCTTAGATCACCTAAAGGCAGTGGGGCAGCCTGAACTTCAAGGCCCTGGAGCTTTCTGCTATTGCTTGGTGGGTAGGTAATTCTGCTAGAGACATCTTGCACTTGGGTTTTTTTTCTGTCAAGGCTATTGAATACATCCTTTGCACCACAGTTTCTGATTCAGGAACTAAAAAATATGCTAGATGTGGTTTGGCTACATGCTGTATAAAAAGCACTATTTTCTTGTCTAGATTTCTACAGCATCCAGTTACTCATACAAGGTGACAAGTTGTTTTTTTCTAATACCCTTTGTGTTTCACTAAACATAAAGAATGTAGTTACTTCGAAATTTTCTCTATGATATTGGAATATTAAACATCCTACTGTGCAGGTAGCATTCAGCAACTTATATTTCTGTATGAAGATACTTGGACTTCTCACCTGACCAGTGAGAAATTTCATTAAGAGTTTTTGGGAGCAGTAGATCCACTAGTAATTTGGCTGGGAATTGTCATCCTCATTGCCAAAACATTTCTGCTAAATATTGGATTACCTGAAGGCTGAAATATAAAGTAGGTAACATTTGAAAAGGTATCCATGTTCACTGCCTCATTTATCTGTTTGCTGAGATAGGATAAGAGTAAAGCAGGGAAGAGGTGGGTAAACAGTGACATTGAAATGGCAAAATAAGAGGCGTCCAGAAGACTTTCACTGTGTTAAAATCACGTTACAAAAATTGGTCTTCAAAATTCTATAAATTAAGGAAGTTTCATAAAAATAAATCACATCAAATGTATCTTAGTAAAAGACACGGTTTTATAAATTCTGCGACAAAGAAGTCCTGACTCATTTAAAATTTTCTTGGAAGTCATGGCAAGTTTTTTAATCAGAATAGATTTTTTTTAATAAGCTATCCAGACCAAATGAGATATTTTCCTAAAAAAAATATGGAAGGATTTATTGAATTCACTGATATTTAGACTGGTTTGTATCATAATTCTTCAGAATACATTTTCCAAAAATAATGCCATTTTTCAAAGCTGTCAAATCCTTAAAAAAGATAAATTTGTAATGTTTTGCAGGGGCAGCATATACTGAAGAAACTGAAAGCTTTTTGAAAGCTAAAGCAAATATTTGGAGGAAAAATTAAGCCTTTAAAATCAGTGTTTAAAAAAAGACTTGATTCTTCAATTGCTTTACATGCTGAGCTCCCTGATTTCAGCAGAAGTTCCCAAAAAAAAAAAACATCTGCTTGCTGAGACTAAATAGCTAATGATCAGAGTAACAGCTGGCTTTATAAAAGGGACCTAATATTACTCCACACAGTTTTTCTTCTGGCTCCATCCCCAAACTGACCAACTGTGTTTGATATATTTCTAGCAGTTTAGAAAAGTCATTGTTTCAATTTATTTCTGTCAATACCTTTTATAACTCCTATTTTGACAGGCATATCTAGGTATGATAACTAACAAATTTGTCAGGCTGGGACTTCCTGGGAGGCCCAGGAGCCTTCTTGAAGCTTCTTGGAGCACTCCAGTTGGGTGTCTGTGATATGTCATGCCAAATGTGCACTCACCACACAACCAATCCACCTGTCATTTGCACAATTTGGGGCAAGTCTTGTGTGGTCTATGCCTACCTTTATAATCTTTGAGGCTTGGTCACTACCTTTGCATTTCATGTATCTTGGCATGTTGCAGCAAAACTGACCTTTTTTTGTTTGTTTTGTTGTTTTTTTCCTAACATACTTCAGATTTGTGTTACACCCTGTGTATCACTGTAGATCCACAGGTCACAGTAGTTACTTTGGCTCATGAGCACAAATAAATCCTGGATGAGCACCAAGGAGAAAAAGTTCCAGCAGGTCTGTTGATGTTTTAGGATAGGACTAACACAAACCCAAATGACTGTAAACTGGAAATGTGCAAATTTATGCTAAAAATTTGAAGAAGGTTCCTAACCATCACAACAGTGGAATTCTGAAAAATGTTTCCAATGTTAATACTGGGAGAAAAAAGCCAGTCTGTTTTTTGGTGGGTTTTTTTTTTTGTTGTTGTTGTTTGTAATTGTAATTGTAGAGTACTATGTTTTTTATAGTGGCACCTGAAGCAGGAGAGAACCCTGTCGATGATCTAGGAGTTCCTGTCAATGAGTAGCATAGCAGTTTCAAACTGGGCTAAATAAGAAAACTGAGCAATATGCACCTGGCTGTGCCAGCCAGCTGCCCCCCAAAACAATATAAACCAGTCATTCCCCATGATGGACTGGTGCCTTATGCATTATTACCTGAGATACTAAGGACTGAGTGCTCACTTAGCATCTCAAGTACCCCTCATGCTTTTCAAAATGCATCCGGTAAAAGAAATAAATATATAAATAGGAGACTCTATATCATAAATAGAATATAAAGTCATGAGGCTTAGAAATTTACTTTTTTTGTTTGATTACTGTACTTGGAGGATGTAGACCCTTTGCTATTTTAAATAAGATTACTTGCAGAAGTACAAGGTAAGAAACCTCCTTTAAAGAAAAGTATTTGAAATTGTGTGGTTGTGTGACTTCAGGAGCTAGTGATGGAGTTAAAATACTAGCCAAGTGAAAATCTTAGAGAACTGGCAGTGTTCTCACTCTCACACCTGATGTAACCATAGTAGATTTCAATTCATTTTATTTCAGTGTCAGATTTTGCACTGGCTGAATTCTGAGAGTATTCTCAGGCTCACCTATCCATTTCTCACTAATCCCCTCCATGTCCACCTCTCATATTCTCATATAAATGGTTTGGCCTTTCTGTCAGCCCCATTTCTCCTCACATGCACGTTTATCCAAAGTCACAGGCAGTTACATAGTAGTTTACTCACATAAAATTACTCAAGCTACTTTGTAAGAGCTCTTCTTGACTGGTTTTTGCACCCCGTTAAAGTGTAATTCTTACATACCAGATACAATTCTTCCTCCCTGTTTGTTGTTCCTCCTTTATTTGGGTTGAATAAAAAGGGATTTGTGTTTTGCTTACTGCTTTCTCTGTATGATAAGAAAATCAAACAAACATAAATCAATACTTAATAGATCTAACCAAACACCGAGCAAAAAATGTAAATACCTTGTTTTGTTTCTCTGAGTTTTATTTTCTGTACTGTTGCCTAATTAATTTCAAAGGTTTATTTTTTTTTTTGGATGCCTTGATGAGAGACAGAAAAGATTTCTGTATTTAGAATAGATATATATTTGACCAGAGGTCAAGACAGCATTATATTCAACAGAATTCATTCAGGAATGCTTAGACTAGAATTTATTCTTCTAACTCATTAGTGGAAAATACACCCATGCAAAGATATCCTTTAATCTGAGTATTTTTTCAGTGTTTTCTGGTTTGTGCTATCCACTGTGGGATTTGCAATGCATGAATCAGCAGACAAAGTATGCTTCCATGTAGCAGTAGTCATCTCTGTCTGTATGGGAAGCTCCAAATTTTTGTGTGAGTGATAAGATGGTGACACAAAATCTAAGGATTTTTCTGGGTCATGGCTGTACTCATGAAAAAGGGGATTTAGATAAGATATTAGAAAAAAAAAAGCTTCACTGAAAGGGTGGTCAGGCCTTGAAACAGGCTGCCCAGGGTAGTGCTGGACTCACTGTTGCTGGAAGTGATGAAAAAAAACTTGTGGAGGTGGAATTTGGGGATATGATAAAGTGGTGGACCTCATGGTTGGACTCGATGAGCTTAGAGGTCTTTTCCAACCTTAAAGATTCTATGATTGCTTGAAAAATGACAACAGGAATATGCCCTGTTTGGAATATGTGTGCATCTTATATGATGCGATTAGCTTTTGCAACTGTATAAGTATTTACTGTAGGAGAAGAGATTCATCACAGTAAAACATATTGCAAGTGCAATTAAGAGCAGATTAAAAATATATCCTTATTGCTCTGCTGGATGGAAGAAGACAGGTTCAGCTGAATCTGGTGAAACTAATGAGGCAGTGATGCATAACTAATAGTTTTAGGTTACATGCAGTCAAGTGAAATACAGGAAAATGTATATGGAGCAACCAGAAAATCTAGTACTGTTTTTGGTGAATAAGGTAATATGAGTTAACCAACTTTTTCTAATATGATTTACACATTCTATCACAATTGTAAAGAGTGCATTTGAACAGAACTGTGATACAGGTTTTCATAGTTTGTTTAAATAATTTCTTGGTTCTGCAAGAGCTTTTTGAAACACATGTGACCCTGAAATCTGCTGTTCACTTGAAAGCAACAGGAAATTCAACCTACTCTGAGTATGATTAAATCAAAGAAGTTTCATCATCTTGCAGTGGAACTCAAAATGCTGGGTGTGCATAGGCTTGGACTCAAAGCAGCCAGCATGCCCTGTACTGGGACATGCAAACTTGGCTGGTAAAATAAAGATCAGTGTAGATAATAAAACATGTAAAAATAACTAACTGGGACATGCCTCTCAGGGCCACATATTGGAAGTAACTATGCTGAAACATCTTGTGTAGATGGCTAGACTTGTGGAATTCACAATTGTTGATCTTACTACCCCTAAACCTGCTATACAATGCTAATACTGGATGCTTTCCATCATCATCTAATACTACAACATTAGTCAAAAAACAGGAGATGGCAGTGCTAAACCTTTCCCATATACTGGGGTTTGAGCCCCAGCTGTGGGAGGACTGTATGATCCACGGGATAACAGAGCACAGCAGCAGGGCATGGGCAGCACTGCTGACCTGTATCAGGCTGGCGACAGGAATTGTAGAAAAGTTTGAAAGAGAGTTTTGATGAAGAATGCTGCTGTATCTCCTGGTCAGATGCTCAGCCTGGTGCTTATTTAGGTCTTCTGAGCATATCTGAATAGTCACCTGCTTACCCTGCACCCATGAAGCCTCTGTGTCTTTCAGCCTTGGACCAGTAGATGATTTTGTTGTGTTGCAGAAGGTGAACCAGTTAGATAAAAAGAGTGCATTGTAACTCTCCCAGAAAAGTGTGTAGCTGTATCATTATTCTGTGTAAGAAATGGATGTGTTTGCATCCCCCCTGTTGGAATAGCAGGAGGTTTTCTGCCACAGGCAGGTATGGCAACTGAGTGAGCAACTGCTGCAGTGCCCTGGAAGAAAATACAGCATATGCTCCTTTTTGTAGCAAATCAGATGCTTTGGATGGCACAGAGACAAGAGATGCATTTCCCCAGTGAGTCACTGAGCTTCCCTAAAGCCCTGCGTCTCCAAGGCTTTCAGCTGAGGTGAAGCATATTACACTGCTCCCAGTACAGTCAAAACCTTAAAGGCTTAGTTAAACCTATAATTAATTAATGCATCTGTAAGACTTAGAAGATATCTCACTAGATGAGCACTAAGTTTGTTGCTAATGATTTTAAATCTATGAAGCAACTTCCTAAAACCTTTTGAAATTGGCAATTATAATGTTCTGTCTTACAGGGGAAAGCTTTGATCACTCCAGAGCAGGAAATAAATGCATGACTTAAACTGGAAAGATACAGTGACAGAACAGCAGCAAACTCTGAAATATAGTGGCATGGCAGGGAGCCAGAGGAAGATTTGCTGTTGCTCCTTCCAAAACTCAATTTGAAGTAATTTCAGTATTTCTGCGTTGCATAAATGACTGTGAAAGTCCTAGGGGGTCTGCAGTTGCATGTGCTTACAGTCTGAAGATAAGAATTAATTGAAGAATTTTTGCTTTCATGTCTTGGTCTTTTTTTTTTTTTTTAATTTCTATGCAATTGCTTGCAATGCTGCATTCTGACAGAGCTCTAGAAGTGAAACTAATGAAAAATCTGTCTTGTTCTTTTGCAGGTACTTAAATGTGATTTTTTTAAAAGTAATTGTTAAAATATATCTGAAAGCCTATTGTTTTCTGTTCAATGGTAGGAATACTTTGTAGAGACACTAACTAGCTCCAGTCTAGAAGCTTCATTTTTACTGTGGAATTTTCTGAGAGAAAAATGTGTGAAGCTATCTTCTGTGCTTAACTAATGCTTGTTGCAGGTTAGCAATGCCATCCACCAAACTGTTCCCCTAACTTATTCTATTTTTAATGAGGTCATTAAAATTAAGAAGGTTCTTAGGCTGAAACAGTGTGGTATTTGCTCATAAACTTTTTACACTTCCTCAAATAACTTTCAGTTATTAATGTGTAGAAGAGAGAAAATAAGAACACCTTAAGAAAATAAAAATGCATTCAGAAAAATCCCTGCTTTTAAGGGTGTATAGGGTCTTTTTAAGCTGCTGTAGTGCTGTCACCTGCCTATAATATGCACCTGTTGGAGGCATCTTCAGAAACACTTTACTGACTTTTATTAATTGCATAATAAATTCTCCCTAGTGGCTGATTAAGTGAAAAAATCCACAAGTTGCTTCTTGAAGGAGCAAATATTATTGTAATGGTTTTATATAATAATAAAATAAAGTTACATCCAAGTAAATTGAGGGGGAAAAGGTCTCTCTCTCTAATTTTCCATAAGCCTTCCACTAAGGGATTAAATGTTATCACTGTGCCTATTGATGCAATGCTAGTACACTTCAGAAATTTTACAAACATTTGGGAAATTTATAACTGGTTATTGGAAATGCAGCCCTTTAAAATACACAGTATATTTATTTCATTGCACACTCAGATGAATCTGAGGTATTACATGTGTTAGTTATGAGATTTCAGGTTAAACTGACGTGTGGGGATGCTGTATAATCAGGGAATTGCTACCATTTATTATTTATGTATTGACATTTACATGTGTCTGTCAGTGACCAGGGTTTCATTGCATAAGTTTCCATATGAACACAGAGAAGGAATATGACACCTGCTCAAAGGAATTTAAAAATAAAATACAGGAAAAAAAAGCTGAGAGGACTGAGAAGATGGTAGTTACTGCAAAGAAAAAGTAATATATTAATATAAATAGCAGTTGAGTTGGTGAAGCAGGAATTTTTCATCTTTTCTAGCTATTCCTATACACAAGGTCTTGCAACACACGTTTTCTAGGTGGTCCCTGGTGCTGAATGAGGGAGTACAGCTTTTCACCCTTATGCCCTCCGCACTGCCTCTTCATGGGTCACCCTGCATGCTTCTGTGTTGGCTGCCACTTACCACACTGCAGGGTCCTCACATATTCTTGTCTGCAGTTCTGACTTCAGGGAGGTGATGCTCTGTATCCATTTGTTACTTGTACTTCAGAAATAAATGTTGGTTTCTAAGTTGTGGCCATAAGGCCAAGTACTGACATGGACAAAAGTTTTAGGTTACACAGATGGAGTGGATAAAATCCTACATTTCTTTGATTTCCCTCTTTTAAAAAATAGCAAATGTTAAAAAATGAATTGAAGGACAATTCCAGATTCCATTTTTCTTCTGGCAATTTATAACTTAAAAGCGTAAAAACAGTAAGAAAAGTATAGTGTCCTACTAAAAAGAGGAAGAGATTTAATGGTCGTTTCTAGACTCTTTACTCTAGAGCTTGTAAAAATCCCAGAGAAGTTGTGAGAGTAATGGAAGAAAAGAACGGGGGGAAAAAAAAAAAGAAAAAAAAAGGAAAGGGAGAAACAGGAAGCAGGGAGTGAAGAAGGGAGGGAGAAAAATGAGTAAGTTTACAAGTGAGACACATTTGGCACTTGAGCAGCTTCTGTTTCTGTCATGTTCTTTAATTCTGCTACATTCTGCAGCTACTCATCATTTGTAGCTACTAGAAAAGGAGACTTGGAGAGTCAATTTACTCCTGCTGTGCCTTGTACAGACATCACATCACCAAACTCATGGTGAAATTAGGTAAATGAACCCCAAGGTTTCAATCTCCTGGATTTTTTGACAGCCCTTTTCTACACAGTGCGGAAGATGAAGAGGGTAATGCTACCAATTTCTTCTTCTCTTTTAATAAATTCAAACAAGTAGTTTGTTGCAGAGCAATTTATGAGATGCTCATTCATCACAACAGAGAAAAGGTCAGAACAAGAGCTGAGGAGTCTTCATTTGCTTCTAACAGGAATTGTTTGTGTAATTTCCTTGGCATCACCACCACAGTGATCTCTGAAGACGTGTAGGTGTGTAATAATTCTAGCCAATATATGATGAATGAATTTCAGAAAGACGCTTGTTGACACAGGAGAAATTAAGTGATGAAACAAGAGCAGTGGGGAAGGAAGAGATACCACCCCCTGCCCACTTACCCACACTTCCACACTGCCTTGGCCTCTGAGGGTGACCCTCAACTCCTCCTCTCTTCTACCTCCTCACAGGGAACCATATGCACTCCCCTTCCCCTCCTTCTCTTTCTCAGCCACACATCTGGATGTGAAGCAAATTCCCTTCTGGAAATCCTCCTCTTCTAGAAGCATGAACAGTTCTTGTCTGAGGCTAGGAGGGAGTACTGCAAAGCAGATGCTGGGTAATTGTCTCTCTGCCTGTGACAAACATCCATATCTGAGATTATCATATAAATCCTATTTGTACAACGCACAGTCTCAATGCAGCTCGAGTTCTGTGGATTTTTTGGCACTATTACAAGTAAATAGTTGTTAAAAAGTGAGACTTGACAATGATATTCAGGCGGTAATGACTGCTGTAACTAAAAAACTCCAAGGAGATCTATTGTTTTCAAAAGAGAAATATGTGTTCTTAGGCTGAAAGGTAATTTGGTAGGAATAGTACATTTCATTTGTACTGAACACAAATGCTCCCAAATGTCCCAAACTAATGCTGCCTCCTGGAACAATATGCAAACCCAGGATTTGAGGATAAAACTCAATGCTCCTAAGCATGGCTCAGTGCTCCCTCTATGGACAGGATATAGGTGTGCGTTACAAATTGAACAGGGACTGTTGGTTTTCACCAAAAAATACAGACCTTTGATAGTAACTCTTTGTGAGGAAACATTTGAAGGGGAGTTAAAAGCCTGGACTTGTAAGGACCATGTTGGGAAGAGTTTTAGTGTGCAACAGGGAACAGACAGGCTGACATGGCAGTAAGTTTTGAAAGTTTAAGTTTTTTTAGGGAAAAATACTTAGAAATAAGTTTCAGCTAAATTTCCCAATTATTTTAATTGGAGAAAACAGCTCTAAATTATTTTTGATGCAATAACTATAATGAGTACTATTTTAAGAATCCACCCAAGGCTCTAGTCATGAAAGAACATGTGCTTGACTGGGTTGCATTCCCTCTATAAAACAAAACTGATATTCTACTTGCAGCTCTAAAGAGAAAATCTCCATTCTTTTTCCTTCACGCCAGAATTCCATGATGGCTGTGATAAGTATCCTAGTTTTCCATGGAAAAAGATCAAAAGAGAAAAAAGCTGTAATTACCTATGGAAAACAAGAGAAAAGGCATAATAGAAATCTTGATAAAAATATATATATATTCTGCTCAATTCTAAAGTGTGTCCGTAACATTTTTGATGTACATCTACTGGGCGTTACAATTTTCTGATGTACATTGTACGACAAATAAGTTTCTAAGAGCAGGGTAATATTAGGGTGTTGTGGTTTAACCCCAGCCAGCACTAAGCCCTACACAGCCACTTGCTCACTCCCCCATCAGCAGGATCATGGAGAGAATCAGAAGGATAAAAGTGAGAAAACTCATGAGTTGAAATAAAGACAGCAAAGGAAAGCAAAAGGCCCCCACACAAGCAAGGCTAAACAAGGAATTCTTTCTGCCTTTCTCATGGACAGGCAAATGTTCAGGCATTCCCAGGAGAGCAGGGCTCCATCACACATAATGGTAACTTGGGAAAACAAATGCCATCATTCCAAATATTCCTCCCTTCTTTCAGGTTCCTTCCACTTGCATACTGAGCATGATGTCATAAGGTCTGGAATATCCCTTTGGTCAAGTGGGATCACCTGCTCTGACAGCATCTCCTCCCAACCTCTCACACACCCACAACTTCCTTACCAGCCTGACTGTGCAAGCCTTGTCCTGCAACAACAAAAACGTGTCTGTATTATCAGCCCTGTGTTCAGCACAAATCCAAAACACAGCCCCATATCAGCCACTGTGAAGAAAACTAGCTCTACCTAAGCCAAAACCAGGACACAGGGTAAGAACTGGTATCCAAGAGCTACTCCTGCATTTGAGTGCTCAGAAAGAAATTAGAAAAAAGTTAACCGCTGCAAATGACCATATAGCAACATAAATTTCAAGAAGAGGATTTATTCCAATTACAGATGATCATCTGCTTTCTTTGATGTAGAAGAATATCCAAAACATGGCCAAAAATGTGGAGTAGTCAGTGTTTGCATGAGAACGACCTATTTAGCATACACAGTGTAGCTTCTCAAGAACCATAAACATAACAGTAGATATTAAGATACCAATAAAATTAAAAAAACCCTTTTTCCCTACAGTTATATTCTGTCATTGCCTTTCCTTTGAATGCTAATGTGAAGGTCATAAGAAACCAGACACATTTCAGTGAACTAATAAAATTAATCCTAATATCAATGTACTAGTATATTGCCTGTATAAGAGCAGTGAGCCCATTTTTTGGCAATAAGCCAGGCACTGCTGGATAAATTCAAATTGAACCCTTTCATCACTGCTTGATTTAGCAATTAGTTGACATCCAACTAGGAAACGTGCACTCGACAGAGTACAGAATGTGATTTCTTCATATTAATATTCTAAACTCTTTCATTGTATATCTATATAGAAGGCAGAGTTCATACTTACAGGATTTCCTATATTTACTAAAAAAAAAAAAAAAACCTAGTCATGTTGAAGTGTTAAAAGTGTTATTTTGCAGTTGCATTCAGCATAGATAAGATATTCCTTCACCCTTAATCTAATTATGACAAAATTAATAATGACAGGCACTGAGAAATTGAGTGTGTGACAATTAATAAAAAAGTGGGTTAGATATGAGGAAGTTTACTTTGCTGATGATGACAGGGCTCAGCCTATAAATCTCCTGTATAAGAGGAGTATGCTGAGAAAAGACAACCATAAAGGTAAATTACAAAATCTAAATGAGACCCTGGGGACTAGGAAGATAATGATGTAAATCAATCTGAGATGTGGGCTGAGGCACAAACGGATAGGTGAAAAGCAAAGCTTCAATTTGATACAAGGAAAAGGAAATGTTTGAGAAATGATCTGTAAGTTATATGTGGCCTCAGAGAACAATTCATCCATCATTCAGTTAACTGCTGACAGCTTGCTTTCCCTGGGGAGTTAATTTGATGGCAACTGCCTGCCCTTAGCTGTCATTTTTTGTCGGAGCTGAGAAGCTTTTTCCTACCACGGTCAGGCTTTTTGTACTCACCTGACACCCCACATGCACACAAATGGGTGTCTGCCCCTCTGGGACAGAGAGGGCCACCAAGAGTGGACTAGAGAAAAAAATGTGGCCGTTAAGGAGCTCTTGGTCAGCTCCTAGGATGGCCCCAGGAAGGAGATCTGGATGCTTTGACAGCTGAGCCATCCCTCAGCCACTGCCAGCACTGATTTGTCAGTGGCATAGGAGGCTGCCCAGCAGCACGTGGGGTATGGGCCCCCTGCACCAGGCTGGCCTTTGTGTGCTAAGGGTATGCAAACAGCTCATAAAGAGCAATTCAGACATTAGAAATCTGGAAATAGGAGTATATGAGATATAGGTTGGCAGTAAGGTTGAACAGGCAGCTTAAACTTTCAAGCTGTAAAATAAAGCAAAATTAACAGGAAAAACTAGGAATGAAATGAAGGAAGGAAGAAAATAAACTAGAAGACAGCAGAGTGAAATTAGGGTCCTATCCTGAATTAACAAAGAACTTCTTTGAGAAGACTTTTGGGGTTTTTTTCCAAAAGCTCTGTGGGTTTTTTGTACTTTAAGCTTCACATACATGTTATAGTTTTGATTCCCTTTTTCTGGAAAGAGAGATTAAACACTTGTGTCCTCTTCTGGAAAAGTATGATGATTTTGTTTTGATCTTCAGCCCAGAAGTAAGGTTTACTAATGAAGAAATAAAAATGAGCCAATGCACACTCTGGTCTTCTGCATGTTGACCTCAAAAGTGAATTGGTTCAGGTACTTACAAAAAGCCACGATCCTTTCATAAAGCTACAATCTCCAATAAAAGCCAAGATACGTTTACATAAAATTTGAAATTTGCAGTAGAAGGCTGGACCATTCTTTTTTCTTTTCTTTCTAATCTCTGCTGTAAGATGTGTTTGATTGATGCTGCTGTGGGCCATTTCTCTGTTGCACCTCAAAGTACAAGAAAGGGGAGAGTTAATACTGATCCATATATTCTAACCATTCACAGCCCAAAAGTGATCCCTTGGGATGAAGATTAGAACTTCTTTTCTAATGCAGACTTTGATACAGTTATCTATTTCTTATTGAATTCAATTACCTATAGTACATGCCTCCCGAGAACTTTAAAAAGGCACTGTTTGCACAAGTTGTATGGAGCCAGCACACCCCCAAGAGATGTGCCTTACTTTTCTAAAGAGAGCGTTTACTTCCTGCTTCTTTCATATGTCAGTTTCTTGGAGTGGGTGCTGGGCGGAGGAAGTTGAATTTCTCATTTTCTTTTCTTATTTTGCTTTGGTATACATATGCAGGAACCCATGCTTTGGAAAGAGACAGAACTCTTCATCACAGATTATATATACCTTCAAATAATCAACATTTGGAGCTTGGAAAATTTGCATTTCCTATAAATGAAACCGTATATAATTTATATAATGCTTTTTCACAGAAAAGCTATTTTCTTTTTATGGGAAAACTTACTTTGATGTAAATCCCTTGAAGCTAATGGTAAAACTGAAGTAATAAGTTAATGACATGGGGTACCATAGAATATTCTGTGAAGTACTGAATGCTGAATTGCCAAAAGCTATGTGGATGTATGCAATGTATTTGATATTAGTGAAATGGCATTTATGGACTGAAGAAATATTTTTCCAGTTTCTTCTCACAAGTATCTATTCTGTGCATGTCCTTTCACAACAATAACTTAGAAACTCAGGATTTACATCTTTTTCAGATGAATGTCAAGATACGTAATTTGTTTTCAGATTCATTTTCAGAGTAGAACTTAAGGTACAATTTCAAGATTACTGCTGAAGTCCCAGACAGAGGTTACTATATAAATAGTATACTTATATAGTATAGCACACATGATTATTGATATCAGTTTAAGAATTCTAAAATTCTCTCACATACAGAATAAATGGTTGAACAATTTACTCAGAGTAACCAATGCCTATTACTAAATTCCCAATTTTTCTTTACTAAGAAATGTATTTTATTATTCAGAAATCATTCTTAACCCTTGTATCAGGATGAGAAGATAATTTAGAGCATAAGAGGTGCTTTATTTTAAAGGAGAATAGGATAAGAGAAAAAATTATTTCAGTTCATTTGTGGAAATTGTGTCCAAGGTATTTGAATTTAAGAAATTTTAGATAATGAATTTTTTGTACTCTCAGATCATACCTGAACTTAACAATCTCATCAGAATCAGTGGCAGCACTTCCTGTTTCTTTAATGGAGCTACAGTTTCTTGTGGAGAGGTTTGGGTGCATAAGCCAGACAGAAGGAGCTTTACAGTTAAAACTGTTAAATGGTAGTCTGACTTAAAAATATTCAGTGCTTGTCAAAGAAACTAGCAATTAATTCTGAACTCAGTAAAATTTCTGTCCTTAAATATAAAAGAGAGATCTCTTCAGTTTGTAATTATCTTTATGGGCTATAAAAAAAATAGGCTCCAGATAAAGAAAAACATTTCCTTTCATTAAACCCTATGAGTATTGTTAGATGGAAAGGGCTTTGCCAATATGAAAACATTGGCCAACTTAAAACCTCAGTGTGATTCCGTTAGGAAAAACCCCACAAATATGTATTTCATTATTGAAAATTCCTCCACTTGTACACAGAAATGTCATAGGAAAGGGTTTTTATAGGAGCAGAAGCTGATGAAAAAGGTTTGGAAACCAGCAGAGGGAGGTTTTTGTGGAGGGAAGACATGATGTCAGTTAGCCCTAGATGTACTCAGAGGAGTGGAAGACTGAAGATTAGATGACAATAAACTCAGAAATATAAACTGAAGCATTTTGGACACACTGTACATTCCTCAGTGCATCTGGAGTAAGATTGTTCAGGTAAAACACTGACCTTCATGCAGTACCGTATCCTTGACCAGCAGATTAGCCCAACAGGACTAATCCAGATTCCTCATAAAGATCTGATTTTCTCCTCAAGAGGCATGTGGAAACAGCAGGTGTACTGCTGATTTTCAGGGAAACATTTTGAAAAGGATTCATGTCATTTAAGTGCACAATGTCCTATAGTAGGAGCATTTTAATTTGGAAGTCTTGAATCTCCTAAGGTCTTCTTTTAAAAAATTAATTCTTAATAATGATATATTAATGTA
Organism: Petroica traversi; assembly: GCA_025920805.1. Taxonomy (NCBI): domain Eukaryota; kingdom Metazoa; phylum Chordata; class Aves; order Passeriformes; family Petroicidae; genus Petroica; species Petroica traversi. The sequence goes on from JAHLSL010000009.1 coordinate 24,040,071, forward strand.
GTTACAGTAAATTCAGTATCTGGGAGACCTTCTCCTGGCCTCTCCTCTTTCAGAGTCCACTGCAAAATTGCAGTGGCATCTTATAGACCAAAACTGATTTAACTTGTATGTTTTAAACAAAAAAAAAAATGGGTGTGAGGAGAACAGAAGTACCCTCCTTATGTTTGTACGTCTAGTTATGGCAGTGTCAACAAAGCCAGACTGCATTGAGGACACCTTATTGGTCAAGTGAAGGTCTTACATCTTTATTTTGGTTTACGTGTGACAGATGTACTACTGTGATTTACAGAGTAATTTTTGACTTAGAAAGTTCACTATTATGGCATAACAGAGCAGCATTTTTATTGTACATACTGTTTTAATTTTGCAGCTACTAAGTCTAAGGTAGTCGGACAGTGATTATTTATTTTAAAGGATCATTTTAAACAGTTATCAAAAATATTTTTTTTCTCTGTTGTTTAACTAAGCTGCAGGTTTTTACTGTAAATTGTATTTTAGGAGAAAAAAGTATGCATTGTTTGAAACTTCCATCACAATATTCACGTCACTGAAAGCTTGGCTGCCTGTTTTCTCTGCAGACTTATGTAAATTTTCAGGGACCTTGTGTGAATGGAAGGAGTCTGAATTTGTGTCCATGGTAATCTGTTCAATGTGTAGAGGAAGTTACAATGGCCTTAACCCATGAAAAGGATCAGTTGTTTTCATGGAAAGCAGTCAAGACATGCTTTGAATTCAGATAGTCAACTTAATCAGAGCTGGACTTTGTTTTGTAAGGGTTTCTCTTTGAAAGAGCTGAATACTGGTCACCTGCTACAATCAAAATACACCATTCATCTGTAAAGGGGCATAAAAATTTAACAGTTAGCTGAAGAATGGATACATCCCTGAAACAAAGGAAAAAAAGTCCTGCAGTAATTTAGAATCTTTGCTTGGGCATGTTAAAGCATGAAAATGGCACAGCCATCTGGGCCCATTACCTGCCTTCAGCCACGGGCAGCTGAGTTCAGCTGAGCTCAGACGGTGCTCCTTTAGGACTGGGAATTCAGCAGTGCTTGTCCTCTCTGCCTTCCTGCCTGGGCAGGACTGGCCAGCACACCTGAAGGCAAAACACAGAGGGGTTTGAGCAAACGTGGGAATTTAGAGTTGTTTATAAGCCATCATGGGACATAATAAGAATTCAAGTCCTCCACCTAATCTTGATTTTCCTCGGACAAAATGATTTCGTATGGTACAGCTCTGATAAGAATAAAGTGATTGAAACTATATTCCTCTTTTGTTTTACTAAAAAAAAAATCATGTAACATTTGGGGGCTTTTCCCCTTCATTTTAAATGAAATTACAGTACCAATAGTACAAGTATCATTCGGCAACCTATGTTTATTTGGCTATTCAGCAGAGATTTAATTTGAAAGACTGAATAATACCTGTCGCAGCTTCATCTGTTTCAGCTAGTGGAAGTACAAGCTCCTTCTGCTCCATGTCTTAATTAATCAGCTTCAGGATATTTCCAGTTATTAGTGGTAAATTTGTATTAGGGATGGCTTGCTTTTGATGATGGGAAGGATGACAAGGTTAGAAATAGTAAACATTAATGTGAGAAAATAAACAGTTAAGTGCCTATAGCTCATTCAAGATTTTTTAGCAGTATATATCAAGTGCTACTTGAACATCTTCCATGTTACCAATGTTAGCTAAATAAATTTGCCTTACTCTTGCATGAAGCTGCATTTAGAAGTCATTGCAACTACATTTCTTGGCCTTCCTTGAAAATGGCATTACTCAACAGCTTTACAGTGGGAAGAGGTAGATCTTTCAATGCAGAGCTCTGAATTAAGACAGCAGGGACAGCTAATACTTACCCCTAATCCAATTCAAGAGCTGCAAATTCCCAGAATTATTTTCATAAAAACTACTGTGCCCTGTGCATGCCCACTGGTGGAGATGTTTGGACATTAAAAATGGGAAACATGGTAACTGCTCAAGGCATTAGAGAGAAGACCATTGATAGACAATTACACTGTAAGCAACAACATCATCTCATCCAGGCAGAGGAAAAACACATAAATATTGTAATAGCTGGTATTTTTTCTGGATATTTAAATTTTCTTTTCCGTTGGAAGCAGACAATAGCAGCAAGGATTTCCTTAAAAGTTGCAACAAAGGATAAGAGCATAGGCAGAGATACACAGTCAGGGAATATCTCAGATGTCTTTACAAAGGGAATAGGGATCAATGGCCAGATCACGCTGTTCTCTTGGTTCTTGACATCAAACACAATTGGATAAAGCAAAATGTCTAGAAACTGTTCAGCAGAAAAAATATTTACAATAATAGTCAAATAAATCTTTGTAGAGTAATTGGGTTTTGAGGATGAACTGTGCAGTGAGCAATCACAGAATTGGAGCATGTGAAAATGCTATTCTCCACAGCATAAAGGGTGTACTCTGCAGTGTTGGTTAGGCCAAAATCTGCTCTACCCAAATCTCTTGAAAGACAGTATTATCTAAAACCAACATTTGCTCTTTGGACAGGGATTGCAACACAAAAGTAAGAGTCTAATGATCCCAGTTCTATAAGGTAGCTGCAACTGATGGGTCTGAGATTTTTCTTTTTATTAGGTATGTCACTTCACAGTCATGTTTTGCTTCCATGATGGAATTTCAGAGGCCTAAGGGGCACATTGCTGAAAAGCATCTATGGACACACTTCTGTGAACTGAAGCAAGGGAAGGGTCAGTCATATCACTTTCTCCAGCCAACTTCTCAAAGTTAACTTTGTTGTTTACCTGAATATAAAATTAGATTTTATATGTAGATTTTATAAAATAAGATTTTATAAAAAGTAGTAAGTGATATTTATTTTAGGTTTAAATAGTAGTTGCATTTCACCTAGGCAAAATGCTGCCACTTTTTCAAACACCATGAATTGTTTATGTGAGGTATGCAAATAGTAGGAATAGCCATGTTGGGTCATCTCTGAATTCAGTATTGTGTGACAGAGACTAGTGCAGATGTTTCAGAAGAATGGACATTAAATCATACAGTAGGTAGAAGTTAAACAATCCCCAATCTTTCCTTGTATTTCTATGCCAGGTGCCTTTTCAAATGTATTGTGATAAGACCAGGTATTCCTGATATCCTTCTAGTTATTTCAGTCTTCATTTAGCTGTTATAGTGAGCAGTTACTTGCAGTGATAATTGCCTAGACATATGTGAATAAAGTGAATCCTTTCACTGCTTTTCATACTTTCAACCTCCTCATTAATGCCCCCGGGTATTCTTGTTCTTCCAAAGAGATGGAAACAAAAGTTCCCAGTCTTCATCTTAGCAACATTCATTATTCTTTATATTTGTCTTCTTTCCAAAACAACCATTCTTAACTTTTTCCATCTCCTTTATCTAGAATTTTTCCATGGCCACTTTCATCAGTGGCTCCCTCTCATCCATGTTATTGTGCTTAATTGATTTCAAGAAGGCAAGATCAGTACAGACTGAAGTTTTCCAGATGAAGCCACACTGATGATTTGTTTTAAGGGGAAATATTATTTTTTCCTCACCATTTTTCAAATATTTCCAAATTTCTACTTGGACTCCGGCTACATGTTGAATGAAGAACTTGATTTAGCTGTCTGGGGATGCCCTGGTCTATGCTATCAGCTGATAAAGTTAGCTGACTAAGTAAAAGAAGGGTTTTTTCGGTGGTTTTTTTCAATTACTTTTTGCTGCTACTTCTGTCAAAGTGAATCATCATTTGGCATTGTTACACATTTACCTTGCCTGCTACAGCTCTTTGAAACCATAGTCTTACCCAATCTGATTAAATGAAAACTCAGTGCATCACAACATTTTGCTATATTGCCTCATAACTGATTCCCTGTCTAGAAAATTAGTAGAAATTTTGAAGAAATGTTGCATTGCTATTTAAACTGGAAATATTTTTATTTCAGGGAACTTTTTAAAAAGTTTGTTCATTTAATTACTAAAGGGATGTATCAGTGTAGTATCTTGCCACCCACACTGTCCCTTGAACGTCAATTTTAATTATGGTGTCATCATCACTCTTTAATGACTCATCTGCTCTTCACTGGGTAACCTGTCTGCTGTGCATATTAGAAGAAAGGCCTTGCCTTGTTTGTGTTCAAGAGGTACTTTTCAGATTTGCACCAGCAGGGTTACTCTAAGCTTTGTCCTGCTGGGCTATTTACCCATTTTACATGTGGCCATTGAAGTCATACTTGTTTGTCACATTGTGCAGGTTATTTCATTCTGCTTCCCCTTAGGAATTCAATTTGATTTTCTTTGCTAGCCTTTGTGACATAGCCACATATATACATATTTATATTTTTATTTATTATATAAATGTACATAGGGTATCTGTTATTAGGACTCAGACTTCTTCTTTTAGAGTTAGCTGCATGTTCCTCTCCTCCCAGCAGTTTTATTTTCCCCAAGGCAGTCTCCAGTGCCTAGAAGTTTAAACTTTCCTTGCTCACTCACAGAAGTGCATTTTAGCATTCTGTTCATTTTGTCTGTTTGGGCCTGCACCCTTAAATTAAAGCATTTATAAGAAAACAGGCAGAGAGAGAGTTTCTTCTAAGACTTTATGTAAACTTCCAGGCCATTCCCTATTCATAACTATGCATTACTAGGCAAGATATGTAAGTCAGGTTTCCTCCCTAGCACAGTGGCAGAAGTGTCTAAATGGCTCCAGGACAAAGCGCCCTAATTATGTGTCCAACGAGCACTCACAGAAGACATTCTGAATCCAGCCTATTGAAGTTTTTCCTCATACCATAAAAACTTTATATAAATATTCATAAGAGAGAATGGGGCAGGCAGACATGCTTCACAAGCTGCTAATTAATGCCTTTATCCATGGTTTTATTGCTTATACATAAACCAAGGACAGGCTGTGTTTATCAAGGGCTTTGAGGATTTGGGGAGTCTGCAGTGGGAGTTGAGTGTTAAAATCCCCTTCCGGTACTAATTCTTCATCACCAAAGAGCCAAAACCTCTTAGTTCTGATGGAAGTTGAGATCTGAACCAGCAAAGAGTTTAGGCAGGTGAATTCCCGATGAGGGGATGACTTTATCACGTGTAAATTCACAGGCCTCTTCAGTGCATTCAAATCCAAGTACAAGATTCAAGCATGCTCATGCTACTAACTTATCATACATTTTTAGATAATGTTTTCCTGATTCTGGTTGTTGTTAATTAGTGGAGCAGTTCATTAATTTATAAATTGGCTATGAAAATAATTCAGTCCGGCTACATGAGTAATTGCATGTTTTTCTAGTTAGGTACATTGTATTTCTTCACGTTTCAGTGTTTAGTTTGTAATACAAATTTGCCTATGAATCACAGTGACATTCCCCGGGTTCCAGATTTTCATTTTAAAGATTTAATTTCTCACTATTAGAAAGTCACAGCCAATTTGCAGTTGGTTATTGAATGTTGACAGCAGAGTATGAACTTTCAGTTTTAGTGAAGTAATGGGAGCCTAGGAGGAGTTCTGCGACAGGATTATCAGTTCAAACTGTGTTACACACTCAGTGTAGGATTGCAAGTAACAAGAGGTCAGAACCTCCATTTTGTGGTTCAGTGCACAAATTAAGGCTTTTCATGGAGTGCCACCACCACCTGAAACCTGTGAAAATGCTTTTTACTGCCTTAGCAAAAGGTTGGATTATATGGGGAAATGGTTATTGCAGGAAGGTGAAATTTCATGTTTACAGTGATTTTTCAAACCATGTTTCTATCATCTTATGGGGTTATTATTTCCACATTTTGAGTCAAATCTTGCTTAATTCAGTTTGTGTCTCCTGACAGAATTCAACAGGCATTAGAACTGAAAGAATATGAACTAATAAAATAATGTTGTGGGTTTGTTTTTCTGAAATTGCAAATCTGCATTGTCTGTTATTACTCTTATATAAAATAAAAGTAAAATAAAAATAAAATAAATATAAAATAAAATAAAGAAGACATTAGGAGGATGGGTAGGTGATGGTTGTATGCCACTGTGCAGTGATTTTGTGCTCTGTCTGCATTCATATGGGCATTATATATCTTCCCAGTAAGATTTACCCTCCCACTCCAAGATGAAGAGCATATTGATTAAATACAAGTGAGCAAGATACAGGACTAAATAGATAGTGCAAAGTATCTGATCAAAATATGTCACTCTCTACATCTAAATATTGTTAGTATCTGAATTCCAAGACGGACTTTGAAGTTCCAGTTTTGTGGGTGATTAGTACAGGACTAGGATGAGATTCCTATTTCCTTCATGGTACTCTCTTGGGCATACATAAATCAAAAGACAGAATTTGACCCTAAGACTATATCAAATGGTAGCTGTAGAGTAGATCACAAGTAACTGAAGAGAATTAAAAATGAAGTCAAGAAAATAAATGTGAAGAAAGATTTTAAATTGGCCTGACCTTATTTTATCTGATATCCTCCCCTTTTTTAATCAGAAAAGAAAATATCAACTATCAATAGCACTGTAGTTAGGTGCAATAAACAATCACATCCAGGAGCAATGTTGTTTTCAACTCCAGAACCATGTTTTCAGCAGTCTGTGAAAGTAAAAATGTTGTCCTGTAGAATGATACACCATATTTATGTGTGTTTGATGAAGTGGGGGACCAGATACTGCATATTTGCTTTTTAAAACATTAGTAAAACATGCTGGTCAGCAAAAGTCTAGGTGAGTTCTCAATGCCAGGATTGCATGAAAATACAACAGTGGTGTGGAACTCTACCTGCATGGTGCAGGAGTTGGCAAAACACAGAGGAAGGCCCAGATCACCCTCTGGAACTTCAAGCCATCTCTCTTTTTTTTTTGTACTCTTTTATTTTTATGTGAGTTCGCAAAGTAATAATAAGAAGCTAAAACAATGTCATTTGTTCTGTCCATGTTGACTTATACATTTTTGAAATTAGCTTCTGAATATCTGAAGTGAAATTATAAAATTATATCTCATCAAAAGCATAGGCCATGCTAATTAAACTTGGGACTGTGTGTCCTTGGTAGCTGTAACATCTTGCTGATGATTATAGAAACCTCAGCCCCACCCAACAGCACCAGACCCTCATCAAACAGTCAGCCTCTTCCAGCTGCCACCATCTCTAAGCAATGCCCCAAAATCTGGGAAAAATTCTGGCTGAGTCCACTTATTTATTTTTTTTTCTGATCTATATGGCACGTACTTCTTTTTTCCAGTAATTTAGGTCTTTTTTCCAGTGGTTTAGGTTGTGCCATTAAATTCAGTATGCATTACAAATATGTTGTGGTAAAATCTCACTTAGAGATAGACTGTACTTAGAGTCAACAGGTATGGTTCAGCCTATTCAACAGTAATTTTATACAGCAGGAGTCAGATTGAAAAGTGACACTTAGGCAAAAGACAGACACCCAAGTCCAAAGTCACCCAAGTCCTGAAAATGCTGAGAAATAGATACCTGACTTTACAGATACTTCACTTCTTTCTCTAAAAGTCTCCTGAATGCTTAAAATTCTGCTTTAGAGTTTGCTGAGAATTTCTTAGTCTGGATATCAGGGAGCAGCCTGGAGTCTGTTTCATATCTGACATATATTTCTAATTTAAAAAATTAATGTTTTTATCAGGCATCATTTAAAAATTAAATGCTATGAGAATAGGTCGAAAGATACATTTGCAGTGTTAAACTCCATGTAAGCTATTGCTGACGCTAATTGTCTTTTCACTGCATCCTACTGGCTTGAAAACTCCAGGAGCATCAAGAGACAAGTTCTTCCTCTGATTGGGGAGAGGTGAATCTATGGGGCAGCTGCTCCTTAAGAGCACCCAAAAGGCAAGTACAAGGCATCTGCAGGGGCAGAGGGAACGTACTGCCCTGTGCTCATGGCAAAGGGAACTGAGGACCTATGGGGTAAAAGGCAGCATAGATTTTGGTTCCTCAACTCGGTGTATTGTTAAATACAGTATTATGAATGAATTCTAAAGCAATTGCATTATTCTGATTATTTTCTCTATGATCTTCCTTATGCCACTATATTAATGATTCTGCTGCATTCTAGTAAGAAAAAGAAAATTATTTTAAAAATCATGACACAAATGCATAACCGTGTCTTTGTTTTGACTTCAGTTTGTGTTTCTAGTGTGCCAGTATTTGTCACATTTTTCTCTGTTGTCTCTATCAATCATGAGACACTGGTTTCTTTTGCAAATGATGTGTTTCTGTGATGAGTTGCAATAAGCAAATGACTAAAGTAAAAGAGTAAATATGAGATTTAAAACTGATGTTATCATAAGGAAGAACAATATGGGTGTGTATGTATTTATATACTCCTTTTTGACAAATCCTTGTAGTTGAACATTTATGCGGACATACTGATGCACATTTTTAATATAATTGTTAGGATTTTTCAAAAAATGGCAGGTTGTATATTAGTTCACATGTGGGTTTTTTGTTTTGCTTTCATTATGTTCGTATATTTGTTATGAAATAGAGACATACATTTATAGAGATTTGCATGTGCTGTTGGGTTTTCATGATGAGCTTTGGGATTTTTCAGTCTTGACATTGTGGTACGTAGTTTTCTCAATGGAGTAGGGTGATGTTAGTATTTTGGTATGTGGCATAATCCCTAGACTTATTTGAATACTTATAAAAAAATCATCCAGAGCAACCTCTCTTATTGAAAATAATTTCATTGAGACTGTAACATGACTGGAGGGATAATGGTTTAGTAGAATTTGCAATTCCAGAATCAAATAGATATGAAAGAAAAATACATAATAATTAAAGACTTCCTCCTGTAAGGAGTATCTTTTTCTCAGTACCCCCTCCAACAACTTCAAAGGATCCAGTCTAAGGCTATTCATTCAGGTCCCCAAGATGATTTTAGCCATTGAAATATTTTGCAAAAGAAAAAGTTTCTAATGGCTTGACTTCACAATCCCTACTGTGCTTAAAAAGGATTTATTTCAGTAAATGCTCCTTTGAGGGGCTTGCATAAGGTTTACTCTCAAGAGTTTTAGATAAATATTGCCAAAGATTTGGAGCTTTACTGGTTGGTAGCTGCTAATATTAACAGACAGAGAGGCATTGAAGAAACATATTAATTTAAAAGAAACCAACAACTTTCCAAAAACCAGTTGAATGTGAACTCTGGGATTTTGAATATAGGAGTTAAATTTGTTTTATTTTTCATTGAACTTTTATTGCAATGTTTCTTGTTTGCTGGAAAGGGAATTGTGAATGCTTTTACACTTAGGTGTGGATTATAGGAAGCAAAGCACATATTCTTCATTCCTAATTATATTTACTACTGTATTTGACACGTGATTTTGCTAGAAATTGTGGTAATTTAAGTTATTGAATACCTAGAATGTTGAAGAGGATTATGTGAATAAAATTAAGTTATCTTTACTGTTTATGTTTAAGCAAAATTCAGTTGTTTTTATCTCTTTCCTACTTCTCTGGTACTGCTATAAGAGAAATAAATTAATTTTTAAATCAAATGCCAATAATTTCCCTGACTTGATTCAATTCTTTTTGTTCATGCCTGGTCTGAATTTACTTTTTATTTTTTTGATTCCATGAATTTACATATGTTGTGTTAGAAGACTCTCTGAGTAGCAGCAGAGTTACAGAAGGAATCAATCCTTGGTACTCCTTACTTTTTTTTTCAGTATCAGTTCCAATTTCTAGCATAAACACCTTGCCTCAGTGCATACATGGCTCAATAGTGTAACGTTTTGGCGAGAATTGCAATCTTCCTAAGTCCCTTCTGGTTTTGGCTTTGGACTCATTTTTAGGTGCTTCAGCAGTAATCTAGTCCTGTAGTTTTGCAAGTCTGTCTCATTCTGCAGGTCCTTAAATTATTGATACATCTTTGTGTTTAGCCCAAGGGCTTCACAGGCGCTTAATTTCACTCACCTTTGCCTGTTCAAAGATAAACTCACCTTTGCCTGTTCAAAGATAAACAGTAAGTTCCACTGTCCCATCTAAAAGCTGTCCTGTTACCTTGGTTTCAGTAAGCAGACACTTGAATGCTGCATCGGTGACCAGAGAATCCTTCAAGTTTGCTGTAGATTAAGTTTGCTTCAGCTGTGGCAATGGCTGTGTGGGAGGCTGAACTTTGTCAGACCATTTAGGTGTACATGATTCCAAGGAGACATCTAACATTTCTTACTACTTTGCCTATAGTCAGAGTGAGGGTGGTATAACAATTTAATCATGTTGAAGCACACCCTAGAGTATCCCTCCCAGTTTCCACTGGCTGCTTAGGAGTTTCAGGGCCACTTTAAACCTCAGCAAGTAAAATTCCAGAGGAGTAGAACCTAAATTGGTCAAACTGGAGTCCTTGTTACCTTTTCATGTACAAATGCACTGGAAAATTGTGATTAAATGCAATTTTTAAACCTTAGCTGATGCCATAGGTATTATATTTTTAATTCATGGCACTATTCACTGTAAAGTAGTGACAGGTGAAGTAAGCAGCCTGCCTATTAATACTCTGGTCCTTAATAATAGCTGTTTTTAAATTAAAAGAGCCAATCTTTTTCTTTTACTTTTTCTTCTAATTTTTTTTAACTTAAACAATTTGTGTTAGTAAATAAACATAACAATGGCCAAATTGTTAGAAGAGTTTTATTTTGCCTTTATATTTAGTTCAGGAAAAGTCTCACTTGTCAATCTGTATTGGAATGAGCAGCCTACACTCAAGTGTGATGGAGGAGACTGACTTTATATCCTTGATCATGTACCAAAGCCTGAAATAAGCCTACACAGAAGAAACTGTGGGTGAAAAAAGATTTCTAAATTTCACTACGGGTGTGAGAGTTCACAGACAGGTCTTGACAGAAGACTTAGACACTTTGATGTTCATGGAAAAGGAATATATGAAATTGTAGAGGTGGGTTATTAAAGTATTTTTGTGCTGTTAAGAATTTTATCGATGGCATTACAGAATTAAATACATTCATAAGAAGAGATGTTGGATGTTCTGTTAAAGGGATTTATAGTTAGCTACTGTCTTTTAAAACTTCAGCACTGTTACCAGGTTGTGCTCTGAATCCTTTCATTTCCTCTGTTGGTATAAATTAGAGTTATTTCAGTTGAGGTAATGAAGCTACACCATCATAAGACCAATGAACGGTATAGAAGTGGATCCTGTAACCTTCCTGTCAATGAAAGAGGCTAAAATAAGTAAATCAAGATTACAAAAGAAGCAATCCATTTATCATCAGATGTGATTTTGCACAGTTTTAACTCTGTTTAACATTCTCTGAAGCAGAACCTGTTTAATGAAACTCTGTCCAATGTATTTATTGTATTCTTTTCATATTTGACAAGCACTGAGCATCTCTTTTGTTAATTACATGTAGCTTCTTTTTAAAGAATTTATTATTATGCCATTTTTGCAGTTTGTCTTCCTCTCTTTGACTTGTTCACAGCAATTTTGTCTGGTGTGCCACTTTTTAGCAACTAGCCATGCACAGATTCTCTTTCAGCTATCCTGTATAAGCATTGCTATTACCATACCATTTCAGCTTGTTCTACAATTCCCAATTCTTCTCCAGTGAAGTTGTATGTATCTTGTCTACAAAAAAGTCTCTGATAATAACCAATGCCAACTGACAAAGCAAGTGGATTAAAGGAGGGCAAATATGCAATGAGAATTTCCCAGTATAATCCTCCCAATTTCATCAATGGACTTAGTGAATCAAAAGTGGTGTCACTGTGTTTAAGAGTGTTTGTGGATTTCTCCTTTATACATTTTTAAATAATTTCCAAACCTGTGTAATGCTCTGATATTCATAGCTTCCCACTTCTTCAGTCAGTAATACCAGTGTACATAGCTGAGCTCTCATGAGACACTTTGCTTGAAACGAGAGGTTCTGTATTTCTCAAAGAGAAAATTGTCACAGCTTTCAGTGACTACTGATCCTTGCTGGTATTTCAAGAGTTCCTGTGCACGTCCTTGGCCTAAGAACCATGCACTGAATCTTCCCCACGTAAACTGGAATTTTAATAACAGAAAAGCCTTTATCTCCATGACTGTGCTACATTGCCATTATCCACTTATTACAGATGAACACTTATGACTTTAGAATTTATCCTCTTTGCTCTCAAATTAGATATTAGGAGGAAAATATTGAATGGACCATGTATTCCAGAATCAAAGCATGTTTGTAGTCTAAATGCATAGTTGATAATGTCTACCCATACTGTTCATGCAGAACACCAGTGTCCTATTTGTAGATCTCACTAACACTGGCATTACTTAATGTGCCCCAGTTCCCATAAATAAGTCATTCTGGTGTCAGAATCTCATAAATGCCAGCTCCACTGCAGGTACAACTCACAAGTTCAGGCTGAATGGAGGTAAAACCACAAGGAGGTTGTCTGACGGTATGTCTTCGTGCTGTGGGACACATGACATAAAGGGTAAAATTACAGTATCCAAGTATAAATCTCAGTCCCAGATTATGCCTGAGCCTGTAACCTTTGCACATTGAGTGCAGCATCCTCAGCCTCTTGAGCATTGTCCTTAGGAAGCCCTTTTATACCATAGCTTAGGAGAGAGATCTCTGGTGGATATTTGGGGCTTGGTGCCTCAGCATCTCTGAGAGGAATTGCACCAACACAATCTGGAGGTTTAAGGTCCCATTTCCTCTTCTTTGACTAATTTTTCTGGCACCGAGTGTCAAATCAAGAGGATCTCCCTCACAGAAAATTCTTTCTGTTAATCACTAAAGTTATTAATTTTTCACCTTTAGATATGCATAAACACATTGAGGATTCAAATGTTTCATTCACAGCCAAAATCAAAAGGAACTCAGCTGAGGCCAGTAAGTACAAAAAGAATATCAGACTCATGGCAGAAAGGAGAAAATCTGGTTATTTATACTTTTTAAACAGGAAAAAGTATCTATGAGATCTTATTATTCTTTGCACTGTGCTTTAACCAGAGATCATGTTCTCTCTTTGTTCTTGTGACTGAACATGAGACAGGGTCAGTCACAAATCAGTCGGTCCTGCTACCCATGAATAGCAGGGGAGCATTTGCCACCATTATTTCTGATTTCATGGGCCTTGGGCACTGGTACACATACTGTTCCAACAGAATATAGAAAGAAACAAGTCTTACAGCCTCAGATAGAAACATTTGACTTTGAAGGAGGGTAGTAAAAAGCAGGGGGGGAAAGCATTTAGTGGTATCTTGCATGTCTCCTTAACTGGCATAGAAAGATAACCATAAAACTGTTTAAAATTATCCCAAAACCAAGCCCTGTTCTGTGAATAAATTAACAATTTATGGAAGCATGTTCAATTGCTTCCTGGAAACAAAAAAGAATATGTATTTTTTGCTTCATAAAGCAGCACCTCATCCAATAAAATTCAGACTATTTTTAGGCACTGGCAGGAGACGTCAGTCAGTGTCACAGGAGTCATGCAGACTGTCAAGCCAATCAAGCTCAATCAGTATCAGAGATTTACATATAAAACCACAAACTTGACAACAGTTTTGCCTTCTTTTTAATTTTTGTGAAGAAGTTAATCCCATCTTCATTCAAATTAAATGCAAGGAATTTAAATAGAGTATTTAAGTAGCAGTACCTGCTGTCATGTATCATCAGCAAAAGCAATGTCGATTTGTTAGATTTAAATAAAGTAAAACTAAAAAATAAAATAATTTCCTTCCAGCTGGTCTCTACACTGTTTGATGTTTAACACTGACAGTTTACATAGCAATAGAATTCACAGTTGTGTTTGCTGCATGGCTTGACCTCACACTCACACATCACTTTCCTCCACCACTCATGCTAGCAATGGGTCTCCAGTCATTTCCCAGATGAAATTTGCTTTTCTTTCCCAGTTTTACCACATATTTAAAGTATAAAGAGACAAGACCAAAACCACTGAGAGTCCCTGCAGCTGCAAGAAGATTCATGGCTGTGAGTGTGCTGTGGCACACAGCTGGCAAACAACAGAGGAAAGAAAAGAAGGTGTATCAACTCCTGGCACCTCCTGAAATCTCTAATGACTTTCTGTAAGATTTACTGGGCCTGGAAGTGTGTAATGCACCAAACAAAGTGGACCTTGCCCTTTTTTTCTTGTTCATTGAAACTATCACACTATGAAATTTTAAAAGTAGTGGGAACCTCTCATGCCCAGCTCCTGCTTAGTTTGGATGTGACTGCTCAACTGATTGCAGGAAGTAACAATTAGGAGGACAATAGATAAAGGAGGAAACTGGAGACATCACCTAACAGCTGTGAATCACACCTGACACAGCTTTCTTTTCCATAATTAATTGAAGGAGAAGGCACAATGCACATTGACTTGGAAATGTGGTCTGAAGACAATGTTGGTGCATGTAAATCCTTTTCTACTGCCCTTGCTTACCTGTACAAGAGCTTTGATCTTAGTCAGGAGTGAATGTTGTGAATTGTTGCAAGGGATAGTTCAGGGGTTCTTTGCAGGGAGGAAGAAGTATAAAAAAAAATATTAGAGGGCAATCACATCACATAGAGGAGGCAGAAATCTGGTAAAGTTAATAAAACATGGACTTCAAGTAGTGAGCAGAAAGTCACTGTAAGACACACAAACGTGTAAACTCACAAATAGCAATTATGATTTAATGTCCTATAATCAGTACTACATTTCTGCATGAAAGAAAAAGAAATGGATGCTATGAGACTGTTTCATTAAATTATTTATTGCAGAGTGTGAGCAGAATTCTATGGTATTTTCCCAAGGAAGCAATCCATATGTGTGTTCAACATGCTCAAGGGCAAATATTTCTTAGATAAGTTGTATTGTACTTCTCTAGAACAATAGTGATGTTATTTATCTTTATGGCTCTTGAAATGACAACTTCAAAAAACTTGTATCTGTAATTCACATTCTTTAGTAATTATTAGGGGGCATAGTCATCTATTTGCCTGTATCACTGTGTTGCTAGAATTGCCATATGACTGGCATAAAAAGAATAACAGTGACAGTTATTCAGTAGTCAGAGTAAGTTGGTGAGCATTTAAGCAGTTAGATATTTTTCTCTAGAAAAATATAAAATTTAAAAGTAACTAGTACCTAGCTGTACAAAGTTACAGAAACATGCAAAGTCATGACCACACTGAAGCAAAAGTTTAACTCTCATTGGTATCCTAGTTATCTAGAGTGGTTCTTCCTAAAGATCATCACAAAAAAGTATTTCTTTGTTGGAGAGCTGTATTAATTTTAAAAGAAGAGGAGTGGTAGAAAGGAAGTGGCGGAAGGAAGGAAGTGGCGGAAGGAAGTGGCGGAAGGAAGTGGCGGAAGGAAGGAAGGAAGGAAGGAAGGAAGGAAGGAAGGAAAGGAGGGAGGGAGGATTGGAAATCTTCTTTGCTTGGCTTGTGTCCTTAATATGCTACAATGTTAATGATATTTATATTCTTATTATGGTACTTTCTATTTGAGGTCCAAGATAAGGAAACACAAATTATTCATCGTGAATTAAAACAGTGATTATATTGTTGGGGGCGGGTGTGTCATCAACACTTCAAGGTCCTGTTAGGCTTCTGGTTTTAATTGTAAATTCATTACTATTTTGCAGATTTGGTGTACGGATACTATAGACAACAGCGGAAATTGATTGAAGAAATTGATTGGTCATATACAGGTAAACAAAACTGTCTATTGAATAACTTATTTCACTTTGATATTTTCATGTTCATTGTTATAATTTTAAGAGCCTCACGTTAGCTTACCATATGTCTAAATAATTGCTAAAGTGTAGGAAATGGAATTGGAAAAATATAGGAACTTTAAAATAGGAGAGTATTTTCATCTATTTAGATTAGTATTTTAATCTACTTAGTAAAAGTTTACGTCTATTACCTTTGGGAAGAAAAAAATCCTCATCCTCAAAACCTCAACCTGAACCTGACTTATTTGATGAAGGTTGGGCCAGTAAATTGTTAGGTGCTCATTTATCATCTCAACATTATCATTTTAGCAAATCTGAAAAGCAGACAGAAAGACTGAAACAAGGCACAGCACATTATGTGGGAAAGAACCTGTATGCTGCATATGAACTTCTATCCTGTGCTTCTGAGCACTTTAGCATCCTTTCCAAGTCCCACCCTGACTCTCCTCAAAACCTCAGTCCCATTGTCTCCCCGCTTTGCGTAAGAAAGATATTCTTTCTTGCCTTGAAATTCTGTATGACTGTTGCCTCATTAAAGAAGAACAATGGAAAATCCACAATTAGCCTCTTGCATTCTTGTGTATAAGTCAAGTATTTTCAGTAATACTGGAAAGGTAATTTTGTCCTAGGTGTCTTTTGCCCAACATGTAGGAAGTGAGTTCTTATGGATGTGTGTAGACTCTTACATTTTAAATTGCTTAAATTACTGTTTCAAAAATACCATACTATGAAAAATAGGGGCTGTCAAATTTCAGTCTCCGATAAATTTGATTCAAAATATGTTCCTGTAGTTAAGGAAAATCACACCATTCTTTTTTTCTCTCACTCTCTTTCTCATTTTCAAGACAGTTTTTATCTTCTAGTGTAAAACATATCTAGCAAGTTTTAAGCCTAGAGAGAATTGAAACAGGCTAGTCATAAACCCTTCAAAATGAGATTTATAATGAAAACTCCCACTTACACGGGTTGTAGTGCAAAATTCAAGCATAAGATCAATCAATACAGTATTTCACATTCAAATTCAATCTATTTTTTAATATTGTAGTTAGAGGACCGCAGGCATAAAATTCCTGGATTCCTGGTGACCAGAGCGTAATCTTTAAAGGATATTAGCATAGGGTTTGTTTAGGATATCAGAGGATACAGCCCCTCCCCAGGCTACACAGAGGACCCATGCACTGTGCAGCTGCTGCAGCATCTGCAGGTCACCCTTGATGAATATTTTGCATGGAAAAATAGCACAGACTTGGCATGTCAGATGATACATACCTGCTGTTTCTCTCCTTTAGCGTGTGAAGTACCTGTGTAGTCATCTCAATTCATATGCTTTGCTCTCATGACACCACTGCTGGCAAAGCATTTCTCCCCATTCAGAACTGTACAGGAACCCTGCTCAGCACAGTGAGCCCTGCACAGCTTCCTGCTGCTCCTGCAGCATCCTGCCCGAGATGCATCCTGCTGCTCCTGCAGCCTCACCGTGCCCCCTACTGCACAAGCCCTGTGCCCCCAGCATTCTTAAACTGCCGACTCTGGTCAAAATGGATATTCAAATCTTTTGGGGAAGGCTGCATGGAAATAAGGCACTCGAACCTTAGGGCTAGCACTTGTGTTGCAAGCTGAGTATTATGGGATGCTTTGCTGAACTACCAGGTAATTAGTTCATTGCATAAGGTGGAACACACAAACTCAGCTTTCACTAATAAAAAGACAGTCTTCCTGAATGTGAATAAAAATTAGAGATTTTGACATTGTGTTTTGGAGGCGCAGAAGTCTAGAGACTGAAGCATATCGGTTTTGATCTCCTTTGTTTAAAAAAAACTTAAATTATTTTATTCCTGAGCCAAGCAATATCAGGTACTCTATGTATGACTACTGTTCCTAGCACAGGCTTATGGTTATGAGGCACAGACCAACATGCACACTTCTGAATGGATGAACTATGCTTTGCCAGTGCATTTTTCTCCTCGGGCAGCATTTATATTCTTCTGCCTTATAACCTACTCACTGAAAGAATGAAAGTGAGAAATTTCATTGAAAATTAAAACTAGTCTCAATGTGCCAATAAAGTGTTCTGCATGGGCCTGGGGATCCTGCAACCATAGAGTCTAATCCACCTTGGGTAGGAGAAATCCAACTGGCTTGGTAAACTGACCTGAGTTTGAGCAGATGCAATTCTCTATATCAAATAAGAAATTTCAGATACGTTAGCCACAGTAGGTCAATATACTCCTTTACTGGGATGATGCTATGAGATGGAAGTAAAATGGAACTAGAGAGTCTTACCCGCTAAAAGCATCCCATTTCTGAAGGAGAAATTTCATAATAAAGCAATTTCACATGCTGGAAATTAATGTGAGTCATAATCAGGTTTTGACTCTTGGGTAAATGTATAATGAACTCATAAATGCTACTGGAAACATTTTGTAATACTTCTAAGGTCTCTGTTTTAAGGCATGGACAAAGCCTGCATTTGCAAGCATTAATTTAATTTTTTGTGTCCTGACTCTGCAAGTATTTGCATGAACAAATACAGTGCTAAAGAACTGGAAGGTGCAAGTTCTTGTTACAGATGCATCCAATGATTTTCTTGAATAAGGGGATCTTGAAGCTAGCCCATTGTATAAATTACTTTATTTTAACAACCTTTGATTGTATTTTTCATTAAAAGAGTCATAGAAATTTTAAAAATTATCATTAATATTTTCAAATTATGCCATATGGCAAAAAGTGAATCCAGACTTTTTTTTTTGGTGTAGAAAAACACAGTGTACTGTGAAAATTTTCTTTTCTTAAATCAGTTACATACTAATTGATAAGCTAATTTAGACAATATTTAACTATAACACTAAGTTTAGTCATTTTCAGATTACTTCAAAACATAAAGCAAATAATATGACCTTCAGTTACTTTCTCTCATAGAGGTGGAAGATTAATTTTTTGTTAATGTTTTGCTTATCTGCGTTGTTTTTGGCAGAAAGAATTATATAATTCTGTTTTATGGTTCTGATGTTTGGGGGTTTTTTTAACATGGCTGGTTGATATTAGTCCATTAAAAGTCCAAGTCTAAAAGTTCATATGTAAAACTGGCGAGTGATACCACTAAAAAGATTGTTTTTTTCCCCTAAAGCACATAATTGTTTGTTGTGAACAAGAACCAAAATCCCAAGAGTGAAACCCAAGAGAACGACATTTCACTGGGGAAAAAAACCACAGCAGAAATTTGTTAAAAGAAAGGGATTCTAAAGAGTCTTCCTGGAATTAACAAAGCTGAGGGTTTAAAACTTTTTAAAAAACTGAATTTTCTATGTAAATAAATACTAGAGTCAGATCAGTGTTTTTTGCTTTCCATGTAGGATTATTATGTTCAGCCTGTGCTACCATTTATTGTTACACAATTACCTTACAAATATTGGCAACTCTGATCTTGAAGAAAGGGTAATTTTTGTATAAATTGATTGGTCTCCAGGTATTTAAAGAACATTTTTATTATTTGCCAGCAGAACCTGAATAGTATTTCTTTTTTCTATGGGGAGAAGCATCACGAATCCCAGAATCACACTATAATTTAGGTTTGAAGGGGCCCTTGGAGATCATGTGGTTCCAGCCTCAGCTCAAAGCAGAATAAATTTCAAAGCTGAAACAGGAAAAATATTGGAAATCTCCGAAGAAGGAGATGCTGCAGTTTGGTCAATGTGTTCTATTGTTACTTTGGAAACAAAAGTTTTTATTTGAAAGGCTGGGTTTGCCACTCCAAGTCTTACAAATTTGCAGTGATTGCTTCAAAAGTTCATGCCTGTAGTTTGACTCAGAAATTAAAATGGCCTTTGTTTTCAGTGGTGCTGAGAAAATGCAATTTTCTTTCTTGCCCGAACAAGATCTAATATTTTAATGTCAGATGTTCTCTCATATTTCAGTATACTGAAGAGATTCCATTTCAAAGTCACTGCTCATTAAGTTTATGGAGAAATATGTTGTTGCTTATATCCATTACAATGCATGGGTGAATTTTGCTTTTCATTCAGCCAAAAAAGTGAGCAAAGATCTGCACTATCTCAGTCGTGGCTCAACAGAATGATTTTAACACTGGCAGCTAATTCTACTTATTCTGTAAAACATCTGCTGCTTCTGCTACCCCCGTGTTCAGTCTAGATAAAGTGGAAAATTTGAGGCTTTCCCCTCGTCTTCACCCAGTCTCTCTGTTCAGAAGCCATCTGGTGGGAGCATGGACAAGGTCGGGCATGCAGGTGCTGCTCCCTGCCCTGCAGCTACAGGGAAGGAGAGGCTGTGCTGATGAGTTTGTGTGAGCCTGGGCATGGTGCCTGCTCCCTGTGAGACAGCTCCAGGAGCAAGGCAGAGGGAGTCAGGAGGGAAGGGCAGGGTTCTGGGTCCTGGCCATCACCTCTGAGGGTGCAGCATGATAGATGAGCCTTCTTTTAGCCAAATCCTGACAGTCGCCCTTTGTGGGACAGAGGGATGCACCAGCAGGAGCCTGCTGGAAGTGTGATCCAGGCGCTGCCTGCTGAACCGATTGCTTTAATGGGCAGTTCTGCCAGACCAGACTGAAACATCTCCAGGAGAACCCTGGCCAAGAGTTGATGAAACCTTCTGTTTTCAGTGGCCTGATAAAACTGTGTTCTGGGGAGATGATACATACTAAAATTAAGCTCAGTTTTTTTCCTTGCTAAGTAACTACCATGGCAGTATCAGCATAACTTCATGAGAAGATCTAGTCTTTTTATGACCTTCTGCCAAATACATCATTTTGTGCTCTGTATCCACCAGGTATAATCGTAACTGATGTGCTGTATCAGTTGTGAGTAATAAAGAAAAGCCTGTTCTCTTGGGCTGTGTGGGTTCCTTCAATAAAGGGTGCAGCATAGGAAATGGAAATAATATCCTTTCTTTTATTAACTCATAAAAATAGTTCTGCAGAGGGTCTTTTCTTTTTTACTAGACTTTATGCTTCAGAGGCTATCATGCCTTTTCTTGCTCATTACATGTATTTATAGCCCCAAGATCACACAGTCACTCGTGCTTCCAGTCTTTTGTCTCTAAATTTACAGGATCATTAATTAAAAAGCCTATTGCACCATTATTTTTTTTGGAAAGCTGATGATTCCACAGCAGAAATTACTTAGTTATGCATCTGTTTGCATCAAAGGGACAAGGTGTCCTCAAGTGAAAAGCCAGATGCTGGCACTTCTGGCCATTGAGAAATTCCTTTTAAGATATCTCAGTATACTGAATCAACAGCACAAAACATCTTATTCAACACAAAGAGGATGTCTATGCTGTGTATTTGTGAATTTTTAATTAATATAAAATTATATGGTTCAGAAGTCTGTTTAAAAGAAGCTTTCTTTTCATGAAGAAAGCTGATCTTTGAGCTGTAGCAGCAAAGCTATTAGCAGCAAAGTGAATATATTTAGCTTTTATTCAGTAACATTTCCAGGATAAACTGAGTGGGAAACTTTCAAAGGGATTTTGGGGAAGGAAGTAAGAGAATTGGACCCCAATTAATGGAATTTTCAAAGCTGATGCTTGGAGGACAGGGGTGAAGATCTGCATGTTGGTATTCATATTTGTCTCATCACTGCTAAATTATTGCAGTATCTGGTACGAAACTCAGATAAGACTATCTCTTCCTTCATTTCAGTCCTCTAATTCTATAAACAAAGTAGTCCATTTGCACAAAGTACAGAACAACTTTCTTTGAGCATCACCCAGATTTTTCAAATGCAAGGTTGGTTTCTGAAGTACAGAAGTCTGAGTGTGAGATATTTGCCTAGTGTGGCGCTGCTGTTATGCTGAGGTATGTTTAGAAAGATGTAGAAACTTGTCATTAAGTGTATGCATTTGGAAATGAAAAGCTTTTTTAGGAGTGCTATCTTTGGGAATATAACAAAGTAAAATGGAAAAATCAAATTTTTAATATCTCAAAGTTGACTGCAGCCTCTGGTTAAGCTTCTTTGCCCTTCAAAAGTATCCTTATGCACATACTACTAAATGATTTCTCATTTACAAGTGCATTCAATTTATGCTGCAGTAGGAAGGTTAAGTTCTTGGGGACCACTTGCTTTCCAAATTACTTAGAGATCATCACCTCCATATCAAAATGATCTATGGGTTTGTGATGTTAAGAGCCCAGCAAATAATTCTCACATTGCTTACATTTCAGAAGGCCATGTTTAGTTATCTGCTCTATCCAGTTTGTTTAGGACTTCCTTACAGACATTTGTACTCAAAGGCTATTCTACTGTATTGATAGCAGATTTTGATTTTTTTTCCTGATGAATTCAAACCCCACTCATTTCAGCATGCACAGTTTGACAATACCTAATAAATAATTCTGTGCAATTTTCTCACGAATTTGAAGACATTCCTGATCTTGCTGTATCTCATTAATTCAATAGATATCAAATCCAGATTTTCCATGTAATGTTCTTCAACCCATAAACATTAAAGCAGTCCCTCAAAGGGCAGGGTTAGGCAAGTCTGCGAGAGAAGGAAGACAAAGGATCCTGAAGGAGGATCCTGAGCAGGAGGGAACAGTGGGATGTAGCTTCTCTCTCGACAGCACAAAGCCCTCCTGTAGGCTCAGGTGCCCTTGAGCACTGGAACAGACTTCTCAGGGAAGTGGTCACAGCACCAAGCCTGTCTGAACTCAAGAAGGATCTGGAAAACACTCAGACACCTGGTGTGATTCTTGAGGTGTCCTGCACAGTGCTAGGAGTTGGTCTAAATTATACTGATGGGTCCCTTCCACCTCAGCTTCCTCCGTGGTTCTGTGAAGCCACAGCCTCCTCAAGCTCAGGGAGTGATGTCAGCTTGGCACATTGCAAGTGCACTTGACTTAGTTGAGGAAGGCATAGGAGAGGCAGCACATGCTATTTCAGTTTCTAAATTTTGAATGCTAAATTACTGCAAATTACTGTAAATGAACTTAATTCAAATTTTTGTGCTGTACTCTAGAATTTCATATTGAAATGTTATGACTTTTTTCCCACAAAATAAAAATTTCCAAAACTTTTCAATCTGAGAAACTAGGGAAACCCATCAGCATTTCTGAATAATCAACATTTGCCACTAGATTTATCACTTGAACTGTTCCCTCAATCATTCAATTGCCAGAATCCCAGAATTTCAGTTCTGAGCATCTCTTCGAGTTGTGAAAGTGCACAAGTCCTTGTTTGTGAGAAGCCAGGCCTCTCTGCATACATATTTAGCTGGTTCCTGGTATGCTTCAACAGTTGTACTTGCAACAAACTCCATATACAGGCTGTGGTGGCCTCTTTTCTGCTCTCTTTCAAGAGCTTTCTTTATAAGAGAGTAAACTGTGGCTTGATCTGATATCACCTGGCATTGATCCTGTTTTAGGAGCCACAAAAACAATTGACTGTCTTCTTTCATCCTTTATCATAAATGCTGCATTTGAAACCTAAGCTGTTTTCCCTCTGTCAGTGGCTCCTCTGTCAGTGCACTTTATCTGATGAAAACTGTGTTAACAAGAGATGTTTTCAAAGGGTAGTTAAGAAAATTAGGATATTAAAAATGTAAAAGCAAAGAGAGGGATAATGTGTTGAATGCTAGAAAAAAGAAAGAATCATTTACATGTAAGGGCTTGGAAATTTGTTTCTCAACTTCTGATATTTCCGTAGCTGTGTAAGGAGCCAATTCAGGGCTTGGGTGCACAGCTATAGGCTGATTGAAATTATTTTTACTGGGTTAGTGGCATAAATGAGCCCACAGCAACAAATACCCAATTTTCTATTACCCTGCATAAGTAACTGAAAGGGAAAAACTGAAAAAAATATTATTGATGGAGTATTTATGAATACTGGGTCAATGATTAATAAATTATTTTCTCCTGTTTCAGACCAGAGTGGATTTTATGCCTGCTTGTGCATATTTTGACCACTTTGCATATACATTGCACAGTATCATCAATCTCTGTTATATTTTTTCCTGTTGTTTTGCAGGAAAGCAAATATTTATGGCTGGAGTTCTAGTCAGTGAAAAATTACAAGCTAAAAGGTTTATTATTATTATCATTATTATTATTATTGAAATGTAATTTCTTGAAAGCTAGCTTTACAGTAGGGCTGTGGTCCGTGTGAATAGAGGAACACTAGCACATTACCTTTTAATCTGTATCTCATTTGCTTTCCAAGTATCCAAAAGAGATGGAAGGTGGCCAGCACAAACAGGCAATAGACAATATGTAATACACATTCTTAAGGAGCAGGAAAATATTTTTAAAAAGGCAAGCTGTAGGTACCCACTTCACACAGATTCAGTACATTATCATGGCTCATCTTTGCCAACACATTTAGCCACCTAGATGAGATCTGTACACCTGCCAGTCCTAATGTGATGTGTATCTGATCAAAATGAGAGCAGTACTTGTTCTCCTCTGTGTGAAAGCAACTGATGATAATCCGTTGCAGTGGCTTGATCACACATCTGAAGTTCCCTTTGAAATCATTTGGGTTTTTTTCTTAGAGAAGCTGTCGAGCATGTGCTAAAAAGAGCTTTTCTGGATGACTTCCTGTATCTCCTCACTTCATCCCATTCTCAAAAGAAATCTTCCTATCCTATCCATTTGACACTTTTTGTCATATTGCTTCATTTCTTCTCTTAGAGCGCAGCCACGACCTGTTTCCCTTTTGTATTACAAAATTCTCCTTTTACCCACTATCAAATAACCATCTAGGGGTTTTTTTGCCTACTTCTCCCTGACATTCTTAATAGCTCCATGAAGTAACTGTCAGTTCACCACTTTAATCTCCTGTGTTTCCAGGAAAAACTTTCCTCCCAAGTAACTAATGGAGAAAGAGCTGGCTGAGTGTTTCCATGACTATCTTGCAGTGTCTCCCAGCTGCCTTTTCCTAAATGTCAGAACCACTCTCCTGAGTGGTTTCCATGGTGCCTTCAGCTGGCATGCCTGCAAAGGTTCACGGAGCCAGCACACCCACTGCACGTTTTATAGGAACATACCAGGAATGAAGGCTCCAACCTGCTGTGTCACAGTTAAAGAGAACGTATCAAAAGATACTTCTTGGTGCATATTCTGTGTAAGATTGGCTCCAATTCAGTAGCATAAAACTCATTCAATCAATTAAGGATATTCTCATTGTCCCTCCATTTGTGAGGGCAGTAGTTCATCTATAGATGTGTTACAAGTTACATACATGAACCTGCTGAGGAGTTGCCAGCTCAACAGGTGATAAATGTAAGGGCTGCTGGAGAACAGTGAGATTTATATTGTGCTATATTCATTAACAACCTTCTATTAAAAGATTTTAAGGTGTTTTCTCTTTCCTCATAGTTTATTATGCAATCTGAAATACCATTATTAGAAAAATAAACTTTTCATCAATTTGGTTTCCTGATGTGAAAGTCAATACAAATAAAGTACATCCTGCATCCAGCCATTGGAAAACATGATTTTTTTAAACCTTAGGTTTATAACTAGCAATCTGTAGATAGATTTGTAGCTGAAATAACAAAATCTCTTTTAGAATGACAACGGGTTTTAAAGTTTACTTTGAAATTCCATGCAACTGAGTCATATTGTTGTTTCTAAAATATATCTTCAATATATTCAATACTTCAATAACAGATTTCAAACAAAAATATTAATAAATGCCTTTGTTCCAAATAATAAGCTGCTAGTAAGTTTTGTTCCAATTGGTCACTTGTTAAAGGTTAAGTTGGTTGTATTCTCTTAAACAAATGGTTAGGTAGACTGGAAGCACGTTGCAGCAGAGCCAGTGATCATACGAAGAGCTCTGAACTACAGTGTACTTTGATCTGTCTCCTTGATAAATTTTTTATAGAAACAAATTATTCTTCTCCCAGTTGTTCAGCTTTAGTTGTTGTGAATGAAGCAGGATTTTCCAGTGTGATTAGCTCCTTTAATTGAATTTTCAGCATTTTTTTATCAGTACCATATATGAACGCCCCAATTCCAACACTGCTGCTACAGGCAATCATTCCATCTAAATTTTACATTAAATTAATTGAAATCTGTTTTAAAAATAGGTGCAATATTTTGCTTCATAGTTTCACTGAAAGACTGTCTCAGAAACCCATTCTTGACTTTTCTTAGAATTATAGAACCATTTACATTGGGAAAGACCCTTAAGATCATTGAGAGCAGCTGCTAACCTAACATTGCCAAGTCCCCCACTAAATCATGTCCCTTAAACAATACATCTTTTAAATACATCTAGGCATGATAAAACAGCCACTTCCCTGAACAGCCTTTTCCAGTACTGGGTAACCCTTATGATGAAGAATTTTTTTTCTAATAGCCAATCTGAACCTCCCCTGATGCAACTTGAGGCCATTTCATCTTGTCCTATCACTTTTTACCTTGGAGAAGAGACTGATCCCTAGCTGGCAATGGCCTCATTTCAGGGACTTGAAGAGTGATAAGTTCTACCTTCTGCCCCCTTTTCTCCAGAATAAACATACTCAGCTCCCTCAACTGCTTCTCATTCGATTTGTGGTCCAGACCATTTAGCAGCTTCATTTCCCTTCTCTGGACACTCCAACACCTCAATGTTTTTCTTGTAGTGAGGGGCCCAAAACTGGACACAGGTTTCAATGTGCAGCCTCTCCAGTGCCAACTACAGGAGGCCACTCCCTCCTCTAATCCTGGCCACTCTATTTCTGATGCAGACCAGGATGCCATTACCCTTCCTGGCCACCTGGGCACATGCTGGATCCTGTTCAGATGGCTGTCAACCAGTCCCCCCGGGTCCTTTTCCACTGGGCCACAGTCTGGAACATAGCATGCGGTTGTTGTGATCCAAGGGCAGGACTTGGCACTTTGCCTTGTTGAACCTCATCCAGTTGCCCTCAGCCCATTGATTCAGCCTGTCCAAATTCTGCAGAGCCTTCCTGTGCCTCAGCAGATCAGTAGTCTGGCCCAGCTCCGTGTTTTCTGCAAACTGACTGAGGGTGCACTCGATCCCTTCACTTAGATGATCAGTTAAGATATTAAATGGAACTGGCCCAATACTGAGCCCTAGGGAACCCCACTTGTGACTGACTGTCAACTAGGATTTACTCTTTTCACCACCACTCTTTGTACTTGGCCATGCAGCCAAACTGATTTGGATTTCCAAGCTAGCTGTATTAGTGAACCATTGAGATAACCTGGTTCTTCTGGCAGAATTGATTGGGCTTTTTTTTGTTTTGTTTTTTGTTTTTTGAAGTTTTTTTTTTCTATAGGGAAAATTTACCTGCTTTGCTACCCCTTTCCTGTTAGTTTTTTAAGGTAAACCACAATAATCTGGTCTCTTGTCCTCCTTTGATCATTGCACTAGCTTTTTCTGCTCACTCATGTTTCATCTAAAAATATTTTATCTTCAACAGGATGACTAGCATCTCATGCACTTATCCTACATGAACTGTCCCCAGGACTTTTTGCAAAAACATTTACTTCATTATCTTTACTAGGAGTTGCATGGTTAGAGCTTCAGTACACACTTGCCTTCCCATCATACTGTTTGCAACCCTCTGAGACTGTCAGACATGGTCTGATTCTCCTCCTCCCCCATGTTTTTCCTAAGTTGAGATTCTTAATAGTAGCAAGAACTCCCACTACTGTCTAAATGTATCACTTTACAAACTGCATTGTTGAATTTCATGCCATGTTTAATACTGTTTTTCTCAAGGTCATCTGTTTTTCCCATACACTACACTGGATTCTCCTTGTGATGGTGTGTTTTCACATGTCAGTAGTAGGTGAAATTAGCAGAACTGAGAATCTCCAGAGCTTCCTGCACACGCAGAGCCTAGTACTTCCTATTTCCTGCTGCTTGCTATTTTTCGTCTTTTCTCTTATGGAAAATACTAGAGTTGTTAGTACTGGGTGATAAAAGTAACAAGATACTGTGGTAACAATTTGGTGTATTTACTGATCTATTCAGCACAATTAAAGAATTACAGATTTTCTGGTTTTTCAGATACTTTTAGCTTTCCTTCCTTCCTTCCTTCCTTCCTTCCTTCCTTCCTGCCTTCCTGCCTTCCTGCCTTCCTGCCTTCCTGCCTTCCTGCCTGCCTTCCTGCCTTCCTGCCTGCTTGCCTTCCTGCCTTCCCTTTTAGTTCCTTTCTTTCTTCCACAATATTTTAATTTGGAACTCACCTAAACAGTCATCTTTGTTGTCACTCAAATTCTAAAGGCACATTCAGCCTCACTCTAACTCTATTGTCTTTATGATCATGAGACAGTATAAGGAAGTTACAAAATATTCGGAATCCCAGATGAAATATCACCTATGTTGTTATTATATTTCCTGTTCAAGCATCATTACATTGCAATGATTTATAGTCTAAAAATAAATGCTTATATGAATATTAAATATCCAGTTAGTATGCTATCATCCACAGATAAATCTCTTTGATAAATTCCTGTGTAAATTACATTTAAATTATTGCTAAGTAGGTACACAATTTTACAACTGCTACTAATTATCAATGCTCAAATTTCAAACTCTGGTCTTACAGTCTGAACTAAAGCCAACTGAAATCAGTGAAAAAGATATCTCATAACTTAAAATTAAGCTACAAATCAGTCTTACCTTACAGTTATGACTAATTTATATCACATTAACAGTGGAGTATATTCCTAAACAAAATTTTCATCATGTGGATCATAGCAATGACGGGGTGGGTAGGAAAAATACTTGAGAAATTGAGTGCAAATATTTATTCTACTTTCAGTGTGTAATAATTATCAAATTACTTTAAAAATTAACATAACAGAACTAGGAGTATTTGGCAATTAGATGAGGAATCCCTCTATAACACCAAATGGCAATTAGCTGTTTCCATGCAGATTCCTCATTATTTTACATTCCAGGAGAAATTACAAGCATATTAGCTTTATTTTGCAAAGTCAATTATCAGTGAAAATTGCCATTGATGTTTAAAATGCCATGAAACTTCATATTTTGCACCTCTCTAAGATGAACAGCTAAGTTGATACTTCCAGAGCTATGGTAGTACCAGATTCAAATTAATGCCAGCAAATAAAGCTTTTTCTACACAATCAGCAAAGATGGAGATTTGTAATAAATTTATGGTAATGTGAAAATAGAAAATAGTTTCATAAATCCTTTCAAGATGTGCAAGAAATCCCCCTAGATGTGATCATCTTCACTATTCTCACTACTATCTCAGATAGAAGAAGGGAGGGCATTTGCAAATTCATGGAAGACACCATGCTGGAAGTTGCAAGAATTTCGGGTGACATAGTAAGAATTCAAAATGATCTTGAGAAATGTTCTGAAATTAATCAAATAGAATTTGTCAATAAAGTGATAACAGCAAGCCCAAATTGCTCCCACCAGGAAAGAAAATCAAACATGTAGATGCAAAATAGGTACTAGCTGATTAGGTGGCTATATGGCAGTTAGCCATAATTGCACCTTAATTAACAATATGTTGTCGTTGCAAAAACGGCAGTCCCATTTTGAGGTGAATTAGCAGGAATGATGTATAAGGCATGGGAGGCAATTTTCTGCTCTACTTGTCGCTAGGAATATCTCAGCTGTACTTCTGTATTTATCCTTGGGCTGCACACTTGTAGGAAAGACAGTGACAAATGGAGAGAAGGTGCAGAGAAGAAGCAAAAAGAATGATTGGTGTCTAAGAAAGCCCAAAATCCTTGGAAGATAACTGAAGGAAATAAGTTAGTGTAGAAAATGGGGTTAGGATAATATTTTTCAAAGTCAGTTGCTCTCAATTCCACTGAAGTGACAAGGTTGAATCAGTTCAATCTGCAAATGAAAAGGCCGAGGTGCAATAGTAGGAATATCTAACTGTGAGAATAGCTCTGTTCAGGTTGCTTAGGAAGGCTGTGGAATCCCTCATTTTCAAAAAAATGGGGAAGAAAGCATTAGTGAGAGATTATTAAATCTGATTATACTTGATCCTGTAATGAAGGAAAGGACTCAGATGACCTTTCAGTCTTGCACATCTGTGATGCTTTGGGGCAATGTAAGACCCAATTTAATTATCTTTCAAAAGCACCTCGTGTCTATGTTGTTGCGTAGACAAAGAGAATACTACCAACCATTCCTGAAATTACCCAGATTTTCAAACCTTCACTACTTTGTTAATCATTAAACAATTGTTTTCTATACTAAGTCATTTGCTCAATTTTGTCATTTTGAGGCTGTGGAAGGAAGGACTGTAGGGAGTATTCAAGACAAAAATATGGCTTTTTTAATAAGGAGACACAGAAAAATGTGCAAGTTCTCACTTCTGAGGAAAAAAGGCACAAAATTTTCTCTGAAAGCCTGATATGTCCTTATTTTGAATCTGGATTCTGGAAGGATGAGGTAGCTTTTATTTTGTAAACTCAGTTTCTGTTTAAGTCAAGTGTTTCTTGGACTCTTGACACCGTGCCCTGACATAAAATATTTGTTGAAGTAATTTAATGTTATCTGGGTGATTTAGATTACTGTAATTATTTTGAATGAATTGCAGTAGGATGCAGTAGGATGGAAACCTCTGTCTGAGAAAAGTAAATTCTTAAGTTGTTCAGGCTTGTTTCTGGGGCTTGTCTGATTTGCACCTACAATTAAAATTTAATGTTGAAGATTTCTTGTAACTCTAAGTTCATAACTTTTTGTGGGTTTTATCAATTACTTACTCTTCCAAAACTTTCAGATGCCCTTTTAAAGTCCAAAATAATTTGCTTTTCTTTGGGCATTTGGTTCAGAAAATTTAAGATTAAATGGAGTTAATTTAATTCGATTTAATTTTCTATCTCTTGGACTACTGCAAGCCTGCAGTCAGAACACTGAAAGCAGACAGCATTTTCTTTCTTGTGCCACTGAGTAGCTCAGATCATCTGGACTGTCAGCAGCTGGAGTGTACTGACTCCACTGTTAGAGGAGCCCAAGGGTTGAGTAATCTGCATTTGTGCTGCTTTAATCCTGTTCTGCATTTGTGTGCTCTGAGGACTAGCAGGAACCTATTCCACAGAGCCCACAAATAGTGAGTCACCTATTCACTCAACTAATAGTTTCCAGTGGTTGCTATGTATTTGTTCCAGCATTTTATGTTAATGGGATAAGATGAGAAATCAGCTTTTCCAGCCTGCTGTCTTAGAACACCTCCAGCAGCTTCCTTCAGCAGCATCACTGTGCATCACTTGGTTTTGCTGGTGGTGAATCACTTTCTTTTATGTCACACTTTTTTGCTTTCTGCCTAACTGAAACATTCATTGTAATATTCCCAGGGGTAACTGCACTGTGGTGTATGATGAATCCATATCCCTATGAGGATAATGTTATGTTTCTTTTTTGTGTCATAATGATACTGCATAATGGAGCCAGAACCTATGCCTAGATGGAATACAAACAAAACCAACCCAACAACAGCAGATTGAGAAAAAACAATTGTAGTCACCTTTTCAAATGTCAGACTTGTATCCACAAATCCTCACAAACTTTTTGTATATGTTCTTTAAAAACACGAACTACTTTCTGTTTTCTGAGAAGCCCAGAGCAGTTTCATAACCCTGTAATTTTTTTGTATGTTTTTATTTAAACTGCTACATTATAGGAGTACATTTAAGCAGATGCTCTTTTAGCCTAAGATACATTAATACACACATTTAGGACCTGATTCTAGCTATGCAGTCCCTTGAGGTTTCTAGGAACTTAAGACACTGCAATTTACAGGCCTATGCACTTTCCTAATTTGACGGCAGAGCTGCAGTCAGGGAAAAAAATGTCTCTGTCACTTCCATAACCTCTTCCTTCTTCCCTCTGATGTAGTTCTATAATCTATGGAGTGACTATTCTAGTTGTCAGGAATCACTGAGCTGTTTTCTGGCAGCAGAGCACAGAAGTGCTGGTGTGTATGAGGAGCAGGGCTGTCTATCTCTGCATAAGGGCATCATGTTCGTTAGGCTCAAGTATCACTTGCCCTCTATTTTCAAATGAGCATCCACTGCTATTAATTAGTTAAAGTGAAATGAAATACACAATCAAGCAATACTTTTCCATTAGAAATGCTCCTCTGGGACACATTCAGTTTTCTTTATATATATTTGTGCTCTTCTTGTTACACGTTCCACATAAATTTGTGGCTTAGAGTCTACAAAGTTGCAGGCTCTTACAGGTACTGAAACTAGTCTTATCTAACCTTGTACAGCTCTTTTCTTCTTCCCACAGTATGGTGAATTTTCCTGCAAATTAGCCCAGCTCACTGGAATTAAGGTTCCAGATGAAGATTCCCCACATCTCAGATTAGATTTTCTCTGAGTAAAAGGCAAAACCAAGACCTAAAATGAGAGAGAAAACTTCAGACTGTTCCCTTGTCCTCCTTCCCCTATCCTGAATACTGAAACCACAAGGTGAAGCCAGGCTTCTTTTCACCTTGGGAGGAGAGGTATCTTGCTTCCCAGAGGCCACAGCAGCCCAGCCTATTTGGAAAGGATAGACACTTCACTCTTTTACTGGCTTTTTCTCAATATCTTGGTGTAACTCTTTCAGAAAGAATAAACTCAAAAATTCAAGTCAATGCTTCCTCATCCAGTGCTCTAATCACTAGTGCAGATGCAGTAGAATATGGTCTGTGGCTATTGCCAATAAGAGAAAATTGATTGGACATTTTGGACTGACCTTTGAAAGGTGCCTGCGTTCAATATAGCCAGTGAAGAGAAAAAGGCAATTAATTTATGAACACTGGCTCTCCCCTTCAAGTCCTTTTGCCTTCGGCTGTGTAGTGTGCTTTACCAGATGAATTAGGTATATTGCATTAAGCCTGTGCACTGCTGCAGAGAGATGGCCAGAAACTTCTGTCCATGTTCCCCCTCAGTTTCTTCTTTTCGTTTGAATAAAACAAAGGCATATGGATGCTCATGAGAAAGCATCCTTTAAAAATAGACAATGTGATGTCAAACGACAAATGTGCTCTTTCGAACCAAGTAATCTGGTTTTCTTGAAAATGACTGACCAGGTTTTGATTTTGCAATGAGCATACTTTAAATTATATGCAGGACAGCAAATCTGCAGTTTAAAAGCCAACATCTTAGCAGAAATGCAGCTTATGGAATGTTTACATTACTAAAAATTTCTCAGAAGTTATTTATATACCCACTTTTTGTTTTTCCTCCTCTGCTTCAATGAAGGTTTTTTTAACACTCCATATGTAGGAGGCTATGCAAGAAGTTAATAATAAAATATTAATGTTGTCATTCGACAAGACATATTGTTTATACCACCACAGATGCTCTATGATCTCAGATCAATAGAGCAATCTTTTAAAACCTCTTTTGAAAGCAGCAATAGGAGTATGATTATAGTTGTCCACAGTAGTTATATCATACAACAAATTAGGAAATATATGTCAGGAACCATTATTCTAATGGGAGTCTGGTAAGATTTTTAAACAATGTAAGTAGATGCCATATTTGCAAACTGATGACCCTTTTTGAAACAATACCCTCAGTAGGGAGGAGAGAACAAAAATATCGTTGACTTAAATATGGCTGTCAAGTTCATGCTTCACAGGAACCCACGACACTAATCACCCTTCTTGAATGCAAGTTCTCCCTTTCTTTAGCTCTCTCATAAGTTATCCCTCAAGCACTCATTAGACCACTGCAGCTGAAAACTGGCAAATTTGTTTTCAATGTCAGCTACCATTTCTGTCCTGGTCAGAAACAAAAGAGACAACAGTATACTGCCGATGATACTTTCTTTCCTGCACTATTTGTTAAGAAACATTTTGTTTTCAAAACCAATTAAAATGGAGTAAGCTCTTACATACTTATGCTCCATAAAATGCCCAATGTGTACAGGGGTGAGAACTATAAAAATTGTAAAGCAGAGGATTGGAAATCCTCTATCCTAAATGGCTATTTAAGTAGAACATCTGGAGAAAGACATCTGCCGCATTTTTAGCGATCATC
This sequence comes from Petroica traversi, assembly GCA_025920805.1. Taxonomy (NCBI): domain Eukaryota; kingdom Metazoa; phylum Chordata; class Aves; order Passeriformes; family Petroicidae; genus Petroica; species Petroica traversi. The sequence goes on from JAHLSL010000009.1 coordinate 24,073,702, forward strand.
AGCAGCATCGTTAACAAAGGAACCATTGTGATATGTGTGATGGCAATATTTATTTGATTCAATGAAGAGTTTGTCCTATTATCAAATTAAATTACGTACCAAATTAAAGGTAAGATCAAGCTTTACAATGGGCTCTACTTATTATCAAAGACGGATTTGTCAGACCTAATCTGCAGGGATGAGTTTATGTAGATGTACAGCTGCAGCCAAGCCAAAAGACATGGGAATGCAGAGTGTGCAAGGGCAGGGAGTAAAGCTCCCTTAGTGCTCTGTGTCTGCAAGCTGAGGATTATTTGAACAGTGATCAAGTGTTCTCAGGAGACATGTTTTAAATAAATTTTGCTCAGCTAAGAAGCTGGACAAGGACACAATTGTCAACAAAAATCCCTCCTTGATTAGAGACTGAATGCCAGCATCATGAGACCCTCAGAGTGTCCCACAGTATTTCACTTGGGTGGGGTAGCAGTAATATTACAGGTTGACAGTGCAGAAGCAGGAGCACTGCTCTTCAGGCTATGCCTGCTGGTGCTGCCAATGTGCTCATGGAATATAATTTTCCAAGCTGTGGAGTAGTGTGCTCAACTCATCTCACAAATGATAGGGGCCCAGGATGGCCATGCAGAGTGCTTGTAATACCTCAGGGACTCTTAGTTCTGATAGAGTTTATGTAGTTCTGGTGAAGACACTTTCTTTCTGACTTGATTTAACAAATACATGTTATTTTTTTCTTTAAAAGGTTCAACATAATGGGAGAAGAGTAATATTGGAAAAGAGTAATACTGGAAAAGGGTAATACTGTATTTGATAGTGATTTAGATGATGGGGCAGAGTGGATCCTTAGCAAGATTGTGTGCTGAGGGACCGCCTCAGTCTGGAGAAATGGGCTGACAGAACCCTCATGAAGTTGAACACAGGGAAGTGCAAAGTCCTGCACCTGGGAAGGAAGATCCACAGGCACTGGCATATTCTGGGGGACAACCAGCTGGAAAGCAGCTTTAGCTTTAGTAGAAAAGGATGTGGGAGTTCTGCTGGTCATGAGCCAACAATGAGCAGTGTCCTTGCAGATTAAAAAAATGGTTAATTTGACCTGGCTGCATCAGGAAGATAGAAGCCAGCAGGGCATCCTGTTCTGGGCTGCTGAGCACAGGAGTCATGGGCGTATTGATGGTGCTCTGAGCAATGTGTGAAAGGTGCGTGCCCCAGACCATGGCAGAGGGGCTGGAACTAGATGAATCTGAGGTCCCTTCTAACCCCTCTGTATCCTGTGATTCTGTGATTAGAGACAGTCCAGTGAAGATAACAGCAGAATCTGAATCACAGGAGGTTCCCTTTAAACTTTGTGAAACACTTGTTTACCTCTGGCAGAAACTAAGCACTGACTCAGGATGTCCAGAATGTGGAATCTCCATGCCTGGAGATACTCAAAAGCCATCTGGTGGACATGGTCCTGGGTAACTGGCTTTAGTTGACCTAGTTTGAGCAGGGAGGTTGTACAATGAGCCCAGAGATTCAAGCCACCCTCAGTCATTCTGTGGTTCTGTGATCCCAAGTAAGAATTTCGCATGTAAGACAGATCATTACGTAAATCAGAGAAGAAAATAAAAGGACATGGCAAACTAAGAGTTTATAAGGGTGAGTGAGTCTCAATAGAAGTTTGCAATGGTAAATCTCCACAGAATAGGAGTTTCAAAGACAACGATTAGTCAAGGAATTATTTATCAGAACTGCAGTGTGACAGGATAGTAGCAAAGGTATAGGCAATGTAGAAGAAAAATAATTTTCACCAGATCTGCTGTGACTCACAGTCACAAACTGGCAGTATTTTCTGTGAAGTCAAAAACATCTTTTCTTTGCAGAAATAATTCCATGGAAACTCCACTCACTGAGTCTTCTAGATTTGATGTTACCCCACAGGGAGGTAGGCTCCACTGGAAACAAAAGATTATGAGTATTATTCCAAGACAGAGCTTGTTCTCCAGAAAGGAAAAATTGTTGTTGCCTAGAGCAGATAGAAATTATTTTCAAAGACATCACAATTACATATGCAAGAATCTGTCTCTGCATTTTCTCAGAAACTTCCATTTACATAGTTCTTTTTCCTTCCTTTCCCACCCCCAAGCTCCCACCTTCTTCTAATAATGGGAGAAGAGTAATACGTTATTCACTGGTTTAGAATTGATGCAGAAGAATCACATAATTTACCTACAGTTTTTTTTTGATTAGTCCTTCAGACTGAAATATCTGTGTAAATGTTGTGCAAGTGGTTCAGGAATGAGATTAACCTTTTCATATCTTCAAAACTATGCCAAGAGATGAAGATTCAGTTCTCAAGTTTCACTATGTCTTGCCTGTGTGATATGCCTTAGCTAGAAACTCAGGTCTTGTACTTTCTCTTTAATGATCATAACCTTTTGTCACATTTTCCACCCCAATTGTAATCAATGCCTACATTAAACATCCACAGCTACCCTAACTAGGGAGAAGTCATACACAGGTCCTCAAGGAATTAGAGAGAGAGGAGAGACTGATACATTGTGGTGAGAAGTACACATTGTAAACAAAAAATAAATTCTTACAGAAAAATAATATTTCAAACCAGTAAGTGCTTTGTTTATACTTTGCATAAACTAGGTGAGGTTCCTTCTCTGATTTTCCTGATTATTTTTCATGTGTCCTGGTTTTGGCTGGGATACAGTTAATTTTCTGCTTAGTAGCTTCTACAGTTCTGTGTTTTGAATTTAATATGAAAATAATGTTAATAACACACTGATCTTTTAGTTGTTGCAAAGTAGACCTTTTCAGTTTCCCATACTCTGCCAGTGAGGAGATGCAGAGAACCTGTGAAGGAGTACAGCTAGGACAGGTGACCCAAACTGGCCAAAGTGGCATTCTGTATCAGAAGCCATCAGACTCAGTCTGTAAACTGAGAGGAGTTGGCTGGGAGCCAATTCTTGCTGGGAACAGGGTCAGTGCATGATGAAAATTTATTGTCATCTTGGGTTTTATTCTTCTCTCTTTTTCTCTCCTTTTTCATTACTACTATCATTAGCATTATTAATATTACTATTCTAATTTAGTGTAATTTCCAATTAAACTGTTTATATCTCAACCCATGAGTTCTACTCTTCTTCTGATTATCTTTCCCATCCCACTGGGATGTGGGTAGTGGGCAAACATCTCCATGGTATTTAGTTGTTGGTTGGGGTTAAATCATGACAATATGCAATCTGGGTTTCTTGTTTGAGAATATAGTAATTAGGCATCATAATTTGATACAGGCTTAGGTCAATAGAGGTTTTGAGACTTTGGTCACAAGCAGAAAATTTTTATGAAGGAAAATTGTTATGGAACACTGTCAGAAAATTCTAAATGAATGCAGTGCTGTTTGTTGCTATATTGCATACACTAGACATTGAGCTGGAATAGCAACTATAAAATACCAAGAAATTTATTATATTTAATAAATCTTAACAATTACTTGGTCTAAATCTTAATATTGGCGTTTGATTTGCTACAGAAATATGATCATATGAACAGAGTGATGATACACAAGGTGTTTTGTGGCCATCAGTATGTTGTGTGACCAGAACAGCTGACTGTGCACATCAATCTGATTGTGAGGCTGAGACCTAATCCAAACGAGAACCAAAACACCAGAGAAATACAGCAGAAGGAATAGACTCTGATTTAAGGGTTATGTGTGCCAGGGGAAGCTACATGAGAAATTTTGCAGTAAACTGGTGTGCAGACTTCTCAAGTGCACAAAAGTTTGGTGTGTTCTGTTGTAAAAGTGTTGATGGTAGGGAAGGTATATCTTCTTTAATGTCAAACTCAGAGTTAGGCACCTACATTAGGCACATAAAGATCTCAAAGAGGAGTTATTTTCTTCAGAACCAGTTAGCAGAAAGGTGCCTGCCTCAGCCTGTTTGTATTATCCATGCTCTTTCCCTGCTGAATGCTCCAGCTGCTGGGCTACAAAATCAGCCATCCCTCTCCTTATCTTCTTAAGGCCCAATGATGCTTGAATTTTTAACCTCACCATGTCATAGCACTGGCAGAATGAGTGAAGATGACTTGTTCTCCTTCCCTTTTAACAATTCTCAGGCCTTGTGATGGAAAAGGAAAATATGGATGGTGAATAATTTTCTTTTGGCTGAGTAGTATACTCAATTCACATTGTGCTAAATACACTGCCTGGCTGTTACTGCTGGGATTTTGTATAAAAATGGGCATCACCTTGAATGTCCCTGAAGCGCAGGAGGTGCAGCTGCAGCCTTTGCTTTCCTCTCGGGGCTGTTGGCTGTGTGCTCCAAGGGTCAGTAGGCACATACCAGCTGGATCTGTGCCTTGGGTGATTGTGGCAAGGAATGATGAGTCTGTGTATCCAAAAGGTACTTTGATTAGTCAAAATGACAGTGTCTTAGGGCACAAACAGTGCTAGAATATTCAGAGGAGCTTTTGGTAAAAATTTGGGTATCTGTGAACTCTAATATGGCTTTATCTCTTGACCAATACTTACAAGTGTAAAATGTGTACCCTATGTATTTGATCCCTGGATAATAATGTGACAAAAATAATAAATGTGCTCTTCAGATTCTCTTGTACTTTCCTATGTGTGTATATGAAAAAAATGTTTTCTTTCTCCATGAAGAAATGACAAAAAGAAAAATTATTATACCAATCATCATGGAAGAAGATTGTGTATTAGATTCTGTATATTAGCCACAGATTTAAAATTTTAAAAAAAGGTACTAAACTGTTTAAGAGTTTAGTGAATTTAAATCTAATATTGATATAAAAGCTTCCCCACTCTGAACTTTTGTCTTAGGTGGAGTAGGTAGGTGAGAGTTTTTATTTGTTTCTCAACACAAGCAGTGCAATGAATTTTTCATTTCAGAAAATATTAAGTAGAAATCTGTGCTCCTAAGAGCAGCAAGACATTTTAGGCAAGTTTTATCAGAATGAGGCTAAAGAAGGTACATCAGCTTACTGGCTGATTGAGACTGATGTGGGTCTGCAACTGCCAAAAGATGCATGAATTGGGCACCTCTGTCCAGTGGATGCTGCTTCCATCCTCATTTCAAACATTTTCCATTGTAGGAGAGAATGGAAAAACTGTGAAGAAAAATCCTGTCAATGGCAGCAAGTTTCCAATCTGAGGTAGATTGCATCTACTGCTCAATAGCTTTTAGCTCTGCACTCTTGAGAATAACTACTCAGCACTGAAAGTGACTGAGAGTCCTTAATAGTGAAAGGTTTTAAAAACTGGTAATGATATTTATACCTTTTTAAAGGAAAAACAGTGGAAGGATGTGTTTTATCCAATCACATTAAGATTGGGTAAAACATCTCTTAGTGGAAGAGTTGATAAAGAGTGTTTTTGAGGATAGGATAATCTCAAAAAAGTCTAATCAGGTAATAGTAATATTTAAACTTAACATGGAATATTATCAGAGGAACAGTTATGTACATCCACTGATATTGCTATGGCAGTTTTGACACTGTTACAAAGTTTTTGAACGTTAACATAATGGTAATACTGAAATTAAATTTTAGTTCAAATAAAATAATGCCATTAGTGAAGGGAGGCTTCTGTAATGTTAGGAGGGGGTTGATTTTTAACATTTTTTGAAGCATTTTCTTTTATTTTGGGGAGGTAAAGGAAAGAGAATTAAAATTTTTAGTAACTGTAGTTAAAAATCCTTGCCAAAAAGGCCATTTAATGAACTAAAATTGTCTTTCTAAAGTAAAAAATTAAAAAAGAAAAGCAATTGTGTAGATAAACACACATAAACTATGGCTCTGCATAAGAAATCCATATGGCTCAGTATAATACTATATAACACATTTATGCCCATCACCTCCTTTTATCCTTACCATTATACAATCAGAAAGTATGGAAATTCCCATACAAGTGTGATACAAAATCCTGCTAAAATATGCTAAAAGTAATCCATATTTCCTATGGTATTATGTTCTTCTGGAAATATTTAGGAGCTTCATTTTATAAAAAAAAAAATGAAACTGTGAAAATCAGAACCTAGGGAGCAAAGAACCAGAACCGCTGGTATGTCCTTTTGGACAATAGGGCAATTTATCTGTAGGCAGCCTCTGGTACTCCCTGGCCAGTGATGTAAGATACTACAGTCTTTTATACTTACATTTGTCTTGCTTTGGTTTATATCCATCTAGTCCTTGCTTTTTATGATATTTATGTTATTCTTTATGCTTGAAATTAATGCCTTTTTGCTGTTCAGATTTAAATTCTGACCTTTTTGACTGCTATTTATGGGACTTTTGCACTCTCAGTTCCAGTACTGTTGTTCAATAGTGCTATTTTATACATTCCTAGCTGATCTGATTCAAAGCCCAGAGAACCTACTTGTGGTTTATTTATATAACTCAGCAGGCTTTGGATCGAACTCATGACTGTGGCCTTTATGAAACGTATTCTTCTAGATAGGCTTGTGCTGGCTGGAGTTATTTTCATAGGTGATAGCAAGATTGTAATGCATGTGTTTGATAACAGGAAAACGTGCCCATATGCTACACCACAACAGGACTTCTCATGGTACTAAACAGACTGCCTGTTAACATTTAATGGTCAAAGATGGGGAGAGAATAGAGGGAAGAAAGCAGGGAAAAGGACAGAAGAAAGAAAGAGGAAAGGAGGGAGGTCATAAGCGGAAGAGAAAAGGAGACTATATTGATTTTCTCAGTGAAATCCAGTATTGTTAGATCTGCTGAACTGAGGAGAATATATACTCTATTCTAAAATTCATCATTCCATTTTGTTTCTTTACAGAGTGCTTGGTTCTGTCACGCAAGATAATTTCTAAAATACAGTAGAGTCTGCTTTGTAGTAATGAGGGGAGAAAAGTGAAGACTAACAGAGTGCCATAATGCAAGTCATTAGACTTAGATGAGGATCTGTACTCCAGCAAAAATGAGGCTCTTGCTGCTGAAGATGAATTTCATTGAGCTCATCTCCTGGGACTGCATGAACTCTCACTTATCAGACAGGTGCTAAATGCTGCACTTGCAGCAGATTATAGCTTCCTCTTACTTGGCTCCAGCTGAGAGCTCTTTAAAGTGCATTTTTTGGCCTGTTTAAAATTAGTGCTACCTTGGTGTCTACACAACTTCTTTCATATGCAGCCATTCCATTCCTCATAAGATGGTACTTGCATGATATGGGGAAGATAGAGATACCACTATAAACTTCATTTATGCCCAGGTTCACCAACAGAAAGACAGTAAACATCCACCTGTTCTATGTGCAGCAGTCACATGTTTGGCAGTAAGCTCTACTTCTAGGAAGTACAGATTAATTGTTCATGGGGCTGCACCACATTTGAAAAATGTCGCTTTTATGTTGCAAATCAGGGGTGGCTTTAGGGGACAAAGCTTATGATTGTTCCATTTCATTCTTCCTTCGCTGCTAGTAGCATGTGAAACAATTGAAAAACTGGTGGGGAGTCCTCTTTTTGAGGAAGACCAAACACTCGAATGTGGAAGACCAAATATTGCCATTACTGACAACTAATTAGAATGTGTGTATATTTTATGAAAATAATCCATAGGCCATGTTTCTTGGTGCTTATTTCTTAGTCTAAAAGTGAGTCAGTTCCATGTATTCCAGTTCTGTTTTCAGCTCTGATTATTTGTGATCCTGAAATGATCCTTGTCACTCAACAGTGTTGTATTCAGTTTCATGCTTTAAAGTATTACTGAAAGTAAAGGAAATAAGTGATACAATTGGAATTCCCTGGAACAAGATTAGAAGTGTTCAGGACTTCCAGTTAGGGCTTCATATATTGTCAAGAATTAAATAAAGCAGGAAGAATAATGTGTTACTTTTTACTGGACATTCTCTCATTTGGCACTGTACCAAACTTCCTTCCTTAATACTAAGTTGAAAAATGCTTAGATCATAACACTACAGTAATTATAAAAAATTATGTGCCAAATTTTCATTATATATAACTACATGATTTCTAGCTGCAGTTATATGCAGATTCAGCAGCAATGAAATGAGAATAAGAGAAAAGAGGTACCCTAAAAAGTTGACTGAGTTTCTCCCATAATCCTTCTACTCTGAGCGGCTATCCCATTGAATGTCCTGCAGATGGAGCATCTGTGATAAACTGACTTTCTCTAGCATAGAAGTATTTGATTGTATATTTTCTAACTAGCCTGCAATGGCCAGATCTTATAGGCAATAAAAGAGGAACAGCAAACAGCTGCTATTATGAAAGAAAGCTGTCCACTGACATTCGTCCTCCTATGCATTTTGCTCAGTAATTCACTTAGTCTGAATCATCAGACTGAGTCCCAGGAAGAAAAAATACCAGAGAGCCACTATATTAATAATACTGTTACAGTTTTCCACTGTATCTCAACAACTGCAGTTTGTTCTATCTGGGGATAAAGTGAAAAAACAAAATATTTTGTCTTATTTGGTTGTTTTTTGACAACTTTATTGAGCAATATCTCCATGGTTGTAGATATGAAGAAAGCATATATTTTATGTTCAAAAAATAAGCAAGGAAAAATGGAAGAAAGTACCATAGTCTTAAGATAGAAAAATGCTTCATCAGTATTTTCCTGACACATTTTCTATGACCAATTTTAATAAGAGGTAAGTGGTCTAGGACATTTTAAATGAGGAGCAGGAAAGATTAACATAATAGGGTTTGGCTGTGAACATGTTAGTGCTGCGCCATCTTTCAGGGTATTCTCACAGATAATCCATGTTTATGTGCACTTTGACAATGCACAAGATACAGACTGGGTAAGCTGATATTTAGATACAAAAATTACAAATAAGGTGCTAAATGGAATTGTAGATGATTTGGCTTGCACGAATGCATCTAGTTGCAAAACAACTAGAATTTTCTGATTATTCTCTTTGCTTTATTTCAGATATTACACCCCACAGTAAGAAAATGTGTAAAATTAATTTCTTTGTCACTATATGAGTGACAGAAAAAGTCCATGGGATAAATATTATTTGACTTCTGCTCATTTAAAAGCAAGGTGCTCTATTAGTGTTTAATTTTGAGCACTATTAAATTTTTCTGGATTTACTCTGTGGACTGACGCTCTTTAACCAAACCTGTACAATTTCATTTTTGAAAACTTGACTGAGATCTTGGTAAGAAATCCAGTCTTGGAAAACCTCCAAGCAACTGCATCACTGAGACAGGCATAATAAATGGCTATTCCCAAACCTGGAACCCAAAACTCCTTCTTTGTAGTTACAACTGTCTGGACAAATAATTTCATCCATTAAATTCAAGGATTTTCCAATCTTAAGAATTTTTATAAACTTACAAGGCTTACAGGCTGATCGTGATCAGACTGTGGGGTAGTTGAGGCTTTCGGAGGGGAAAAACACAATACCCAAAAACCCTTAGAGTGAAGATCAAGATCACACAGAAGCATTGCCTTCTGCTCATTAATATGTGAAACTTAAGTAATTCATTTTTTGATGACCATAATGTTTCCCTAGACTGCAAAGTGTTGTGTTATAGCCTTTGGAATATGAGCTGTGGTGAGATCCCCAAGATCCATATAGGCAGAATTTCTCTCTTTGGGCCAGTAGTGCACTCACCAGATTGAGAATTGAAATCATTCTTCTGTCTTGGAGGATTAGAGACTGCATTGTGAAACTTTTCGTATAATAACTCTCTGTTTTGAAGTTCAGAGAAATATTGATTTGGCATCTAAATTAAAACTTTGTCCCAGTATAAGTGCACGTATCTTTTTGTGGCCTTAATTCTGGTTTTTCATATCTTAGATAAAACATGTTTGCTAAAAAAAAATAAATAATTGAAATCACTTAGCACTTCAAAGTGATAAGTCATAACATTTTTTGATAAGGCAAATCCATTATTAACAGTCCACACAGAGGGGTTATCTTTAATCTCTTATATATGTCCTATCTTTATTTGTAGATGTAATTTTAACATCATGAAAGCAAAAGCTGATGAAAAATGGAGAGGAAGAAATTAAGTTGTAGTATAGAATCCATCTCTTTTCTACTGTCTTTTGTCTATAAAATAAACCCTAAGATTCACATCCATTTCATTAAAGATCTTCCCTGAGCCTCCTTTTTTCCAGCTCCCTCAGCCCCAGGTCCCTCAGCTCTGTTGCTCTTCTCTGGACACACTCCAGCACTTCTATTTCTTTCTTTTGGTGAGAGCTGAAGTGGAAGCCAAAAGGAGAACAGAATGCTCATTGTAGGATTGGGATCATATGGACTAAGGTTGAGGAGCAGACATAGATATGAACACTTCCTAGAAAGAGGGCTAGTGAAATTTTCGTCAGACATTCTGTCCTGGAAAAGAGTGGTAAAGCTTATGGTATAGGCAGGTCTCCATTTAATCTGCTTTGTTCAGGTTTATTTTCATTCTTTATGAATTGCCATTACTTCTTCAGATCTGACACCTTTGACAAATATTCTTCCTCTGTCCACTCTTCAAGATATATTTTTGTTCCCTTCAGATTTCCAAAGCACAGTTTAGGAGAATTGATTTTCAAAGCTCAGCTTCAAAAATATTTTTCAAAATGGCTGGCACAGCTTTGATTTATGATTTCCATCATAACACCTATAGTCAAACAATCTGCTCTTGTTTTAAAACATTCACTCATTTTGCTTTTACTTTGGGTTTCAGCAACTTATGTAAACTGCAGCTGTTCCACCACCTGCTGCCTCCACCAGATGCATTTACATTAACATTTTAGTTCAGATCAGGAGTGGACTTCTAAAGCAAATCCTGTCTGCACCCCGCTTATTAAGCTTTAGTTTGAAAGATAGAGTTGTCTCACTGTGTGCGGCGTGGGTTCATCTTAACTGGTACCAAACAGGAGTTGAGTTGCAGGAGAGTACCTTGTACCCTTCAGCAGCCAATGGCATTCAGCCCGTGGGACCAGACAGAACTAGACTGAGGTAAAAACCTTCTGAAAAACAGATGGTATTGACATCTGGTCCTCAACCTTAACTGTTTCCTTCTATAAAACTACTCTTATTCTTCAGCACTATTTGCTGATATGCACAACCAATATTTGCTCCAGCATTTGCAGAGTTCATGCATAAACATTTATTTCGCCGCTCAAGTGTAATTTGGGTCATCAGGACCAGGCTCCAGTTCTCCATTCCTTCTCAGACTCCATTCCTTAGGGATTCCCTTTGTTCCTGCCGTGGATCAGACCCTGCCATTGATTTCCTGTACATTTTATTCCATAGGTTTGTATCAATACTACAGCTACACACTGTCTTCTGGGATGAGCAGAGATTACAATTTTTATCTCTAGGTGTATGTTGGGACTTTGTTTATTACACAGTGAGCTGCAGGTAATGACTATCAAGTTGAAGAACTTGAGTTCTACACACAAAACCACAAAATGCAAAACTATGGAAGTTGAAAGGAGATAATAGCTTCTCTAATTTTAACTTACTTATTTTTATTGAACATAATTGCAGATAGTAGAGAATTTAGAGACAAGATGAAAAATGCAATAATGTCATTCATCAAAAGAAGCATGGAAGAAATTTCCCAAAAGCACTGTAGTGGGAAAAAGAAAAGAGTAGTGTTTTCAGTCAGTTCTAATGTCAGTGATGGAATGAACAGAATAACAGACATGCATGTTGGAAAAATATTTTTGATGGTGTTCTGAAGAAGAGACTGCAGGTGAGCTGTGGGATTGGATATGTCAGTGAAAAGAGAACAGAGATTTCTACTGCCTTGGGGCAACTGCAGGAGTCTGGGAAAGTGTTTGTCTTTGGCAAAAGGAGCAAAAGAAATAGAGCATGGAGTAGGGAGTGCACCTTAACTCCAAGGTATGGCCATGGGCAGCAATCTCAGCCCAAACTGGCAGAAACGTGCCAGGGAGAGCTTTAAAGAGTTTCCTGCAGCTTGGAAAATCACTGAGCTGTCTGAAATCAGACCTGGAAACAGGAGCCTATTTGCAATGATGCACAGGGCAAGCTGAGAATTGTTATTTCTGTCCTTTCTGACTCCATTTGGAGGCTTTTCTGTTTAAAAGTTAATTATTCTAATTTATATTTTTAAAAAGAATTCTTACTTGGTGTTAAAAGGCTTAGAAAATTTGCTATAGAAGACCTGAGCAGATTAATCTCCCCGTTTTGGAGACTTGAGCTCAGAATTTCATAAGGGAAGCTTTTGAAAGAGATTAAATATTAGCCACTCTTTTCTTGTGCAAGGACATTACAGAATATTGCATTATTTTTCCAGGCAATAAATTATAACTGACAGCTTAAGTCCAGAAAAAGTCTGACTTGAAGAGGAGCTGAAAGCTTACCAGTGTGCCATTTCCAAAGGGACCAGTGCTTGCTTGGTACAGGGCTCTAGTCCCTATCTGAAGGATGTTGACATTTGTAAGCCTGTGGCTTAACTCACTTTAGGTTGTTTGACTGTTGTGCCTGGCAGTTTCTTCTATTGCAGTTTGCAGGCAGTAAATGTGTTTGTATAGCATCTGCAGTAATTCTGATGCAGCAAGGTGATACTGGTAACTCACTTGACTTGTACTTGTTCAATAATTTAGTTCAGGTTTGTTTCTGGGTAGCTGGTTATCCGGGTGACCATATTATATTTCTGCCTACTGTCACGGTTACAGGTCTGGCTGCATATCTTCTTCCGTCTATGAGTTTTCTGAGTGCAATATGAGAATTGTCCTTGTCTGGAGTAGCCTGGATAGCAAATCTTCACTGACAGACTTGGATGTGGCACGTTGGCCTGTAAATGAGCATTGGTTTATTTCAACATATCTAAAAGAATTCACATATATGCACTGCATACACTAATATTAGTTATTAACTATTAGTAAGTGGGAAGTTAACTGAAGTAATTCAATTTTCTTACATCTGTGCAGTTAACTCTTGATTTTAATTAGCATTTTGAAGAGTTGCCGGAATTCCCTGTCAGGAAAAAATATCTGTAAGTTTTCAAACACATTAGCATACACAAAATATTGTTCCATTTATATTAGTATGTTATATAAACAAAAGATTTTCAGAGATGGTGCCAATGCATCATACTGATATTTGGAGTACTTGCGCATTTCTTGAAAATAATCAAGTCTTTAGTGAAAGACATGCTGTCTATGCCCCTGTTTTGTGTCTGAACTGGCCCCAGTGAAGTGCCTCGCAGCCCCTGTGCCCTGAAGAAGGTGCTCTGATCTCAGATTGCAAACTGTGTTTTAACATTACCACAATAAAAAAAATGTATGGATGCCAGTTTGAGTTTAAATGTATTTACCCGAAATGTTTTGATTTCTAGGAACTTTGAACCAAAAGAACTGGGGCAAGAAATACTCTGCCTGTAATGGTGCCAAACAATCACCTATTAATATAGATGAAGACCTTACCCAAGTTAACGTGAATCTGAAGAAACTTAAATTCCATGGATGGGAAAAGGAAACTTCAGAAGATACTTTCATTCGGAACACTGGCAAAACAGGTAAAAAAGTCAGTTTTCATGTTTTGAGTTAAGAGGTTAGAAGAACGACCAACCAACCAACCAAGGACTTTTAATAGATGATTTCCATTTCACTTAGCGGATGCATTCTGAATTTATCTATTAAATAAATAAACAAAGCAACAGTGAATGCAGTAGCTAAATGAAACAGAAATCGCACAAACAAAAATTATGGGCAGATACAGCCAAAGCAATTACAATGTGACTATCATCCCATGGGCATGTCATTAAATCTAAACAGTAAGGTGGCATTTGCTATGAAATTATGGTAATTATTACTACATATCTAGAGTCTGTAATGTGTAGGAAAAAATTATTTTTTAAAAGTACGAATAAATTATCTACTCATCTGAAAGCACTTCATGGATGAGTTGAAGTTACAAAAAACTCAGGTTGGGATTCATCTCACCTACACATAGACACATATAATGCAGAAACTTTCATCTGAATTACTCACATAGACGCCTTCTAACAGTCACAGAAGAGAAATAGATGCTTTTGTGTTCTGATTCGTCTTACCAATCTTAGAAATATACTTTTGAAATAAATTATTTATACCTACCTGTTTTTCCCAGCCAGGAAAAAAGCTTACAGTCATCTAAATTGTCAGACAAATCTTTTTACAACTGCTTATAAATCCAGGAAAACAATAACTAAAAGCTGTTTGTTAGAAGTGCTGTTCCTTGTTTTGAGCATAGTTGTAGAGGAAGGTATCTCTTAACAATTGTCTTTGACCTTTTGCCCCTTCCAGTGGGACCCCTAGATCAACCTTTTTGGTTTAGTTCAGTTCAGTTCAGTTCAGTTAGGCATCACTGTTCCTAATTCCTGTTCTTAGCTCTGTCATGTACTTCCTACATCATTCCTAAACAAATCACTTACTTCACTCCTGCCCTACTATCTGAGATAGATAGTGTTTTTTCTTTTTAAGATGCCCCTGAGAAAACAGTCTTTAAAGTTCTTTAAAGTGAAGTGAACTCTTATCTACAGCAATTCAGATATTATATGAGGAACTGCTAAGCTTGTTTAGATGGTCTTCAAGGAAAGGAACAGAGTGAAACTGAACTCCATTAATGCTATTTTATCAAGAGGTCAAGCAGTTCACCGTCACTGGAGATGGGAAAGTAAAAATGTGGGGCTTCATTCTATCCCATCCTGCTCATTCTCTCCAGAAGACAAAGGTTCTGCCCCATCTACAGTTTCTGTACAGCTATGTCCAGATGAAGACTTGTCATTGCTTTTTCCCATGGGGCTCCACAGCTAAGGAGTTTTGTGTCAGGACAATCTGCGGCCATTGGCGAGGGCCGGACAGCTGACCACAGGGACGGCCGGCGGCTTGGCGGCTTGTTCTGAGGTTTCCTTTTCGTTAAGTCAGCTTCAGCTAGGGACTTCTTTTCCCCTCGCCGCGAGCCGGGCTTCCCTGGGATGGTGACCGCTGTCCTAAAAACCGGAGAGCCGTTGAGAGAGAGTGTTCCTTTGCCCGGAGCCCAAATCAGACCCAAGACACGAGGGTCCGCTCTGCTTGGGCTCAGGGGCAAAAGACCCCGGAATAGCCCAACATTCAGACTTTTATTCTGAGCGTTACAACTTATCTCATAACGGTACAAGGGAGGAAACAGGGAAGGGTTGGAAGGTCAGGGTCCAGTCGGGAAGGAGTAAGGGAGGAATGAGTGAGACACAAGATACTATTGTTAACTGAGGGGTAGGAGGGGGGAGTTCGACTCCCTTTCCAAGGCCAAACTTAACTCTACCTTCAAAGGGGCCTCACTTTCTAGGCCCCCAGAAATTCTTCAGGGGATATGTCATTCTCTGAGCTTGAACCACAGCTACAACAATCCTCCTAGGAGCTGGCTAAAATATTATTTTGTCATGTTGCCTCATGATTTGTATATGGAATTGTGGTAAAAATGAGGGGCAGATGTTTATTTTCCTTTTTGTTAGAAACTCAGGTACTTTCAGGAAGGTATGTATTTCAGGAATTTATTTTCTTAGACAGGTAGTTGGTGGCTAGATCAGCTCTCTGAGCTTTTTTAGTGTAGTTCTATGTCTATTTTCAGATAATAGGAAACCAAGTGCTCTTCATTAAATTATTATTTTATGAATTACAGCATAAAATGAAACATATTTCTGCATGCTAATAGTGAATTACTACACTTCTTTCTTAGTTTAAGTTACCAATTTCCTGTCAAATTGCTTATGAAATACAGAGAAATAAGCATATCATATGTACCTTCTAGCACCTAATACTGAAATATGAGAGTTATAGATGCCTTGGCTGCCTTTTATATTGACACTCCTTTTTTCCCTCTTTCTCAATTTGTTCAGTGGAAATTAACCTGACAAGTGATTATTATGTGAGTGGAGGTGGGTTAGACACCATATTCAAAGCAAGCAAGATCACTTTTCACTGGGGAAAATGCAACGCATCATCAGATGGATCAGAACATAGTCTAGAAGGACAAAAATTTCCTCTTGAGGTAAAGTACAGAATTGGTTTGGGTGATTTCAGCAATTTGGCATTCTGCAACATTACTATTCTACAAAATTCTGTTGTTTATCTCTTAAGTCTATTTGCAAATATAATCATTCACTTAAATCCAAATTTAAAATAAATACCATTTTAGAAGGGCGGTGTAAGATGTTAGTGGCATGTTGAGAATGTCTAAACTGCATTTTTTTACATCTTCTAATGATATTAGATGTCAATTCTGCTAATCTGAAAAGGCTCCCACTAAAAGTTAAGCTCCCACAAGTTTGGCCCATCATATTCCACATCAGTTCATTGTTTAAAGTGTAAATGGGCTTCCCTAAGTCAGGCTTTGCTGAGAGCCCATGGGAGCTGCTGGGCTGTACAGACACACAACATGGCCCATGTTGCTGGGCTGGAAGGAGCTGGCAGTGGTGTGCCAAGAGTCATGTGAGCAGATCCTGCCACGGTGCAGCCAGGCCAGTGTCCCCTGGCTAGTTTGGCAGAATGGGTTGCAGCAGCATGGGAGAGAGGTGGAGGAGAGGAGCAGCTCTTGCTGGGATGCACAAAGGCCAAACTCTCTTCCCTCAACATGGCGTTGTGTCATTTTCCGGTTAAAAAGAGGTAGTTGTGGCAGGCAACTGTCCTGTTCCTCATTACAAGCATTTTGAACATCTTTGTGAGAGCAAAGCAGTAGTTCCAGGGCTGGCCTATACGTGGGGAAGAGTGGTAAGCCAGGAGCAGTCCCTGGACAGTGTCATTTCTTTTACCTCACTAGCCACTTAAAAATTCGTATTCACACTCCATCTGTCCTGACCAGGCATCACAGAGAATACTCTCTTCCATTATCATCTCATGGAAAGCTAGTAGGAGCAGGTCCCTCCCCCATATGTGTTGGTCACCCAGCCCAGGAGGAGATTTCCCAGCTGCTTCTGGAGAAAGAGAGAAAGGGGGGCAACAAAATCAGTGCTCATGACAACAATCAGACGTGGGCTCAAAGTGCCTGGTAATCTTACATTACTTATGCTTCTCTACACTTACTGCAAGGCAGATGCAGTAGGGACATCTTAACATATTATTCATGTTTTATTACTGATGTTGAGGTTCGTTTCACCAAGTACCCTGGATCAGGTGTCCAGTTAGCTCAGCTTTCTTTGTTATCCATGGGAAGCATTGTGCTCCTTGAAAGGGTAATTCCTGCATCCTTAATAGTTTTCCAGTAGATGTTTTTACATAGCTAATTGTTGCTAAATTCTGTTCTGTATCCTCAGATAACACAAATGAGATAGGTAAAAAATCCCTACATTTGTTTCAGATTTTTTGTTTGATCTTTTTTCCTCAAAATGGGAATATAAATAATTGTATTGTTTAATTTTTACTATTTTTTATATAACATTTTAATATATTTTTAATTTCAGATGCAAATCTACTGCTATGATGCAGATCAGTTTACAGATTTTGAAGAGGCAGTTAAAGGAAGTGGAAAGTTAAGAGCTTTATCAATTTTGTTTGAGGTAAACAAAATATGTATCTTTGTATCATTTAATAAGCCTTGAAGCACAGCAGATGTTCAAACTGAATTTAACTGGTGATCATTGAATTAAAAAATTGCATGTATCTTTCTAATTTATTCTTGCTGAAAAGCAAATGGGCAAAATAAGTTTGTTTGGCTTTAAATCATCTGTAACTTTGGTAATAAACTGTAATTTTCATTTTTTTTTTTCATAAAGCCTGTACTGTTAAAATATACAATTTCTTTTTAACAGATTGGACTAGAAGATAATCCAGATTATAATCCAATCATTAATGGCGTAGATAGTGTTAGTCGTTTTGGTAAGTTTGCCTCCATGTTTTATTGATTAATGATTAACTGAATTCCACTTCAATTTGATAATGAAACCTTTAAGACATTGAGGACCATGGTTCTCTATTCCTCAGTCATGTCTGTTTTGTTAGAAATTATAGAAGTCATCTGGATAGACTAGTCATCTGGGCAATCACCAACCACATAAAATCCAACATAAGCAAGTGCCAGATTCTGCTCCTGGGAAAGCGTAATCCTGGTAAAATATACAAACCAGGGAGCAAGAGTCTGAACAGCACCCCTTTGGAAAAATATTTGGGGTTTAGTTATTAGGAAGTTGAATATAAGTCAGCAGTGCCCTGGCAACCAGGAGGGCCAGTCGTGTCCTGGGGGCACCAGGCACAGCATCACCAGCCAGGCAAGGGAAGGGATTGTCCTGCTCTGCTCTGCACTGGAGCAGCCTCACCTTGAGTGCTGGGGCAGTTTTGGATGCCACAGTATTAGAAGGACATCAGCCTCTTAGAGTGCATACAGAGAAAAGGCAACCAAGATTGTGAAAGGTCTTGAAGACAAGGAGTGTCTGAGGTCACATTTTTCACCTTGGAGAAGGGTGCTTCATCACAGTCAACAACTTCTTTTAGGGGGGCAGCAGGTGTGACCACTGATAGGACATAAGGGAATGGAATGCTCGTAGTGGTATCATGTAGTTTTAGATAGTCCTGTGAGGAGCAAGGAGTTAGACTTGATGATCCTCATATATTTCTTCCAACTTGTGATATTTTATGTTACTCTGATTTCTTTACCCCAAGACTCTTATTGACAACAGAAGTGTAAATGAATAAATATAATTACCATGATAAATTTGTAACTGTTTAAATGCTAAATCCAGATAAATCTGATTTATTATGTAATTCTTCTTAATCACACATGTCATGATTTTTATATCTGCTTGGAAGCCAGGTAAGACTGTTGTAACTATCCAGAAGAGTGAGGCTGTCAGAATATCAGAGCTCAGCAGATTCAGAGGAGAGAAATTTTTTTTCAGTAGCTCCTGTGTAAATCCAAAAAAATCCAAATATATTTTATTGTTTGTGGTTGCTAATTGGGACACATAAACTTAACTGTGATACATGAGGAGATCTCGGCTATGTTTCTAACTCACTTTCATGGTGTCTTTGCAGAAGGATAAATATGAATGAGCTCTGTCTTGAACAGGGCTATATTCTTCCATCATGTCCATGACTTTAAGGAAACCTTGTCTCAGTTTTCCTTTATGTAATGGAGCTTGAATTTTGTAAAGCTCCTTCAGATTGGTAGGCTGAAAATGTAAAAAGCTGTTTTAAAAGCTTTCAAAAGTGCGACACTAAAATCAAGACTTTTTTTTTTCATCTGGAAAACAAACCCTATTTGACAAATTTAAAAGGCACCACCTTTCATAAGTTAGAAAGACAGGAGGTAGAAATATAAAGTAGCTAATATTCATTACTTTTTTGTGTCATCTTCTGTGAAACAAAAAGGAGAATTAGTGATGCTGTCCTACAGCCTTGGAAGGAGCTGTAAAACTATCAGCAGCAAGATTCAAGATACAGCCGCTACATGGCACTTCAGCAATACTTAGAATACAATTTTCCTGAATAAAATTCAAATGAGCTTAGGAAATTCAGGTCATGACTAAATCGAGTTGTTTCTTCTGAAGGAAAGTGAATAGCACACAATCTCTCCTTGTCTGTGATATATGTGAATTGTCCTTGTCACTCATATCTGTATTGCGCTTATTTGAATCACAGTTGCTGAGTTCTCAAGCTCTGCAGTTGAGCACTCCTGTTCCTTCTAGACAAACTTCTTGTTTTTCATCATTTTTTGTAGGTGTTTGATTTTGAGAATCTAGGCTGTCAGTCTCATTAAAGGTTCTCTAAAATCCAAAGCTACAAAATGTATGGCAGGATTCTTGTTATGAATGAGAAGTTTCATGTCCCTAACCATCTATATAAGATGGTCTTCATTTTTACTGAGGGAGGAATGTGTTAAGTAGACACATACCAGATGGCAATGATAGCTTCTGTCTGAAGGCTGATTAGCATTTTGACAGGAGAAACGGAAGGATGTGCTTTGCTCAATGTTCTAAATGTTCCCACTTCATGATACATGAATGAGAGAGAGGGGACGAGTCAGCTCTTAAACCTTTACTCAGTAGAGAAGCCATTGCAGAGAAGAAAAGCATCAATCACTTGTAGTCAAATGTTGATCCAATTTGCAGCTCTCACCAAATTTGTAAGGGGTTATGAAGAAAAAGGTCAGAAACCTGTACAGGGCTGAAGAAGTAACATACTTGTAACAGCATGAGTTAAAGTATAGTCTGAAAATTCATTAGATATTCAGAAGTGAATACTTCCCAATTAGAGAGAAACTTGAAATGAGTGACTTTAGTCTGAAAAAGGGTGTGTAAGGATCTGCACTATTCCAAGGTGTGAAAAGCAGCATTGTTTTGGATGCACCAGACAATAAAGCAGATAATTGTTGCAGACTGAAAAGTCTGCCTTGCTGAAGTTGCTGCCATTTATGCCGATTTCTGTTGCTGGACGCTACTGCCATACCAACAGACACTTATCTTTCTGTGGATGGACTTTCAGCAATCCCTCAGGCTTACTCCCAGCTGACAAGGTTCCTGGTAAACTGCTGACCTGAAAGATGAGATATTATTTTCACAAAATGATAAACAGAGTGGTCATGTTCTTCTGGAGGAGGTTTTTGCATTGTTTTCTGATTTTTGTAAAGCTGATACAGTTTTCCATTATATGTTCACCATTTAAAAAAGAACCCTGATCCACAGAAACTCTGCTTCTGCAGTCATGAGTGATATTAACCCTCAGGTCTAACACGGTTACAATTCCCCAGGCAGTGATTTTCTGCAGCAGTTTGGATTCTGCAAAGAATTCAACAACTTGATTGAATTTGGGGGAGAGTTTGAAGCCATGTCATGAGACCTAGAACAAAGATTTCATAAACTTGTTATCTTTGAAATTCAAGAGTGAGACAAAGGTTTGGCACCTTGCATGTAAGCTTACAATGAGCAAATTCTTGTGAACCAGTATACCAAAATTACTCTCATTGTTACTGGAGTAACTTACTACAACTTCTCAAGTAGAGTTCAGTTTGAGCCACACTTTTGCAAACTAAATAGCAGTCATTATTTATTTGTATGCTAGTCTCTCTGGAGATTAAATTTTGAAAAGCCTCTAAATTAGCATGTTTCTATAATGGTAGTTCTTTTGGAGAATATTATTTCTATTTATTAATTGCTTCTGTAGTATTTTAACTGTCTGTCTCTATTTTTCTATTTTATTTTTTTCAGGAAAACAGGCCGCCTTAGAACCATTTATTTTGCTGAATCTTTTGCCGAACGCAACAGACAAATATTACACATATAATGGGTCTCTATCAGCTCCTCCATGCTCTGAAACAGTTGAATGGATTGTGTTTAAAGATACCATAAGTATTTCTGAAAACCAGGTAATTGGTTTAATGTATTATACATAATAACAAAGAAAAGCATTTGCCATGCATATGGTAGTCATGGCATTCGTTGCCAGCCCAACAACAAAGCTTTTCTTTTATCTGGTTGGAAGTTTTTCATGCAGCCATTAAATAAGAAAGAACCTACATTAATTGTGTTATGTTTTACCTTTTTTTTTTAAAGTTTAGCACTAGAATCTGAGTAATTTCTTATGTTAAAATAGGGTAACAACATATTCCAGGCATTCTGGACTTCAAGCTCAGATAAAGAGGAGTACAAAACACTTTTTGGATACTCCCCCAGCCACATGGTGATGCTGAGCACAGCATAGCTCCAATAGCAGAGTGGTTGAAAAATACCTGTGGAGTAAACCATTAGATATATTAATAGTACAGAAGAACAAAAGTTCAGTGCCGTGCAGGATAACTCAACTGTGAGACTTTATCCAACATTTTCTCCCAAGAGTTTTTGCTACTAGTAGATTCTGGTCAATTTTTATGACTTTTGACTTCTTTTTTTCCCCTCTCTTCTTCTAGTTATCTGTATTCTGTGAAGTGCTTACAATGCAACAGTCTGGATATGTTATGCTGATGGACTACCTGCAAAACAACTTCAGAGAACAGCAGTATAAGTTCTTTGGACAAGTGTTTTCCTCTTACACTGGACAAGAAGAAATTCATGAAGCAGGTACTTACTGAATCCCTACCTTTGCAAGTTAAAAGACAATTTTCAGTAAAAGGTTCATCCAAGTATGAAGTTACTCATTTTAAATTGTGTAGAAAGTGGCACACTGTGTTATTAGTCATAAATCTATCACTTCAGAGAAAAAAAGCAGCAATCATAAAACATGTCAGATTAAATGGAGTGGAAAATTAAATGCTTGTCTTGACCAAGCATTCTGTGAAGATCATGTCAGTTCAAGCTTCCTTACACTGCCCTTTCAATGTATTTCAGACTTCAACAAAGCTGCCTTTCCAGAGACTGCAAGAGTATTTTGTTTTACAAACCTCTTTGGTTCTTTTTCATGTAGTCTGGATGCATTTTCAACAGAGACTGAAATGACATCACCAAATTAATTTCATGTAGTTTTCTTAGAAAGTGATAGATAGAGAGAATTCCAGAAGCCAGATTCTGTTCTCAGTCTTACTTCAGGGAAGTTTTGCGAAGGTTATGTGACCAAAAGAGTACATTATGTAATGGGAAACAAGATTTAGCACTAAATATGATGATTCCTATGCTGACAAACACAAAAGAATGTATAGGAAATATCTAAACTGGAAGCACTATGTTGATATGGGAATACCTGTAAATTCCTTGACTCATTTGCACTGAACTGTGTTTAGTTAGATATAAACACATGCCTTAAGTACAGGCTATAGGTGTTCTCCACATTAGAAGTGTGGTTTCCTGCACATACTTTTACATATTTATGTGCACACACAAATGCAAGTATAGGATTTATTTAATGTAGAACATTAGAGAAGCATTTATATTTTCACCTCCATTTTAAGATAAATAAAATTTTAAAAACCTAGAAATAATTAAATTAAATGTTCGGATGTAAGAGCTGTAACATGAATGACAAAGTCTCCAAGAATCAATAGGCTTATTCGTGTTTAATATTGTATAGAAGTCAACAGAAAAAAAGTAATCTCTTTAATCCCTTTAGAGGATGCATGAGAAATGCCGAGACTGATTATTACTCAGGTAGATAACTAAAAAATTATATTGTGTTGTGAAACCTAGAATCAAAATTTTCTCCTCTTGCATTAAGTGTAGATTCTCATTAGGCAGTAGGATTAAATGCTTGATTTATTGCTTTTATAAATACAAGACATTTCTTAAGTAGAATAAGTTTTCTAATAAAAGCTAGAAGAATCTTTCTATTCCATTACAAACTAATTTCAGCAAAATATTTTCAAGAATTTTCTCACAGTGACATCCCTGACATTTTTGGTGTACAAGCCCTGTCCTACTAAGGGCATGGGAGATGTTTCATTCCCCAAGCCTGCCTAGTGATATATGTAATTTCCCTGTGTGATATATATGTAGCAATTCAAGAAGAATAAAATAGCTAATCCTTACAGCCACACTTGAGGATTCACCTAAAAAACGTGTTCTGAAATTGTAATGCTTAATCTCCACCAAGATCAGTTGGCATGCAAATCCATTTATAATAAAAATTATTGTTTATTCCTGTAAACCTGAGAAGCATTGTGGTGGCTGCTGGGCACATTGGGTGACTTTCCACCCACTCCACCCTTCTGGAAAGGCCCTGGGAGTAAGGGCTGAAACCCAACTCCTATTTATCTACCTGGATTTAGTAAGATATAAAAACAATGGGTTCTTAAAATTCAAGACTGACAATATATAATGATAAAAAGTATTAGTCAGCCTGTTTCCCATGAGAAATACAACTACATAAAGTTCAGTGGCTCTCTTAGTTAAGCTGTCTTGTGAGACATGGGGTCAGGACTCATGTGTTTATCCTTTCACATTCCTCTTCATTATGAATTCTCAGACTCTCAGATTCTCAGATGTGTATGGGACACTGTCGCTGGCACAGAGTGTGGGGTGCAGGTGCCCAGGCACTGGCAGGGGGGGGGTACAGGGGTGGCCCCAGTCACACACAGACAGTTCCAGCTGATTCCAACCCGCCCATCTTGGCACTGAGAGCCATGCTGCTGGAAGCTCTGGGGAGGCAAAGCTGCACAGCAATGAGGAGTGAGGGAAACATGTGAGAAATGGCTCTGTGACACCCAGGTGAGAAAGGAAGAAGGGGAGGAGGCGTTCCAGTAGCAAAACAGAGATTCCCCTGCAGCCGATGGTGAAGATCATGGTGAGGCAGCCTGTCCTGCGCAGGCTGTGGAGAATCCATGCAGGAGCAGGTTCCTGGCTGTGGCTTGTGGAGAGGAGCCCATGCAGGAGCAGATTATCTGTCAGATCTCTGATCCTAGAAAGGACCTACAGAGTAGCAGTTTGTTCCCAAAAAACTGTACAGAGGCTGGAAAAATGCATGAAAGACTGTATCCTGTGGATGGGACCCCACTTTGGAGCAGAGGAACAGCATGAGGAAGGAGCAGCAGAAGCAAAGAATTATAAGCTGACCACAATTCCCATTCCATATTCCCCTGTGCCACTGGGAGTGGGCAGGTGGAAGAGTCACTAGTGAAGCTGAGCCTGAGAAGAAGGAAAGGGTGGGGAGGTTTCGTAGTTTTGTCTTTGTTTCTCACTGTCCTACTCTATTTTTATTAGTGATAAATTTCCCCAAGTCAGGTCTGTTTTGCCCATGATTGTGGTTGGTGAGTGCTCCCTGTCTTTATCTTGACCCATCAGCTTTTTCATCTTACTCTCTTCCCCTGCCCTGATGAGGAGGGGAGTGGGCAAGTGTCTGGGTGGGCACCTGGTGGCCAGACAAGGTCAACCCAGCACACGTCTACTGTGCTGCTCCAACTCCGTTACAGAGAGAGAGTAGATCTGGAAAATAAAAAAATTGCCTTTTGCCACATACTCTGAGTCAGGGATCTGCAAAGCCCCTGAATATCTGAATATAAATGAAGTAATTTCATGACTTCAAAAGCCCCTGAATATCTGAATATAAATTAAGTAATTTCATGACTTCATGAAAAGTTGAATTAAAATTATAATTTAAACCTAGATTTAATTAAAGGTAGAAGAAAGCAACAAATGGGGACAGGGGAGAGGGGGAAGTCAAATTTGGGCAGCTTATAAATTTGGGCAGCTTCTGGTTAAAAACAGACAGTTTTGGGCAATGTTTTGGCTGATGTACTCCAGTGGTTCCCCGTGATGAAATTAAGTTTAGATGAAAATTTCCTATTAAAATGGGTAGCATTTTATTTCACAGAAGGATAAGCAAAGATAGATGCATTACCGTGACGTGATGTAACACACAAAACCAGAATCTAAGTAAGTATTCACCTGGAGAAAGCAGAGACTTGGATTCAACTCTAGCAGGGGCTTGTGTAGGTCTCTGACTTCCTGTGAATTTTTTGCTATTTTGTATTTTACTGCATGTGACTTGTAATCCCATTTAATATTTGTGGCTTCAGAGTAGTAACAGTCTCAAGAACTATCATTCCTGCAGTCTCTTTAGTCAGATTTTCTAAAAGTTGCTATCACAGCAGGTGTACTTAATTAGGTAGGTTGTCATGTGGTCTCCGTTCTTTTCTAATCTCTGGAGAAGGAAAATGGGAAAAGGCAGAGTGAAGTACTTTTGTGTTACTGACCAGTAGGAAAGAAAAAGGAACAGCAGGATGATTTATGAAGTGACATCAGGAAGGGGCAAGAGAAAACATTTTGGGAAGAAATGGACATGAAATAATATGTAGATGATTGTCCTGTAGTAATATTGTCAGTTATTGCTGACATGAGCATCAAAAGGAAGAACAAAAAGGAGGACTTTTTTCCTGGGAAAAAGTGGAACAACCATCTGGAAAAGGAAAAAAGAAAACAAAGAAATAACATTGGAAGCACAAACCTTGTACCTTTAAAGGTTTTGTAATACTGCTGTATGAGTCTGAATAAAGACAGAGATTTCAGAACCAAATTCACTCCGAAACAAAAAAGTGGAAGGAAGGAAAGAGGACAGTAGGGAAGAATTTGAAATAAAGAGAAGCTTGGTGTTTATATTATAAAAAAGTGTTTTGAGAAGAACTTTAAACACCTTTGAAAAGAAATAGCTGAGAAGTCTTTAGATTCATTGAAAAAGAACGAAATCTGTTTAAATAATTTGCCTTAATGTTCAAGATTGAGAAGGGAATAATTTTTGCTGGTCTAATGATTTCTTCTTGCCATCTGGTGGAAATGAGGAGGAATGACATATTTTGGGAATGGAATGGAATGTACACAATATATGATTTTTTTTTTTTTGCTTTTCCTTAGCATCAATTAAAATAATTAAGTGTAATTAATAAAATGGTGTATCAGTTATATAGCACAGTAGATTCAAATCCTGGCAACAGAATTCAACTAATACACAGACTTAGGCTGCTTTTACTATTAGCTTGCACACACAAACACAAAAAATTAAAAAAGCCTTGCTGCTTATTTTCCATTAACTCTCTTAGACCAAACTACTCAGAACTGCCCACCTTCCCTCGAGAACAGGAGAAATTCTTTTGACAAATATTTTTCAAGGGGCTTGAGTGCCTCCTTGTGTTTAAGTGGCAAAATGCAAAGCTAATGGACTTCATATCAAAATGTACCCTTGTGCCCCAAAGTGTTGAGGTACCTTGATGTTTGCTTCCTTTTGGAGAACTCTAAAGAATCTGCACTTGTTTTCTTAGTTAGCTGAATAGGGTTTTTTTGCTTCATTGTTCTAGATACTCATATATTTCTCTAAACGCATTATGAGATGTAAAAAATGTTTCCTCCTTTATTCCAAACAGGGAATGACTGTGTAAGTGCTTGTGCAAAAGTCAAGCTAAAAGTGTAATAACAAGCCTTAAAATATAACAACATGCAATGACTACTGCTAATGTAATAATTAGCTTTTTCCTATTTGTCTATTCTCTCTTCTTCAGGTAGTATAAAAAGATTCAAACATCCTTGAATTCAGGTGATAGGTTTACCTTTAACCACTAAAAAAAATCTACTATAGATTAGTCTATTATAGCTAGTGAAAGAGCATGCAGCTCTTCTAGGGCTAGTTTGATAGAGCCAAAAAGACAGAATTGTTGAGATTTTCTGATTTCCAGGACAGATATAAGAATCTTTATCTTTTATCATTTGTATTTTATTTCTTAGGAACTGGATATTAATATTTCACAAAATATTATATAAGAGGCAGGGAGAGGAGACTCAGTCCCCAACTTAACTTGTTTTGGAAATCTAGTGTTAAAATTCTGGTTCTGTTTATAGTGGCATGGCGTTTCAAATATTTTTGTAGAAAGATAAAAATGAGGCAAACAAAAGATTCTCATTAGTTTTCTCAGGAGGTAGCTCAAGATTTTAGTAGAGTTGCTTGTAATATTTCATAAATACCATATTCTATCCTATTTTCTTTCTTCCAGTTTGCAGCTCAGAACCTGAAAATGTTCAATCTGACCCAAAGAATTATACTAGTCTTCTTGTTACGTGGGAAAGACCTCGCGTTGTGTACGACACCACAATTGAGAGATTTGCTGTCTTTTATCAGCAGCTGGATGGAGAAGACCAGACTAAGCATGAGTTTCTGACAGATGGGTATCAGGACTTGGTAACTGTAAACTCTTCAAGTTTCATAAAAAGGGATGATGGCATAACAACTCACTGTTAATTATTGTGAGGGATTAAGCTGTAGCTGGGAGCTGATTGAAGACAAATTATTTGATTTTTTGGCTGTAAAGCCACAAAGACAATTTAAAACAAAAGTAAAAGTTTCTCTTGTCTAGAACAGGGAAAAACTCTACAGATTGCTGCTTTGATTTGCCTGTACTTGCCATGACCATGTCAATCACACAGCTCCTTAGCCATAAAATCCATTGTCAGTTAATCTGTACTTCATTGCTCACGGATGTGAAAGAATGACCTACACAAGCAACTAATGAGATTCAATTCAATTATTCTGCTATAAATATTGAGTTACTGATTACAGCTTAATGGTATTTTACTAATGAGATCTGGTCCTCTAACCCTCTTTAATGACTCATAACTTATCAGACATAATGTTACCTAAAATTGTGTTCAATGCTAAATAGTTACTTGTTTCCTCAAAGTTATACGGTATCCGCCATATAAAAGGTCAGAAGATTTTTTTTTAAGTTGACTGAAAACCATTTGTGACAATAAAATATAAAAAGCATACATTATAACACTAGAAGATGGGGCTTTATGGTTCATAAGCAAATTGTGTTTAGAAAAAAATTTCAAATACCTGATGCTTATTTGCAAATAAATGATTAAATGTGTTTTTTTCTTTTAGGGGGCTATTCTAAACAATCTGCTGCCCAATACAAGTTATGTTCTTCAGATAGTTGCTGTTTGCTCTAATGGTCTGTATGGAAAATACAGTGACCAAGTCATTGTTGATATGCCTTTAGAGGACTCAGGTAAGTGGACTTTTGACTTTAGTGATCACTTTTAGCTGAAAAATCTGTGTTTGAAGAAACAGTTTGTTTGCAAACCAGTTAAAATGCATGACTTTCAAATTATGCTAAAATGAAATTTCAAAATCACGGCAGTTAACCTTCCGCATGTCCCTGGCTAATGATATTCTACATGATGTAATTCCTTGTAAGCATCACCTATAAAAAACTGCATGTTAATGTTCTTAATTCTAAGAATATTCTGAAAAGCACCTACTTGATTTCAAATCTCACAAGTGTATCTTTCAGATTTGTAGGGAAGTAAAACCATGTTTGGTATTATTTCTCTGTGGTTCAAGCATCCTCTCAAAATTAATCCACACAGCCAAAGTATTAAGGAATCAAGCAATAAAACCCCAATATATGATTTAAAAGTCTATATTAATAGTTTTGAAATTAGATTTCCTATGAATACTTGGAGTTTGATTTCAAAAGACTTGTGATGATGGAATTCCCTCGCTTCTTAATGCTGCCTCGCAAAAAAATCAAAAGGTCTAACAAACAAATCTTAATGATTTCACAGCCAGATTTGCTTCTTCTGCCTGCTGATAAATATGAAATAATTTGAAACTATAGCATGAAGTTTGATCTTGTCCTTAATAATTCCTTAAATTCAGTGTAAATTTTAGCCTCAAATTCAGTTCTTACAAAAGTGAGTGAGAGCTGTTTTTAATTAAGAACCCTGTAATTCGTCATAGAAAAAGATCAAATGCTTTTGGATCATGATAGGAGCTATTTTTTTATCTAAGTGTCTGGATTTGTTGTTTGTTTATGTATTCTATAAATTCAGTTTTATGCTTATGAATGTCTGTTTAGCTACAGCAAGATCATTGATGATATTGTGGTGAACTTGGGAAAACAGGACAGTTTTTCTTTTCAAGGGAGCCACATTCCTTTACAGTGAGAGAGAATATGATTCTCAACAATCTCTACCACATGAATTCTGGACTAATAAGGGTAATAGGCTTGTGATAGTGTGGGTTTGTCTGTAGGAGGAGGACACAGCATCAGGTATAGTACAAACACATTTTTAACAAAGACTTAACTATTCTTTCAAACACAATGTATTATGAATCAATATCTACCCAAATTTTCCTAATTCTCTTCAGTATACTGAAACGGTTCTGACATTCTGCCTGAAATTTCACTCTTCTGTCTACCTTTTATCCATCTCTTGGATGTATATTCTTCCACTTATTTTCTAGAATTTGCTGGGTTTGTGTTTGAAGAATTTTCTCAGATGAGAGTTCATCTAGAATACCCCACACCCATTTCTACATGGAATGAAAAATAAGTAGCATAGTGTTATCATCATTTAACAACAGTTCAACAAATCAAGTCAGTACAGTGCTGCCATCACAGCTGTAAAAACTCTGAAAATATATATTGCAGAACAAAATCCAGTACAGGTGATATCCAGAGGATAAACCACCCTTCTGCTACTGTGTGCTGTAAGGATGAGGTACATGCCACCCTGCTGTGTTCCATGGCTCCCTTTGGAAGGAGAGGTGGGTGCAGAGACAGGGGGAGAGCCAGAGCTGGGCAGGCACAGTCAGAGCAGATGCTGCTGGAGAACAGGCTTCGCAAGAGGATGAGGAGGCTGTGGGCAGCCCGTGGCTGGCCAGCAGAGCAGATCCAGCCACGCAGCATGGCATCCCTGCTGTATTTCTGCTGGAATCATGCAAAACAGGGGCTTTGCATTGATTCCACTGGAAGCAAGAGTGAGGGAAATACATACTGGAAAATTAGCTTCACCTTCCAGCATCAGCAGAAATGTCTCTGAGATTTGTATGCTCAGACAAGCAAATTTGCCATATTTTAGACTGTGCTATATTTGTCAGAATAATGTATCCGACTAAAGGTCTGATACTCTTAAGACTTTTTACACAGACAAACCAGTAATTTTAACTTTGATATTCTAAATTTAAAACAATGTAAATAAAAAGAGAGTTAATTTAAAGAAAAGTTAAATACCAAAATGAATATTTGCCTGCTTCCAAAACAAAACAACAGAACAAAAGTTTCATTGGCATGCTTCCTATCTGAAATGGACACAAAGTTATTAAATCTAATTTGGTTCTTTTATTTTGGAACTTCTATAGTGGTACCTCTGAAAGAGTCGAATAAAGAAAATTCAGGGAAAAGTTTATCTCATATAATTAGTACGATTTCTAAGAGTGTACATTGCTCTGTAAATGAGTTTACATGCTGTGTTAACTCCAGTTACAATAAAATATGAAAAACCTTCCATAAATTTCTAATATTAATGTTTATTTGCATACTTACTCTTACTAATTATTTACATCTAAATTAACTGCTGCAAATATTTCAAAAATGTTCATATTTACCTAATATTAAACGACAGACATATAAGAATGTAGAATTTAATAAAAAATATTTGTTCAGAGCAACTTGCTGATTACAACTGTAACATCAAATTGATTTTGTGATCTGCTTTATAGATCTTGAGGCAAAAGGGGATTTCTTGGAGCTCCTGCTTGAGAATTTATGAAAGAAAATTATCTTCACCATGAAGACATGAAATAAAGTTGTCACACATAAAGCATAAATTAAATCTTTAATTTTCAAGAATTACTCTGAGTAATCCAGTTTAATTAAGATGAAATTCTCTACAGTCACCTCCAGATCAATTAGTTTTCATATTAAGAGCTAAAGCAAGGCAGGAGTCATGGGGCCTTTTCCAGGAAGAATTCTATCCTTGGAGTGGCCGTTTCTAATGAGATCTGATTTTCAAAAAGCTCAAGAGCACTGTTTTAGACTTTCCTTTTTGAGATGCTTGCAAGTGTGTTTCTCATGCCTTCTCCCTACCCAGTCTGGTGCCTCCCATATGTGGTTAGAGAGGGCTCTGCAAGCTCAGGTGATCCATAGATCCAAGGGTCTTGTTCTCAGCAATGTTTTGTAAGAGGAATGATCTCTTTGAGGCCATGGTCTCTGCTTCAGTTTGCAGAAGCCTCAGGAACTGTAATGTAATGACACTGGGCAAGCCACCACAGTGGAGAGCTCTGCTCTTTGGGTTTTTCCTGAATTCTTCAGAATGGCAGCCCTTCACCTTGTAACAAAGTGTGTGTGCACATTAACATTTTTTCCAGTTAGTCTCTACTTAGTAAAAGCAAACAAATGCACTACTTGATGTAGCTACAAAATTTCCATTGAAAATTTAGGGAATTGTTTACAGAGTATTTTAATCAGAGTATTTTAATTTTAATTTTAATTGATAAAAGTCCAACCTTTATTTAAAAACTTTTCATTTGCTATTAGAATTGGATTTTGAATAACTATGTAAATGTGTGCTTTGACTCTCTAGATAACATCTATATAGAACTGAAAGTTGCACAGTAGTTTGTTGTGTAGCTAAAACTGGTAGTACTTACATGCTTTTGCTGACACAGGAAAGGAAAAATAAGAATATAACTCCCCACTCCTATTCCTTTGTGTAGACTTCAGTTGGTGTTTGTCAAAAAAACCCCACCATGCTGTGATATAGCTCTCAAATGCTGTCTCCTGCTTGGCAGCTCATGCTGTCAGTAATGCTTTGTGAGGGTCTAACTATGCAACTTCTTTGTAACTCGTCTTTGTGATTTTTATCCTAAAAAGCACTAAGCATATATTAAATGTCTGATTTAGGGGATTTTTTTTCTAATTTTTTACTGATAAAAGTAGAAATTTGAAAACTAATTTAATCTAAAGAAACAGGCTTTACTTTTGTTCTTGCCATGCCATTTATTACATAAGTCAATACAGAAGTGAAAAGCGTTTCTGTTGTGCACATAATTCTATGGTTATAAATCACATTGTTAAAAGAGGTTTTTAAATATTTGCATTGAAAAAATGTAGGGAAATAGTTACCTTTTCTGTATTTGTTCTATCGTTTCTTCATCTGTCATTAAAATGAACTATGAAAAGACCTCTACAGAACTAACTATTTCATTATTTTATTTTAAAATGTATACTATAGAATAATCAGTATGTGGTTCTAGAAAAAAAATAAACAAGCTTGTTCATCAACCTACATCAACGGGTTGTTTTTTGGAGGGTGTGACTCTTCACCTTGGATGGGGGATGTTATTTCACTTCTGTAATCTCCTGTCAAATCAAAAGCTCAGCACCAGGGTTAACAGAACTTCTGTAAGTCTGAGTCTCTAATACTTTTGACAAATAAATTTTCTATGACCATCTCAATTTAAATAATCTTTATAAAGTTCCTGAAGATTACTGGTTTTGTTAATAAATAGATTCTGTATATAAATATGTGTGTGTGTGTGTGTGTGTGTATATATATATATATATATATATAAAGATATATATGTATATGTATATATGTATGTTAATGCTTCTCCACTGAGAAAACAGGAAGAAACTGTAGTTTCCTGCTGATGGAATTTGAGAGCATGTGCTCTACTCCATACTCCAGCATAATCAGTAGTTTGTTTTTCTGACTGAGTCTGATAGAAGTTCCACTCAAAAATAGTGACCACAAAAAGAATGGATAGAATTCCTCTGTACTACAAACATGTTTCAGAGAAGTCTGTTAAATACCTAGTACATGGGATGGGTGTATTGTGGGAAGGCATTCAAACTAATGTTAATATTTGATTTGTATCATTGAGAAGCCAGGGAATGTCATTATCTTATCCACCCCTTCCTCCCCTCCACACCCCTCCCTACCCTGCCCCAGAGTCTCCTAGGCCTCAGAAGTCAGAGGTAAGATAATTTTTTATCTATCTAGCTAATGAAAGGTCAGTTCTGTATTTGGTAATTAATAGATATTTGTTATTAAAGGACAGTTTCTGAGGATTTTGTGCAGCATTGCTTAGTCAAAATTTGCTTGCAACTGGTTTTTATTTTTGAAAATTGGGAATGCCTCAAAAGCCTCTAGAGCAGTTCTTCACAGAGCATGCAGTACTTGTTTATTAGGGACTTTTTCTGGGATGTGATACAACTGGCTTCATGACTTTACATTAAATCAAGTAGGGTGGGAGTTTGAAAAAAGGCTGTAAGCCCTGGGAGGGTGGATCTCTTGGTCCACCTTGCTGCAAGATTGCAGCCTGTTACAGACTGACAATGATGGCACTGCTGTTGCTCTAGTACCTAAGTCCAGGCCTGGGTGAACAAGTAAGGAATTTTCTATGTGAAAATTATAGAAGAGATTATTTTACAAGAATATCTTCAGAGCTTTCAGATTTAATGTAGAGAAATAGTTGATCTCCAGACCTACTGTTTTCATCTCTTCAGTATTTCTGCATTAAACTGTACTTCTCATCAAAAACGTTCTTGTAAACATGGCATTCCCCAGCCAACATGTGGTTTCTCCAAAAGTGTAAATCCAATGTTATCAAAATAGACTCAGAAAAAACTGTTGTGGCTGAATGTGTTTCATCTAGATGAGTGAGCATTGCTACCCTTAGTCCTCAATCCATGGGGTTGGCCACTTCTCCAAACACAGTCCTACAAAAAATCTCAGACATGATCTCAGTAAACATATTAATTAATCAGTTGAATCCTTGCAGAATTCCGAATTCTGTCTATTTAAAATTGTGAATGATACAGTGTGTATTTTTGTTTTATAGAGGCTGACCTCATTCCTGAACTGAGTGAAGCTGAAGAATATGAGGTATAGCATTCAATTGTTTTTTAAGAGGGTATTTAAAATAAATAAATTTCAGTTAGATTGAAATTATAATCTGTGAAAATTTACAAAACTATGTCACCAACTGAGTTTATTATCTGCACTTATATACACATATATATATATGTATGTGCATAGACAGGCTTTCAGTTATATTTCTCTCTGAAGAACTCTAGAGATATCTCAGTATTTCTCTGGGGCTGGAGATAAGTAGTAAAGGATAGCACGGAATATTCCTACACCTTTTTTAAATGAGGCATCAGTTTAAAATCACCCCCCTGTGAGGTCTGACAGAACTGTCCATTTAGCAGAATCAAAGCTGCCATCTAGTGTTAGGTTTTTTTAGTTAAAGAGAAGTTTGATTTGTCCTTGCTTGTGGTGGTCCTTACCATGTAGAAAATTAAAGTAATGGTTGTGCTGAAGAGTGAGTATCTGCTAGTATCAAATGTATCTGCTATCAGTGTGCTATTGGTTTACTCAGAAATTCTTGGAGGGTCATTTGCTTCTTGAGCTCAAGTTAGACTTTAAAGCATAGCTCTGTTTTATAAAATTTTTGATGGTCTTATGATAACTTTTGGAGGCTTCATACTCAGTAACCAGGTTTCTGGTGTCCCAGCAAGGAGAGATGTAAAAATACCATAATTAAGTTTTTAACAGTCTCTAATACCAATTTTGCAACATAGTTACTTCAGTAAGACATTTATCGAGTACTATCAACCAATCCCTCAGCATTTTTAATGCATAGTCTCAGTCGATGACCACAATATTCTCACTGAATGGCAAGTTCTTTTAGTTAAATGTTCAGCCTGTGCTTACCTATCTATACCTATCTACCATCCGTTGCATTTGTGGACACCAAGTAACCAGTAATTTCTCTGTTTTGGTAAGCTATGTATCTAGATTATATTGCATCTGTTAGGTGCCAGTGAACATCAACTGATTTTTACTTGAACCAAGAGAGTTCAACAGTGCATTCATTGCCTTGCAGAAAGTAGATCTTTAGAAACAAGGGCCTGTCCAGTCCAGCCTAGGCTTGAAGACACAAGTCTTGGTGCTGCTGTCCCTGCATTTTAGGTATTTAGTCCTTAGAATGAAATACAAACCTGAGAGCCATGTCTGAGTACCTTATGTTGTGCGAGTGCATGAGAAGTTCCTGGTTCAAAGAGGGACTGCAGTGTGAAGCCCAGCTCTAGCCTCGTGGATAAAGTCCTTGCTCTGGTAAGACTGGGCAAAAGCTCACAACTCCAGTTTGCTGAGTGCCTCAGTCAAAACTCAGCAGCTCTTTATCTTGGGCATGCTCTTTCAAAGGCTGTTGATTTTTTACATTCTTCTCCCTGCTATGCCCTGTTCAGTGCAGGAATGGGAGATCTACTCAGCCTAAACTGTAGTGGAAACTGAGGAGTTGCTAGATTGATTATTGTGCCTATCTTCTGTCTACTGTATGTTTTCTCTCAGTATTATGCTTTTGAATAAAAACCAGTAGCATTTCAACCACATCACCAAGCCAGATCTTTAAAAAAAAAAAAACCCAAACCAAAACAAAACAAAAACCCAAATAAATTATTTTGCAAGAGGCTTTGTGCTGCTCTGTCTCTTAGGTCTACGTGTGCCTATCAAATCAAGTCCCTTCAGAAACTGAAAATGTCCCTCAGTCTAGATTGCAGAGATGGGCTGGGACAGGTTGGTTCCAGTGCAGCTCTAGATGGGAATACAGCAGAGGAGCAGGGGCGGCTGTGTCTAAGCCAAAACGCAAATGCTTGCTGAGTGAGTCAGGTGCTTCGATGTTATGTTTTCTGATTTGGTGCAGGGAAAGCTGGAGAGGAAAAACAAAGATTTGACCATAGATCCTCAAGTACTGCCTAAATCCTGGTTGCATTCAGACACGGTTTTTTTTCTTCTTCTTCTTTTGGATATGTCCTTAAGAGGCAAAACTCTAACACAGATTTTGCACAAAGTATTGTCATTTATCATCATTCATGTTCAGAAAACAAAGGTCATAACAGGACTAGGGGATATGACTCACAGCATTTGTGAAACTTACAGTCACGCTGAGGATCCTGAAGTCTTCTTTTTCAGAAAACTGAAGATTCAGCAGATTTGAAGACTAGTCATAAATATATTTTAAATTTTATCTTGCTGTTATTATTGCAATTTAATTACCATCAGTATATTAGTGCAAACCTCTAAGACATTTTGATAGCAAAACCATTTTTTATTCCTGTATATACCATATATACCATATATTGCATATACAATTGAGTTTTATTGGGAAAGAGTTAGAGGATTTTTAAATAAAGTATATAATACAGTGAGTGATTTTTGCCTCTCAAACACGATTAAAGTAACACAATATTGAAAAAGTTGTTGGAAAACAAAATTTTACTGTTTTTATTGCAAATAAGTAGTATTTTTCAGGATAAAAGAGGATATCTGTTCTAGAAGTTAATACTTTAGTTTAAAACCAACAGTCTTCTCTTGCTTTACCCTTCTTGTTTTATTGATCCAGGAAAGTGTATTATTACAATTTAATTTTCATTGATGTTCAGAGTCTAAATATTTTTAATAGTCTTCGGCTATGATATTTTTTTTCAAAGGATGAAGTTGATGAAAAGGAAGCAGAGGTGGATGAAGAAACTGCAGTGGTTCCTAGCACTGACAGTACAATGAACCAATTGAGGAGAGATTTTCAGGTGATTACATCCAGCTACAGTCAAGAAAAAATGAGAACAAAACTCAGTGAAGCTAAAACAAATAGATACTTAACAAGAGAAGAATTGCATGGTAAGGATAATGTTTTCAAAGCAGTTTATTATGCTACTTCTCCACCTATTGGTGAAATTTCTGAAGAGGAAGATCCCTTTTTGGAGCCCCAAACAATTACTGGAAATCCTTCGCAACTCATTGACTCCACCAAAGGAGGAGAAGAAGAGTTTATATATCTTTCTTCAGGCACTGAGCCAACAAGAATAACCACTACTGGCCACAATGATGAAGATTTCTTATTGTCTCCTTTTAAACCTCATCAGGAATCTGATGACTTTTGGAGTTCAGTTCCTACCACTTCTTCATCACAGCTGGTTACAGAGGAGACCTCCCAAGAAGATGCCCTTCCTTCAGGAAGTCCAGATATAAGTGTGCATGGTGTTCTTTCCCAAGCCTCAGTTAAATATGATTCAGAAGGTGTAGCACCCTTGAGCTCCATTGAGCCTCCAAAGCATCATTCTTCCACTGATGGAAATTTGTGGTTTCGTAATGCTACAGCTCCAACAACTCAATCTGTTGATACATCGCCTAGCAGGCAATTGTCTCAGTCCACTTACACTGAAGCTTATGTAGAGGGATTAAAGCCAACTACAGTGCCCTATTCAAGCAGCCCAGTGGTTTCACAAGACACTTCAGATGCGGATTTAGAATTGCCACATTATTCTACCTTTGCTCTCTCCTCTGCTGAATTATCACCTCACTCTATCTCTTCAAGCTCTGGAGAATATGGTTCTGCTTCTGCTGCCAGTGAGGTACTCTCTCAGACAACTCAGCCAGTCTATAATGGTGAGATACCTCTTCAACCTTCCTACAGTAGTGAAGTGTTTCCTCTAGTCACCCCCTTATTGTTTGACTCTCAGATGCTCGACACTACCCCTGCTACATCAGATAGTTATGTGACCTTGACCTTGCATGCTACACCTGTATTTCCCAGTGTTGATGTGTCATTTGAACCCACCCTGTCTTCCTATGATGATGTACCTTTGCTTACATTTTCCTCTGCTTCCTCCAGTAGTAAAATGTTTCACCGTTTGTATACAGTTTCTCAAATGTTTCCACAAAGTGCTACTCCAGCTGTTGCAAGTGATAAGGTGTCCCTGCATGCTTCTTTGACGTTGGCAGAGGGTGATCCATTAATACAGCCAAGCCTTGCTCAATATGCTGATGTGGTATCACATCAAACCACTCATGCTGCTTCGGAGACACTGATATTTGGTCATAATAGAACTCACATATTTTCTCAAGTTGAACCATCCAGCAGTGATTTAAATATGCATGTACTATCTACAATGTCTGAACTTCCTTATGCTTTGTCTGGTAATATGGGCTCCCTCGAAAGCTTTACTGTTTCCTATGACTCTGCAGAATTTGTGCATGATTCTGTTGACATATTTCGTCAAGATCCTTTATTTAGCAGCTATAACAATGTACTGGTGCATAAACCTTCTTCTGTAATATCACAAGCTGATACTTTGCTGCAGCCTACGCACTCTCTATCTAGTGACACGGATTGGTCTGGAGCATACTCTGGTAGTGAGTCCCTTTTGCCTGATACAGATACTTTGACAGTACTTAATGTTTCTTCCTCTGATTCTGTTGATGAGATTCCATATGAATCATCTGGGTTTAGTGATGTTAATCAGATGCTTCAAAAAGGTGATGTTATATATGGAGATGAGAGAGAACTGAAAATTTCCTCCTCTTTAAGTGAAATGGCTTCCAGTGCTGAAAGTAAAGTGATACATGAACTTTCTACTTCTGTTTCTAATGATGTCATAATTGAGCAGAACATGTCTCTGCAAGAAAGCCCACTTCCTGTTTCTAGCACAAAGGGAATCCTTCCAGTCTCTCTTGCTTTTCCCACTACTAAGATATTTGATCGTGATATTAGTAAACTTACAGAAAAGCACCTTTCTGTTCAGCCTTTGCATGTTACAACTCCAGCCTTTGATGACACTTTGCTTAAACCTGTGCTTAGTGCAAGCTCAGATCAAGCTCTCTCTGTCCCTGCTTATAGCAAAATGTTATCCTCGACTCAGCTGTACTTTTATGAGACCTCAGCTACATTAAATAATGAAGCAGTACTGCAGTCCTCCTTCCAATCTTCTGGAGATGGCACTCTGCTTAATACAGTTGCAGTTGTGCCTAGTGATCCAATATTGGCTGAAAGCTCAAGGGTTCAAAAAGATAGTTCTACATTTGACCAAATATTACATCAAATGGCACCAGTTTCTGCTACAACTGAAAGCAAGCTGCACTCTACATCTGCACCTTCTGTTGCTGATATGATGTCAAACACTTTTAGTACGCCCACAGCATCACTTCAAGGTTTATCTTTTTCCCATGCAAGTGAGAAATATGTTTCATCCAGTTTATTTAACAGTGAAGATGTTCAGAAGGTTATGCCTTCATTGTACAGTAGCGATGTTTCATTCCAGCTGACCAGTTTAGAAAATACAAATGCCTTTCCCTCCCAGGCAGCGAATGCTGTGACAACTCCCTTCCTAACAGGGGACATATCATCACATGTAGCTACTCCTCCAGACAGCAGCATCTCTTCAAGTGTTTTTGAAAGAAGTGAGGCTGCCAGTGTCTCTTCAAGTTCCACACTTGGTGTTGATCCTGTTCACATGCCTGAAGTTGTTTCTGGTTCTGATGTGTCCGTTCATCACACTGTTCCTTTACCAAATACACTTATTTCAGTTATGGCTGTTCCTTCCAAAAGTGAGATCCCTGTAACTTTGAGTAGGTTGCTGGTTCCTTCTAGAGAATCCTCTGGGTTGTCTCCCAGTATCACGTCCAATACCGATTTGTGGTCTTCTGTAGTTGAGGATGACTATGATGAATATGATGATGGCTTCCCTGTAAGTAACTGCATCTCATGCACTTCCCATATAGAAGATCAGGATTTGTTAGTAGAGGATGAAAATACAAAGGTAAATAATAACAAGGATCAGAGTAACCTAATTATAAGTTCACATTCTGAGAAACCTGAAGAAGAGAAGTTTTCTACTGCTGCGTCTGACAGTCAGATAAACAGTGCCATGGACATACATAATTATACATCCATACCAACTTTGACAGTGAGTGTGATACCTAAGAAGCACAACAACCTGAAAATTTTGGAGAACCACATTCAGACTTCTAGTGTCCAATTGCAAAACACATCAGAATCTAAGTCTTGGGCTGTTTTGACAAGTGATGAAGAAAGTGGTTCTGGCCAAGGTACCTCAGATAGCCTTAATGATAACGAAACTTCAACAGATTTCAGTTTTCCAGACAATAATGAGAGAGAGACTGAAGGGGCAGTTGAAGCAGGTAACTCAGAATTAACTCCTGGATCATCACAGTCATCAGCCTCATCTGTTACTAGTGATCACTCATCAGTATTCAACATCTCTGAGGCAGGTTAGTTGTGGATAAGTCTAATGAATACCATGGGAAGCTGTGAGGGGATATTTTTGTGCTGTAGAGAATGAGAAGTTTTATCTACAGATAATAAAGGGGGAACAGTGCCAATGAGTGTGACTAAGGAAGCTTTGGGGAACAGGGGTGCATACTGAGCTGGCTGTCTTGTCTTCTGAATGCTACTTGTGGCTACTTAAAACAGCACCTGAAATATTCTTCAGTAAGATGATTGATGCTCTGCTTTCAAAAGATGGTCTGTATTCAAAAGATACATACTGCCAGCAGAAGTTGAGTGGTGCAAAATCTGAAACCAGAATTGTTTCAGTGCTAATTGTTAATTTTAGTTTTAAAGTTTTGAGAGGGACTTGGTGCAGTTAAATTCTCTGAACAAAGAGAAGTGTTGGCCTTATGGAAATACCACCAGAGGAAACCATGCCTCTGCCAGAGGAAACATGCCTCTGGTATCCTCTTTTACACTTACATCATCACATTTTTGGTGTTTTCTAAGAGGCTGAACAAGGAAGAAGATGCTGGTTTTATTCTGATTCATCTGAACTCATAAAAGCAATTCATTTTTATTCTGTGTATGCCACTTTCAGATTTCAGTGAGATGCAGAATTTTTTGCCAAATTTGCAAATTCCCGAAGTAGGTCCAGATTATTCTCTACCTGTTTATATTCAGTGCTATTTTCCTATTTAATCTTCATAAATTCAGCAACAGTATTTGCAACTCATGATTCCAAGGATAAAGGCAGAAGCCAGAACTGATAACACATTTCCTTTGTATTTAAAAATGCACTGTGGAAAATCTGAAGTTTTCAGACACATAACTTTCATTGCTTCTTGTGTCAGAGAATTGAAAATCAGATAATCAGGTCAAAAATAGTCTATGATCTTAGAAAAAAACCCCAACAAACAAGGTTAAATTGGTTTAATTATTTTAGAAAACAAATTGACCTTCTGTTATGTACTTGCAGCGTCTGTAGAGGGCAGTGTCATTTAACTAAACCCATTAAGGAATGACATTCACAAGCACGGGAAGGTTTCAGCCCAGTCCTACAAATAAATACACAGTTGAATTACATAAGGTCGCTTTCCTCATGAGCAAAAGAATACTAATATGAGAAGGTGGTAAATAGGCCCTCAGTATAGTTGGGGCTAGTAGAATGGGAAAAAATAGGAAATAAAAATTAAAAGAGAATAAAAGACATTGAAATTTCTGAGTAAGGTAGGTGTTACAAAACTGAATCAGTAAGTAAATTAGTTCACTGGTAAGTAGTTACCATTTTGTGTAAAATGCATAACATTCCTTCAAAAATAAGCAAAAATAACATTAATATTTCAAAACCTATGTTATTGGTATGAATGAGTGTTGCCATAGGATACTAGAGTTTACATAATGGGTGTCATATGAATTTTTGCCAATAGTAATTCCAAAAGGATTGTACAGTACTGGAGGAGGAGGAGTACAACAGATTTAGTTTGTCTTCTAGGTATTATTGAAAGACACTCTATGGTATCATTTCACATGCATTACTTTTTTTCCAACACATGATGCCAAATACTAGTATTTAATAAATTGAAAAATTCAATTTCAGCATGTCTAACATGGTCTCCTGTAAATCAAAGACATATTTTCTTAATTAAATTATGAAGAAATGAAACAAAGGCAAAAATGAATCTCTCACCTGAGAATTTACTTACACATTGCAGTGGATTTTGCAGAAATTGGTGAAATGTCTTCTTGTTATGACCAATACAGAAAAAAATTGTAATTTAAACTTTTCCCAGACTTGTAGTTATTGATGCATAATCATGCTTGTTCTGAATTAGGATTTTCTCCATAAAACCTCTGTGACCACCTAAACCTTTCTACTTCTCTTGAAAACCTGAGACAAATTAATAGAAAGAAATATGTGAAGGATCCAAACACATCAGTTATTAGAAATCAAAGAAATCTACTATAGCTGAGACTGCCTTTTCAGCTGCCATCATTGGAGTGATAGGCAAGTAGGAAAAAAGCCTGCACTTCATTACCCATTGGAGGAATCCTGATAGAATATGGTCATGAAGTTTGAAGGAACCCTGACATCACAAAGATAGGAGTGGATTTTATGCTGTGAATTAGTCCAGAGCTGGATATGCAAGTCTGACTGTTTCAAAGGGATCATATTGTGTTTTCTATGCATACGCATAGCTTTTCTCTGAAATCAATAGGAAGTATCAATTTTAACCTACTCAACAGAAACTTGGAGATTTTTCAGAAGCAACTTTGTGTCTTCAATTACTTTGTCCAGTGAGCTTCAGAATTAAAAGAGAAGTGGCTGATATGGGTGTTAAAGAGTATTTTACATTAAAACGAAAAAGACATCTGCAAAGTTAGAGCCTAGATCTTTTTGCACAAAAAGTCCTGAAAACCTCTAAACTCAAGAAAATTGAAGCAAATAGAGCTGCCTGGAAATCTGTACTGTGTGAAGCCATTTGTTTTTTAGCATCCTATTTAGAGCATGTAATTTGCTGTCTTTTTTCTTTTTTTTTTTTTTTCCAGATTCAACTCCATTCCTTCCTCCCTTTGTGTAAAAGCTTTTAATTCATGTAGAATTGGTCTCTTGAAATCCCAAGGGAGTGCAGATGTTTTCTATACAGCAAAATTCTGCTCTTATACAGAAAATTCATTGAATTAGAGCTGTTTGCAAAAGCAGATAATATTCTAGGGGTTTACTTCTAACAACAGCAAAAGTGCTAATTTCTGCATTTTAATTCCAATAATGCTCACAATAAACTGCACAGATTTAAATAAGTCAGTTGTTTTACATCAGTTACAACTTTAAAATGTTTACTTCTTGAGGTATGACCAAAGCTAAAAATACAGTGTTGCTATTGTCCACCATTGAGTTTCCTTCTTTAATAAAATTATAAAATCTATTGTGTAAATCTTCATATAGATTCCTACATCTAAATATTTCTGTCATCCACCATTATATGGCTCACAGAAATATGAAATCAAAGCAATATCTAAATAATAATTTGATCACCTGTAAAGAGGGAGGTGGGAATTTTGATTGTGGCTCCGGTATAGCTGAGTGGGGCAATTGGATTCAAAG
This sequence comes from Petroica traversi, assembly GCA_025920805.1. NCBI lineage: Eukaryota > Metazoa > Chordata > Aves > Passeriformes > Petroicidae > Petroica > Petroica traversi. Next base: position 24,116,993 of record JAHLSL010000009.1, read on the forward strand.
GAAGCAGGATGTATCTATAAGGCAGTTTAGAAAATGCGCAATGGATAAAAATATAGAGCTAAACTGTAATACAGCAAGCACATAAAGACTATTGCAAGACCATTTTCATATTAACCGATTAGCCAGAGAAGTGATTTGCATTATGACTGGCAATTTAATATCAATTCCAGTGCACATTCCAATATTATGTACTCAGATTTCTTAACTCATTTGGCTTTCAGCTAATAAAAGAGATTAAAATTAAAAAAGCTATCTTCTGAATTTTAACAACAGTCTGCTATTCTTACAAAGAGAAGTCTCCGCTTCTGGAAGGCTGAGTCACATAAGCTTGAACACTTTGCTTTACCCTCTATCTGCTTATCTTCTGTAAGCTGGTTTGCAAATGTATAAACTTTCTGCGGTACATAGTAAAAAACAGAGGTAAGTAATACTAAGTAGGCTCATTATAGAACACATTCACTTGTGCTGTGCATTTCTCAGAATATAAACATGGACTGTTTCAATTTTCTCTGACTGCAGAGGCAAGTAATATTAGCCATGAGTCTCGTATTGGTCTAGCTGAGAGTCTGGAATCAGAGAAGAAGACAGTTATACCACTTGTGGTCGTATCAGCCCTGACTTTTATCTGTCTAGTGATTCTTGTGGGTATTCTCATTTACTGGAGGTAAGTTATTTTTTGGTTGATCATTATTTTCAGTTCTAAAGAGCTCTGATTTGAAAAATGTGATTGGCATTATTGAGTTAGTTTACAGGACAGAGACTGGATCTTGTCTCTTACCATGTCTTCGTATTGCTCAGTGTCATAAGGATGACAAAATAAGGTGGTTTCTGTCCAAAATACTCCACCGCAAATTTTTAGAGGGCTTAACCACTGCAAATAGTTTATATCGTGATTGATACCGAGAAATCAAGTGACTGAACAGAACACTGGGAAAAGCAAGATGGAGAAGAGAAATAAATGGCATGGGGCTATTTTCTATCTTTCCAAACTTTTAACTGTTAAAAAAGGTAGTTATCAATTCAGAATGAGAATCTATGGTCCTCAAAAGAACTATGTAAATAAGCAATTCATATGGCACTCTAGGAGTGTGCTATAGCTGACGCTGTGTGGAAGACAGAAAGGGGATAGTTTAATGATACTATAATAGTGTAATTGTTTGAAGATCGCTTACTGAGTAGCTCTTAGGATGTTCTGTGATTAAAAAGTCATTTTATTTTGTGATCCTGGCAAACCCAAATTAGCCCCTCAGTCATTCAAAGCTTTAGTGGATAACTACGGATAAGTTTCATCTGTACACATGCTCATGTTTTCTTATGGGCATGTTTCTCTGTGACTTGGTAAATTGATAAGCCAATTAAAAAAATAGGATCAAGAGAATTGATGGTTATTAGAAGTCATTATAACATAATAAGTAAGAGCAAAAAACTGTGTTGACACTGTGAAATAAAAGACCATGTAGCATGGAACAATTCTCTTCCATACAGCTGAAGTGACTTCCCTCACAGAGGATAAAAACAGAGTGGCTGAATTCACATCACTTACTGGGGATGGCCTCTGCCCTGTGCTTACCACAAACTGTGTCAAGCATTGTGTGAAATACTGCAAGTTGGCCTGATAACGGTACTGAAAATGTATCAGGAACCTTGTCAGTCACATGGCAGTATGAGGCAATGCTCAAGGCTTTGGTGCTCTTCCATTGGTTCTAGTTAATACAAGTCTTCCTAGGGACATGTCAGGTTAAGCTCTCAAAACCCTTGCACAGCCCTAGGAGTTTCTCAAGTGTGCAGGATATCAGGAGGAAATGCTGTGGTGGGCCAGAAGGGGGAAATAAGATGCAAAAACTTCTCCCCCTTCAGTGACTGCCAGGAACCTGATCCTCCTTCTGCTGAGCTAACATAAACTAGCAGCCAGAAACAGAACCTTACTCTTACAGGGACTTACAAAGAAGGTGGAAGAGAGGCCCAAACGTCTTCTTTCAGATGCCTCCAGAGCTTGTTTTTTCTTCCTTCATTCCAAATAATCATGCTTAATCTAAAATGAAAACATTGGTGGAGAACCATTAACTTTGGCCCTTTTCAAACAACTGACTACTGTAATCTCTAGGCTGTGATGTCAGGGTTGTGCTTACTGACTTTTCTTCCAGTCTTCTGACACTGGTTTTCTGTCAGCCTGTCAGGATGTGTACCACATGGGGACCCAACACATTCCACCCCTGAACAAACTAGGCTGGAGAAATTGAATTCAAGCATCCTTTGTTCCAGGCAAATGAGTCAGGCAGCCTTTGCCGTGATTAAAGACACTTGAAGAATGAACATTGAGAAAGATTTCTTCTGCTTTTCAAAGTAGTAGTTAATTGCCATAATTGCACAACTCATTTCTTAGTTTATGCTTAGCTGGAAAACTCTGTTCTCCATCCCAGGATTTCCAGCTAACCACTTGCATACTGAGAATATTTTCCCATAATTCATGTTATGCAACATGATTGTTCATATTCAACTTCCAAAGGGATGCTGATGCTGAACAGCACTTGAAATCTCTTTTATTTGCCAAAGAAGTCCATGCATTTAAAGAATCAGATTGTACAATGCAGTTCTAGTAATCCTACACGTTACAAGCTTGTTTTTGTCAAATAACATTGTGTTCATTTTGTGTTCTTTCTCCGGGAATGAACAATTCTGTAAAACAAGTATTTCAAAATAAAACAGAAATCTCGTTAGGAATAATATCTTCTTGCCTTGAATCTAATCTTTCCTTATTTCTTGTGTACTACAAAATAAAATATGGAGCTCTTTTATTGTTAATCCTCAAAATTCTCTTGACATTCTGACAGCACCAGTAACTATTTCTTATTTCAGGGGAATGCAACATAAATGCATCTATGTCTATCTATAATCAACTATGAATTGTAGATGGGACTTTACGGCCCTTTTTCAAAGTTGCCAAAACACTCACCTCCTTTAAAAGACTGGAAAAAAACAGCAGAAGATTAACTTGATTGCTATGCAGATTTTAATAAGCCTGAAAAATATTAGTAGTAACTCTTCAATATTTTTATAATAGGTAGATTTAGTTTCTTCTGAAATAATTGCTGTCAGATCCTAATGTTTCTTTTTATAATGCATCTTTGTTTCCCTTATTTGGGCCAATTATTTTTACTTATTAAAGTAATTTAAGAAATTAGGCTTACAAGAAGTTATTTTAGATTTCTTTTACAATGGTAGTCCAGAAAAACCATTGGTACATCTCAGGTGGTCACTTGAGTGAATAGTGCTTTGGGTTGTTTCCACTATTAGCTCCTTATTTGAAAATACAAAAATTGTGTTATTTGGTTTAAAACCAAATAACTAACAAGAGCAACAAGTTCCAGTCTCTGAAGGTCAAAGAAAGGCAATATTATTTATTTCCTCACTTTAATGACTTGTATCAGAAAAATAATTCTGTACCATCTGTTGTTTGGGTTTTGGTTTTGGGCATTTCTTTAAATGAAATTGTTAATCAGCACTTGAGGAAATTCCTCAATCTCTTCACTATCGCATTAGGCACAACTTCAATCCTTTTTTTTTTAATGGATATTTATTTCTTTGACAGGGATGAAAACTTCTAATGGCAATATTGTCTAAAGATTGAATAATTACCAGTAGGAAAATATACAATTTTAAACTGCTCTGGTTTTGTGTATCTTTTGTAATTCAAGCAATTTTCAAGCAGTGTTATTTTCTTTTCATTTCTTCAGCGTGATTAAGATTACAGTGGAATAAACGAGGAGATTCTTTGCCATGTTCAGTGGCCTTGCTATCCAGATAGACTTTTTTAATAGCTTTAGAGAGAATTTTCTGTCCAAATCTAGAGTCTATCCATTTCTTTCAGTATCTGTCTACTTTCTGAGTTCTTGCAGCAGAGATGCAGCAGGAATACCTGAATGTGCTTGCTCTTTTCTTTTCTTGATGGTTCCATTATTATCCCTTTGCTTAATCATTCATGTTTGTGCAGATCAACTTTTAGAATGTTTATTGTAAGAAGAGCTTGGAGAATAGTAACATGCTAACAGTTATCAGTGGGAGTTGTACCATTCAAAATTCTTTTTCAACAAACATGTGAATCGAAGTAAAAGACCAGCTCTAATGACATGAACCACAAAGTGCTAATGCACTTCCAGGCCCATTTGCATCTACTGAGTCTCAGCTGCCTGTCCCACAGCCTGTTAGACTCTTTGTGATAGCAACACTTCAGAAATTACCAACCTGATGACAGACAACCCCCTGAGCAGTTATTTGAATTTTAATTTTCCTCTGCCACCCTATATAATTTGAAACATACCCCTCAGAGAATGTTCAATTTCTTATCCATGATTTGAACTAATGCCTTGAAGCCTATGATAAGTTTATTGGAACAGAGTTGAGAACCCTCTCCAAGGATCATTAAACTTGCACGTGCAGACACAGTAAGACCAGATTTAAATATACAGAGGCCACACTCATCCATCCATAAAGGAAAAACTTCTCAACAGTGTGTCATGTCATAAATAAAAGTCTTTAAAAAATCTGATATTTAAAATTCCAGTTGACAAACACATAAAAAATTAATTGCAGCTATTTAATAACCAAATAATTGGCATCCATTGAGGATCCACTTAAAGATCCTTTGGCTTCACCAAATCTTTAAATTATCTGAACATTTTTTAAAAATCTAGTAAGTGTTTATGAATACCTGCTGGCAGATAACCCTGTGAGCTCAAAAGGCAGTGACCTTCTCAGAGAAAGAAGCATGCCTCTGAGACGATTCTGCATGAGCAGCAGAAGCACCAGCACATCCTCCCACAGATGCCTCTGACTTGCAGAGTCCCTGGGGCAGGAACACTCTGCACACACACACAGTCCCATGTGCACAGGGTGTCGTGCCCTTTGCCAGCCTCAGCGACAATCCCAGCCCAGCTCTGAGCACTCCCAGCCCCAGGGCAGAAGCACACATTCCCAGCAAAGGTCCAGGGGCCCAAATGCTAGAAAATCTAGGTCCCTCAGACTTGAGGCTTAGTCTTGTAGTCCCAAGTAGTTCCCATTGATGTGTTCATTCAGGTCTAGTATCCCTCCTGTCAGACCCAAGTGCTGCTGCTGCTGCTGCTGCTGTACAGACCCAGACACTGTAATTAATTCAGTGGTTTAGCACTGCCCTCATATATAAAGTGTGTGTTTGAACAAGTGCAGTGTCTAAATTACAAATTACAGTTTTAGGTTGGAGATCTAAATGCTGTGATGAAAGGTGTAAATTAAATAATCAGGTTATTGAGTGATGGGACCTTTGTCTGGAAGTTTGAAATAGTCATCATTTTTTTCATTAACAACAAGTGATAATTAACGAGATGTGAGTATTAACATTAGGTTTAGTCATGAAGGCTTTCAGTATTGATGCAGAAGCAGATGGAGTGCCTATTTATGAGTCTTATTACAGGTTAAGTCAACTGCTATGAATTTGTCTCCCAAATGTGCTAAGGGTGTAATTTATTTTCAGCCACAATTAACTTGTTAAAGATTAAAAATACTCAGTGAGGGATAATGAGTGTATGGCATAATATGAGGACATTTTAAGTTCAGCTTTAGATGTGAGAGACATTACACTAATTAAATTCCTTATAGCTCAATCTTTTCTCAAGCAAATAGGTGACAACATTAGTCCATAAGCCTTATATACGATGGTTGTTCACAAGCAGTAGATGTTTGGGGGAAGAACACTTTCTGGGTTTGGAGCTTTAGCATCAGACTGCTTGGCTTGTTTGGTTGGTGCAGTTTTTAACAAATGCAGTACAGAATTTGCTGTGCTCAGCAGACAGGGCCAGACTTTCCAAAGTGTTTAATGATTTGAAGACTTGGATACTTGCCTGCGTCTCACAGACATTTCACACACAGTTCTGATACTAACTCCTGAGTCTTATGCTAGCATTGAGACAGCCTCTCTCCCCTTGGCAGGTAGTAAATCTGATGCTAGAGACTCTAAAATTTAGAAGGGTGTTCCCAGGTACCTCCTGCATGTGTTCTTTGTCTGCATACAAAATTGCTATTTCTAAGTAAAACCAAGTATATAACAGATAGTATTGCTCCAGATATCTCATGCAAAGCTGAAGCTTCTCTGTGAATATCACAAATATGCTTTTAGAGAATTCTAGCTGGACTTGAAATTTAATTGTCATGTGAATTACCAGAACTATTTTGCATGCCTCAGTTTTCCCTTTTAGGTAGCTGTCTGCTTTTTCTTTTGTTTTAAGAGAATCTGTATTGTATACTGATAGAAAATTCCCAACACATTCCGAGAATATGGACAAGTTTCCTAGGGGCTTAATTCAAATAAGCTTACCAAAGTCTTTATTATCTATATTAATGATTCTGGGAAGAATGGCAACAGCCATATATTCCCTATCTACTTCTCAAAGTATGTTCAAAATTTAGTTCTGTTTATAATAATTATATGAGGGGTTTTATGACTACAGTAATACAGGAACAGAATTTAAAATAACGGTGATTACACAAAGTAACAAACAATCATAAAATAGCTTCAGCCAAGAGCTTTGAAGAAGCAGAATCTTGTAAATATAAAATGAGATTAGTATTTCATGATGCATATATTTCTTTTTAAGTTTAATGATTAGTGAATAATATTTCAGAGAGATTAAGTGACCCAAACTTAAGATTCATATTAGCATGTCTAATCATATGGAGATTTTTTAATTAAAGAGGCTTTGCAATGCTTACAGCAGCAGTTGGTTATTCATTCCTTTGAATAGCTTGGATTCTTAACAGATGCTATTCCTATTATCTTCACATCTGGATCACAGCACAGATACAAATAACATTGTGGGTCATAGCTAAGGTTGATTCCATTTGTATTCATACTTCAATGTTATTGCAACAAAGCTGGCATCTCCTGGAGTTAGAAATTGCCCTGTTTCTGTCTGTCAACTTTGGGAAGTCCTCCTTGATTAAGGTGTCCCTCAGTATTGCAATTACATTATGAAAAGTTGTTTATCCCCAGTCACAGTCATCCTAGATCCACTGTTTTGGCTGTTACAGGGCCTGTTGTCTTTTATTGCCTTTCCACATCTGCAGTAGCATCTATCAATGAATTACACTGCTCCATCTTCAGGCTAGCATCATCACATGGAAGGGAACAATAATTACTTAAGTGAATTTGGATAAGTAAGGAAGACAGTAGTATTTTTTGTACTCAGAGTAGTGCAGCCTCTACAGTAGCTCCTGATGCAGAGTTTCTCTTTCAGCGGTCACTATGTCTGATGTGTGCTCTATCTTCTGCCCCTGGTATAGGTAAAGATGCATGAACTATGTATTATGCTGAGGTAATGTAGTATCTTTGTGTTGTATGCATAATTTGGTGATCTGCTGGGGGAATATTTATATTGTAGTAGTAGTGTTTGACACTCCATGAAAAATGGTTTTCAAAATCATGCTTTTTCTTTCTGACTCAATAATGCCAGAGTTCCAAATCATCTCAGATAATAGTTTGGTGGGATTTTGATGTTTTTTTTTTCTTCTTTTTTTTTTCAATAAATTTTATATTTATTCCTCTTTAGGAAATGTTTCCAGACTGCTCATTTTTATTTAGAAGACAATACATCACCTCGAGTGATTTCTGCTCCCCCAGCTCCAATCTTCCCAGTCTCAGGTATTTCTGACAACTGTTCTGTGGATTGGTGTTAGCTGTTGGAAGATGCTGCTTTATATGTGTCAATATGAACTCTTCATTTATTATAACATCTGTAAACCAGAGACTTGTAACCTCTTGTACAAATCTGTGTAAACAGGTACACTTGACATTGGCAGATTTGTGTTCTCAATGATGTCTTCTATAGGTAACACAGAAGAGAAATATCCTCTTAAGGCAGCTTACAGAGCTGCCTTAAGGATACTCTGTGCCTTGCAGCCATTTGAAGTGTAGCCTCACTGGTGTGGCTGCTCTTGTAGCCATATGAGCTACACGAAACAGCTCTAGAGGATTATACCAATGACATATTCTGTTGTATTTCTGCCTTTAATTGGATTTGTCACCTGTGTATAGAACATGTTCTTTTTACCTGCAGGATGAGGATATGCCTCATCTGTCTGCATTTCAATTTGCGATTGCAGCGTGTTCTTACACTTACATATTTTACTAGAATAATTATTACGGTAAAATTATGTGAACCTCTCATGAAAATAATACAGAAGTTCAGAATATTATTAGCATCTTCTGATTCTATATCCACTGCATTTATTTGGAGAAACTGTTTCCTTTCTTTCCTCAGAGTATGGAAGGAGCACATACAGCCTCTCAGCTTTTTCAGTCTGTAGAATAAAATAGATTAATTTCATTCATCTATTTAAACTCTAAATAGATTAATTCTGAAGCAGATCCTAAGCCACATTCTCACCTATGAGACAAGGATATCTTGTTCCACAAGTAATGTTTTTGCAAACTGTGCTGTTACACAGGGAGATTGATTTTCATGGAATGACTAAAGGAAGAAAATCTGCCATTGTGTGCATAGCTAGTAAATACATTTAATTATATAAATCCCAAACATAAGGTTTCCATTGTAATTGAACTGTAGATCTTCAAATGCATCTTGCATGGATTGTCATTGTTAGGAGGTGCATAACCTTTTACTAAATGGTTAAAAAGCAGAGCTATGGCTTGATTTCAGAAAACATCATTATATATGAATGTCAAGCAGCAATCATTATAGGGAAACTCTGCTTAAAATCTCCATCATTAACTATATTGCACTACTGTATAATTTTCTAACAATTTTTCCTGACCAGCTCCTCTCAGGGGGAAAGTGTTTTCCATTGTCATAATTACACTCACAGTTATTCTGAGTGACTAAAATATGTGTTTTGAAGCTGGAGATTTTCATTCTGAAATCCTGAAAAACATTTAAGTGAAATTTTTTTCTAAGATTGAAGATATACAAAATATTTTATAGTAAAAGCTGCAAGCACTGAGGAAATAGTTTTATTTTGCATGCAACAGATGTCAAGTGAACAGTTACTGTGTTTTCTATTGCACAAGTGTTTCAACAGTGTAATTTTATATTTGCATCAAATTACAATATAATACTAGAAAAGAGTGTAGGGCAGGAAGAGTGTTTTGCAACTGCTAAGTTTAATTCTTATGCTGTGACCAAAAGCACACTCCACAGATCTCATTATATATTAAGTTTTCCTTCCATAGAGTTTCATTGGCAGAGATCTGCAGTTATTCACAGAAAATGCCATAGCACTTCACAGCACAATTCAAAGATGCATTCAAGTAATAATGAATTTCAGGATAGTATTCAGATCCACTATCAAACTCTAAGTAGTTTGAAGTGATACCTGCCATCCAGGTATAATATACATTCCTGGATTCAGAAGTGATTGACTTGGGAGATTTGCATGGGCAAGGAAACAAAACCTAAGATCTATTTCTCCATTATTGGACTCACTCTTTGGGTCATTTACCTTCCTTTCTGGTTTTGTGTTTGCATATCATTAGGATAAATATTTCATGCCGGGTTTCATCTCCAAAGTGTGAAGATTGTGTTACACATTTGTCCAGCTTCTCTTAGGCTTTACTGGATAAATTCACTTTTTCTATTCAGATCCAGTCATATTAGTGGAAGACCAGATGGATCTTAGTACAAATCAACAAGTTCTTGGTAACTGAAAGCTAAAATTATTACGTGGGCTAAATGCTGAACATCTATTGATGTGAATAACAGGTCCTTTTCAATGTTTCTGTTGTTTTGTTCATATATGAAATGGTGATGAAATTAGACTGTGAAATAAACAAATTTTTAAACCATGAAATGCTTTTTAAAAAAACCAACGAAACTATTCACCAGAACCAAAACTAAGGGAAATAATGTCATCCTTTAGCAGATAATTACCAAACAGATGACTTTGTTTATGTAGCATATTTGCAGTAAAGAGAAAATTTGAAATCCCAAAGGTTTTTGATGTGACTCCCAATTCATATTCTACACAAGAGGTTTTTGTATTTGTCTAAAGTAAAATGGAGATGTTACATTAATCACATTTATTCTTCAAGAGTGTAGATTTTTTCTTTGTGTCAAAACAGTCAAAAAGTGTTAAACATTAATCTTTTCATTTAAAACTTGAAGTATGAAGCCTGATATGAGAATCTGATGTCAGTACTGCCATGATCAGACATAACATTATTATCAATAGGTAATCATAGAATCACAAGGAGAGCTGGGAGAAAATTCCATATGGAAGGTAGTCATTAATTCAGTAAAAGAGAAAATTAATTCCTGTTTCTTTTGGATGTCAATGCAAATAAGAAACTGTCGGTTCATATGAAACTACTGGCACAATGCTGCTTTAATTTAGTAGGCTTGGGACTATGGGCTCATCCATGTGCTGGATCCAAGTTCCAGTGCAATGCTAATCAGCGTGGAGCTGACAACTCTGCCTAATCATTCATTCTTTATCAGTGTTATTCAGAGCTCTGCTCTCTCCCTTGAGCACTTTGTAGCAAAGAGCTTATCCTCTCATATCTCCTCGACTTCACAGGGAATTTTGTGCCTTCTTCTATTTACAGACAAGCTCAGCATCTTGCAGAATCAGCACCTTGATTTTGGGGCTTACAGGCAGAGCAAGACCTAGGAAGGCCTTTTCTTTATCTTCTTTCCAAATAATAATTTAGAAATGTAAAAGTATTAGGTAACTATTTTAGAAAGCTTAATGGCATCAAAGAATGTTGTGTTTTTTGGAAGTTGCGTATGCAAAGTTCATGCCAAGAATTTTACTTCAGGATGTTTTGTGGATTGCCTACATATAAACTTCATTATATGTCACTGGCATTTTATTCTACATAAATATATTTTTTGTCTTTTCCCACCCTAAGATGATGTTGGAGCAATTCCAATAAAGCATTTTCCAAAACATGTTGCAGATTTACATGCAAGTAATGGTTTTTCTGAAGAATTTGAGGTATGGCTCTATGATGTCATCTTTTTCTTAGCACATACAAATAATGTTAAGTTTAAATGCCTGGAAACAAAAATTGGGGCATTACATTCTGACTTGGGCACCAATTTCATGAATGCATGCACATGTGAGTTCTTTGAGCCCAGTATGGAGTTTATGCATAAAGCCTAGGGAGATTCCTAAAAGCCAACAGGTCTGGAATACAAATGGGAATGTTTATTATTGTGATAAAATACTGAATAATTGTGTGAATAAATTATGCAAAGGGAGTGCAATGTACATGGTTTATCAGATACATTGATAGATCTAAAGCTTTTCCAATACTAATGACAATTGAATTTTGCAGAAGCTTGTTCCATTTACAGAGAAAATAAAATGGAAGTAATAATGAGTACACATGGCAAGACTTCTGATTATCAGGGGAGCTAATGTAGTCTTCATGTGTGGTAGTGAAAGTTTTACAGTTCCTTTCCTAAAGTATATGGTTCATAAGAGGTATTTCAAAATATTGAAACATATGCTCTAATAATAATGTTACTATCACCATATGTAACTAATGATCTTCATTGTTTTTCACACTTGTACATTCCAATCAATTTAAATACAGATATGTTCTAACTTAATTCACATAAACATTAAAATCCCAAATACTGTACTTAAAGATGTGCCATTAGCAATTTTTCCAAGAGAGTTCTAACAACATCAGTCAGTTGAGATGAAAACAAGTTTTTTAACAGATCTATATTAATTTAAAATACAATTATAGTAGTCTTGTTGCAGAAACAATAATGAAAGTAAAAAACAGAGTTTTGCATCTTTAGGTTTTGCTTTTGTTTCCCCAGGCAATGTATTGTGATCTAGTGGAGCAAAAATTTTACGTCCTTCACAACACCTTCTCCATCAGCATTTTTTCTTCAATTCATTTAACATTCCGAGTATCCATTTGATTGTGGAACCAAATTTTTAAATATTTGTGAATGTCCAGTACATATTCATATATTACTCATGTGCATATGCACTGATGGGACTGGGCTCCAGCTTGATTAGCTATATATATTAATAAGAGCAGACGTTGAAGGACTGTATATAAATACAATGGATGCAAAGTTCTTTCCCCATTAGTGAGTACAGCTATACAGAAATCAGACTGTTCACTCTAAATTGGTCTTTTCCTACAATTTCATTTTTCCTAAATTATGCCAGTGATCTAAAGACCAAATATAGTGCATGTCACTGAACTCCAGCTGCACCATCTGAAATATTTCATGCTAGTTTTAACTATTATTAAAAAAAAAAAGAAATCAGTGCCCTCATCATTTGTTGGAGAACTTTTTTGGCTTTATCGACTACCCCAAAAGCAGTGCTCAGTTCTTTTCTCTACTGATGGAGAACTTAGAAGATTGGGGAAAAATGAAACATAGTAATTGTCTTTGCCAAGTTAGCATACATTTGAAGAGTACAAGAGTGTTCCAGATTATTTTTGGGGTAGGGGGGAGCAAGTTTTTTTATACAACTACTAAATAACTCATTTAAAATCTAATTTTTAGGCTGACAACCACAATATATATATATTTAAGTAAATTAAGGTGATTGACATTAAAATAAATGATAAAAAGTGTTGGGAAATATCATTAGTACTTGTAGTGGTGGCAATGTATTTGCTATTTAAAAGTGAGGACCTTATAAATGCTTGAGTTTCCTGACAGCTAAAGTAATCAATAAAATTAATTAATTTTGTGAGTCTTACAGACTTTGTGCCTGTCTTGTCAAGCTGGTCTCTCTCTTTATAAAATTGCTGGCTTCACAGTGAGCCCCCTGGCAGCCTGAGTGGGGGCTGTAACTATGCCCAGAATGCTGTGAGGCTGCCTGAACAGCACAGTCCTGCTTCAGTGGAGGCTTCACAGCTGCATGCAAAGAGGGCAAAAGCATTCCCCAGAGAAACTAATGCATTTATAAGGAAATATAAAAATTCAAGTGTACTGTTAAATATATAGATAATCTGGATAAAGTCTGTGATGTTGCTCATATGTACAAGCTTTCACTGGCCTAAGGTCTAGCATTAATGATAAAGATAGGAAAACAGATGCCAGCATTTTGAAGGGGAAAATTACCTCGTTTCCTTTATGTGTAAAGTCAAAATATTCAGTTTTGTTCTTATTATGGATATATTGCATGATCATAACTGTTTTCCATGTAGTAACTGTAATTTATATAAACACTTATCCATTTGTTCTGTGCTGTGGAATTTGATTTTTTTTACTTTTTTTGCATTCATTCCCTCATTAGACACTGAAAGAGTTTTATCAGGTAAGGAATTATTTCACTGCATTTTTTTTAGCAATGAAGTAGTTGTAAAATATCATAGATTATTGGGTATAAGGTTGTGGCTCTTTTCATGCTTACTTACTGTATTTAAAGATATTTTGTGTATCTTAATAGTTACTAAAGTATGACATACTTTTTTTTTCCAGGAAATCCAGAGCTGTACTGTAGATCTAGGTATTACATCAGACAGCTCTAATCACCCTGACAACAAGAATAAAAATCGATACATAAACATTGTTGCTTGTAAGTAAAGGCATCACTTGTTGCTTTGTGTAAGAAATAATTATAAACAAGGATAGATTTATTTGCTATTAGCAGGAGCAAAAACCCTTCTACACTAAAAACTCTAGCTACTGTTCAGCAAAGTGCTCCCTGGAGAGGAGTTAGCATCAGATTTCACATTTCTTCAAGTTAGTCCTCTAACATTCTGCTGCTTTGGTGAACATATGTTAGCAAGATATATTTGTGTCTTCTGCCATGACCCAAAGGGAGTTGGGAGATTTCCTTATAATACCATTAGAAATCCAAAGAAGCTTTAGTTGTCAAAATTAATCCATCTTTGATTTAGAATAATGTTGATTTATTGTCTCTATGAGCTTCGAAATCCCTGCATATATTTACTGTCATGTATAAAATATATGTTCTGGTTTTATGTTGTATTGTGCCTGGCAACAACATAATACAACAGCTTCATTAGCCACTACACTTGTTTTCCCATTGCATCACCAGATTTTTCTTCTCTGAAACACATCTATTCCATTTCGTTAATCTCTCAACTCTTGCCTCTGGGTTTTTGATCATTTGGTGGCTCAATACTTCTTTTTGACTCTCCATAGCATTTCAATTTTGTTTTGATTACAGAAAAGTGCTAAATTAAATATATCTTCAGCATTCAGCATCACTAAAGCTTAATAAAAAAAGTGACAGAGTCAGCTGTCTGGCAGAAGACAATGTAAACCAGCAACAAGAAATGCCAATACCCCTGGCTAAAGATGTCTCTAAAGGGACAAAATCTCAGGGATTTTCCTCTGCCACTGTGTTTGTACTTGATCATACAAAAGGTGCTAGCCCAGGGGTTGTTTTATTAAAGAGCAGTGCAGAGGCAGCTTAGGGCAGCCGAAGTAACAAGAATTGTCCTCTGTAAGTGACTCAAGCGGGATTCTTAAAATCAGTGTAGGCTACCGGACACTTCAGATCACCCTGATGCAGTCTCTGCTGATTCTTCAGATGACCAGTATTTTCAAAGTCCTATTGCTCTCAAGAGGCCACTCTTTTAACTTGGAATTAAAGTACCTGTTGCCATTTTGAGACATCCCACTGTGCAGATTTGGCAGTCATGACACAGGACTTACACAAGACTCATACTCCCTTACAAGCAGCAGCTAGAGGCCGTAGGGGAAATATGCCATTGTGGCTAAAATGACCCCAGGTGCTGCTGTTCAGGCCACTAGATTCTGAACCGCTTCAAACTTTGGATTCATTTCTTTATTTTTCTGCAAATTAGAATTCTGAATGTGATTCATACCTAAGGAGAGGATGTTTGCATATGTGATTGTTACTTTTTTTGCCTTATGTATTGTAAAAATACATTTCATTATTTTTACAAGAATATAATTCTTACCAAAATTGCATATTTTCTCCTTTGTTTTACTGCAGATGATCATACTAGGGTTAAATTAGCACAGCTTGCTGAAAAGGATGGAAAACTGACTGATTACATTAATGCCAACTATGTCGATGTAAGTGCCTTTTTCTATGCATTTGCCTATTGATCTGTCAGCCTTTTCTGTAAAAGAATTATGTTTGGAGAGTAATAGATCTAATTTAAAAAAACTATCACAATATTTCAGATTCTGTTAAAAATTTTCTGTGGTCTAAGTTAAGCCACAAAGTTAAATCAAAGGTAAAATGCCAATTCTTTCTTGAATCTACCTTGATATTGTAGCAGCTACAGCTTAATGAGGGGCATTTTTAAAGAAAAAAGTGTCTTGTCACATCTGAGTCATTTTAGAAGTGTATCTCACCTGAGTGGTTAATTCTCCCATCTGAGGTAATCTCATGAGAGGAACATGCCATTTGGCTCAGGGCCTTACCAAGGTACCAGTAACACTCTTCATTATATAGTTATTTACATGTGAATGATCGTAATTCATTTTTTAAACCAATTTTGTAACACATCTGTCTGTCTCATAATCACTACCATGTCAATGTTCTGCTTGAACATGGACATTTGAAGAAACAGATCCTATTTGTTGGAATGGAAAACATTGACATAACAGTTATATTCGTGTGTTATCTGATACCACAAGTTTTCTGAAATTTCAACATTTAAAAATTTAAAAACGCTTAAAAGCTTCTCAGAGTCTTTAAAAATCAATACATAAAATGTCACGTGCACCTCCCAGACTCCTTTTGCTCATGGACAGCAATTTGACAAGTGTCATTTCTTTTATTTCAATTTAGGGCTACAACAAGCCAAAAGCCTACATTGCAGCTCAAGGGCCACTAAAATCAACAGCAGAAGATTTCTGGAGAATGATATGGGAACATAATGTGGAAGTTATCGTGATGATAACTAATCTCATTGAGAAAGGAAGGGTATGAGTTGTTTTTATTTCTCTGGTGTTGGTAGGTCTACCTGTAGCAAACTCCTGCCTTTCTTTTAAAAAACTGGTTTAGTCATTCATTGAAGAAAAAGCAAAAGTTTGTAGTAGTTGCTTGTAGTAGGATTGGCTGCAGAAGTATACAGTTGAGGATTTGTAGCATGAAACTAAAGAAAATATTCAATGAATCTTGAAAACACTATTTTCTAATCACAAAAATACCCAAAAAACAAAAAACAGAACTTATCCTGGAAAAAAGACTTCTTGTATATAATATGAGTGGACAGACGTTCTGCTGCTAATCTGCTTATCTGCTTGGCAGTATGCTCTTTGTCAGGGTTGCCTTGGAACCTGGGAAAGAGAAGAGCATAGCTCGGGAGAACTTTTCTGGATATTCACTGTCTGCTCCCTGTTAACATCCCGTAGTACTCACAGTTCCTTTTCTACTACATGGCTAGACACATGTTTGTCCAGTGAGACAAAACATGGTCGAATCCCACCACAGGGTGTGTATTTCTCTGATTGTGTGATGCGAGTAAACCTGTATCCGGGGGTCACATGAGGAGACATTGTATCACACTTGCCACACACTGGCAGCAGTGCTTAAAATGCGTGTAAACCTTATCATACAGCCTATAAGCATCTCTCAGGTGATACAGACAGCAACTGCAGAGGGCTGCACTGGGAGTACCACTTCATTTGCATCACCAAGCACTCTTCTAATACTCTTAGAGAAAGCTATTTGACTACCCAGCTAAAAGACTAGACATGTCTCAGCTCTCTGCTGTATATTCTAGCCATACACAGGCTCACTCTTACCCTTGTTACCAGATAGAAATATACTCTGCCTGTACTATAAACTAATCAGAAGCCACGTACAATGCTACTGATTTGGATGTATTCCTATTTCTCCTATAGATCATGCTATTTTCTGCAGTTTTTAGGGTGTCTATAGAATGGAAAGTTCTACAATACTAGACCCTTTTAACTCTGACAGAATGATTTAAACATCTTTTATTGAGTATTCTAAATAAAGAGCATATTTGCACCACCATCTCTCTATGGACCAAAATAATTGTTTGTTCTCCTGCACAGATCATGTCTGTTATAAACTGGGTATATTGACAGTCCCTGTACAGTTTTATGCTTTATTCTGCTCTTAAATTTAAACATTTCAGCCCACTAGTTTAACATTTTAAGGTGGTTTTTTACTCTATTACTTAAAGAGAAATTTTCTAATGGAGAAAATTTCTTTCTGGCAGAGAAAATGTGACCAGTACTGGCCTACTGAAGGCAGTGAAGAATATGGGAACTTCTTGGTTACTCAGAAGAGTGTTCACGTACTTGCCTATTACACTGTGAGGAATTTTACTCTTAGAAACACCAAGATCAAAAAGGTTTGTGGCATCCTGAAAACACAGGTGGGGAAAGGGAAGTGTTAATAGATGTTCAGAATATTTTTAAAGCAGCTGACAACTCCTTTCTGCTTTATATGTAAAGCCGAATCCTGTAGATCTCACACAGCCAAGATGCTTGTCAACTTCAGTTAATTTGACCAGATGAACAAGCTCAGAGAACTGTAGGACCATCAGGGAAAACAAAGTGATCCCATTGGAGAGCTGATGTGGAGTTTGCCTGCCTGGGTAGCAGGATGATACATTTTCAGAAAGAGAGCAACTTGAAGAAAAGGTGATATGAGTTAAATTATCCACCTCAGCTCCACTTTTTCCTTTTTAAAGACAGGTGAATACACACTTTGTTTTATTGTAACCAGAACAACCATGGTCTCAGCTCAACAGAGTTACTTTGAGGAGAATTCTGAAAACTTAATTTATTCCAGCCACATCAGTGTCTGAGACATCTTGTCTCTTCTCCTCCCTGCATAATTAGTGCATAATGTTTGGCATTTCCTATCAATTAATTGATTCTGCCTATTTTAGGAACCAATCTGTGAATGAGATGACCTGCTTTCTGAGGGCATCCCCACCTCTGAGTTGCCTTGGAGGAATGGGATTTAGAAAAGCAGCCTACACGAGGCTACTTACCTTGCAGATCACTAAAGCTGGGTGAGATGAGTCCTACTCTCTTCATTCAACAGAGGAGCAGAGTGGCAGGAAGAGCTGGTGACTCTTGAGAGCATTTGTAGTTTGTTACCCTCCAGTGCTCTTAATCTTTCTTTGTGACTAAGAGACAGTGTCAGGTCATTTTCCCACTCAGTGGAGCTGGTGAGACAGAAGCTAGTCCTTCCCCTTCTCTCTAAAGGCTGGAATACTCAGTGCCAGATGGCGTGCTTTTAACTAAACAAGGATTGCACTAGTTCAACAACTATCAGGTATGGAAATAAAATAAAGGAAGATGTGGGCTGCTTACATGTGGAATTATTTTTTGGTTGCAGGGTTCCCAGAAAGGGAGGTCCAGTGGACGCATAGTGACCCAGTACCATTATACCCAGTGGCCTGACATGGGTGTTCCAGAATACTCCCTGCCTGTTCTCACCTTCGTGCGGAAGGCATCGCACGCGAAGCGCCACGCTGTCGGGCCTGTTGTGGTTCATTGCAGGTGTGCCTTTTAGTGCTGTAAGGTTCACTCCCCTTTTGTTTTGCAGAAAAAAGGAATTTTTCAGTGCTGGGCTGAGCAAAATTTCACTCTTGCATTTAACAATTCCTGATGGAGTAAGATTAACTTCTTAGTTGATATTCTGATCTGGTATTTCTCTCCTTCGTAAGGCCAACTAATCAACTGTGCCACTTCTGTAAATCTGTAAATCTCCATAAACAAGATGATGCTGCTCTGCACTATGGTTTGGGGGGAGGGGGGGGGGGGGGAGTTTGCAAATCTGCTTTTACTTCTATTTTTTTTTCACATTTCTGTACTGCTGTCTCGAATGCTATGAGCTTACCAGATACATGTGTGGGGGTAATTGCTTCATTTCTGCAGATATATCATTAGGATGCTTTTGGCTCATGCTTTCTTTGGTGCAGGGATACTCTGTAATCCTAAGAGGAGCTCTGTCCACAAGAGAAGACTCACTTTATTCCTGGTTGAACTACAACTCTGCTGTTTTTAACATTCTCTGGGCTCTAGCAGTCATTTGCAATGGAGGAGCGCTCTGGGGAACGGTTGAGGTCTGCATGTGCTGCAGTGTGCAGGCAGGTGTTCTGTCAGTGCTCACTGCAACTGGCAGCTCAGGGAAAACTGGTTAAAAAGGGCTTGTAGGGCCTGGAATGACTTCACAATGCCCATGAAGGACCGGGTTATTGTAAAATATATAAGCAGGTTCTGGTTTTCCACTGTAGTACCTCACCTTTGATGGAACATTTGGAAAGAGAACCTCCTCATGAATTCTGTCCTTCTGGAGCTGACTCTGAGAAAGCAAACAGGTAAAGTCACCTCACAAGTGCTGCAAATGAAGATATTTTCTTTGTGGGATGATCTAATCTGACTGGCATCTGTTTTTAGCTTGGAAAATGAAAATTCCATACCTTGTTGTTCTGCTGCTGTTTGCATCCTGCCTATTCTTGGGGAATTCAAAATTTCAACTCTGAGATTGCTGAGATATCGGCAATATGTTAGGAGTCAATTAAATTGAGTTTTTAATAAGTAACAGTGGTAAGTTGTGTGGCTTCAGTCGGACCTCTCCCTTGGGTCATAGGTATAATTCACCTCTGTCTGTAGGCAGTTTTGTACGGTTTTTAGCTAACCTGACCACATGCACTATGGAATTTCAAAGGAATCATCTCGTGTTTGAAATGTAATTTTTATTTATATTTGCAGGCTATATGGAAGATGAGAATGATGAGATTCATGAAACTTATTTTGCTATTTTTATTTGGTACTTTTCATGTTTTGTCTTTCATAACGAATACAGATGGTGTCTGGTAATCTTTGTACTTCTTTGTATCTAACAAGATATTAACGACTTGGACCTTTGAGTTTCATATCATACTTATTTAGACAGTTTATTACAGTGAGTCTGAGCTCACACTACCTTTGTTTTGTGCCCCCTCTGTGGCAGAAATGAGATGACTGAATTAGCATGTATGGACTGAGTTGGATCTGCCCATAGGGGACCATGCAGACCCAGCATGGTGCTGCTCTGAGTTACATGTACAGTACACATAATGTTCCTTCATATCTCAGAGGGGAATTACAACTGACTATTTCCCATATACAACTAGGTAACAAAAACTGACCTCTTGACCTTGCACTTCCTATCCAGATATTTTATAAAAGAAAAAGTTTTTCTTTAATTTTGTCATGCAGTTGGTTTTATACTACATTAATCAGAGTTCATAACAGGAATAAGTTGATTAACCCTTTCTTCTCCATTTTCTATTTTTAAAAAGGTTTTCAACAATTACGTGCCATCTTAACTTTGTCTAAAGAGCACTAAGCTTTTTCCTTTTACAGATAAACTCTCAACAGTTCTGCCATTTCCTGGGGTTTATCTTTGAAATCTCCTATACTGTAGTGGGTTGCATAATGCAACTTTTGCTTTAAAGTGTGGTCTCAGCATAGAAGAATTTGAACACAGTAACTGTGCCCAAATGCTGACATATACCACCTTTTCTAGATAAACTTGGTAAAGTATCCTAAGGAATATCAGAAGCCTGAAAATTGCAGACCTGCAGGAAACCTCGTAGCTCTATTTCAGCTAATAGTTTAAAAATCATTTGAAAAAATGATCTTTAGGTGTATTCATGCACAAAGAAAAATATTATTATTAGCCTTGGACCTTTAGCAAAGTATATCATAAAATACATTCATTTGTAGAAGGAAATCTTCCCTATGCAGAAGTTTGTTGAAAAAACTATGTGTATGGAACAGTTCTTTCCATTAGTGTTTTACTTCAGGCTCAAGACTATTTTTTTGTTTTATAGTGCTGGTGTTGGAAGGACAGGCACATACATAGTGTTAGACAGCATGCTGCAGCAAATTCAGCATGAAGGGACAGTCAACATATTTGGATTCTTAAAACACATACGTACCCAAAGGAACTACTTGGTGCAGACTGAGGTAAGAATAAAAAATAAATAGCATGAGACTATTACAAACTATTTCTGTTTGCAGGAGGAGAGATAATGCAATTCTCTTTTTGACACCAGACGGAAACCAGTCACCAGATGAGATTTTCCCTTTTGCTTCACTTAATTTTATAAAGACACTGCTTAGAGCAGTGCACTTAAAAATTACCTTTCCATGGGCTCTTGTCTGTTTATTAAGGAGTACTCAGAAGGAAGCCTATATAAATCATGCTTCCCACAGTAGTGCTTTCTTGGCAGGACTTGCAGTTTTTGTCATGGAGCTTTTTGAAGAAGCACCATTGTCAGGCATTCAGATCTTCACTGAACCTCATCAAACAGGTTATATTAGGCAATAAAATATAGGGGAAAAGCTGTTTCAGACAGAAAATTGTATATAGATGCTTTAAACTGAAGATTATATATAGAATATTGAAAGACCAAGAGAAAGCAATAAGGGCAACAGCAGGGCATTTGAAAGTCTATTTCAGGTTTCAAGAACAGGTGGTTAGATTCCCCAGTGCCTTTCAACAGAAAACAAAGTTAATAAACAGCTAGGGCACTTGTTCCAAAGGATGTGAGAGAGAAAATAGAGGATAGCAGTAGGAACTAGAGGTAGGACTGGTTTGGAAATTTGATTCAAGGCTGTGCTTTCATTTTTAACTCTATTCTGTAAACGTGAGATATCACAGGTAGTGAGGATTTGGTATTATATATCATATATGTATATGTGTATGTATGTATTGAAATTGTCAATTGTGCTTGTAAGTGTGAACTGTCACTGCAGAGGGTCAGCCTTCACTGTAGAGGATCATATTTGAGAAAACCCATATGAAAAAATACTGACCACATCAGTAGTGGTAGCTTAACCAGAGGTATCCAGGGGAATCTGAAAATCGTGAGAGCTCAGATACTTGGTTGTGTTTTCCCAGGAGCAGTACATCTTCATTCATGATGCATTGGTCGAAGCCATACTCAGTAAAGAAACAGAAGTCCTTGAGAGTCACATTCACGCCTACGTTAATGCTCTCCTCATACCTGGACCAACAGGAAAGACCAGACTGGAGAAACAATTCAAGGTGAGCTCTCTGAGAATGAGGTGTGAAAATCTTTAGGTTTGTAAACCTGAATGACTTTAAAGTAGGTATCTCAACACAACTTTCATCAGCTTTTTCTACTTAAAAATTAACTGCTGAGCCTAAATTAAGATCAAATTTCTCAAATGGATGCAGTCAGTTGGGACAGCAATTAGTTGCATACTCTTAAACAAGGAATCCACCCAAAAAAAACCACAAAAAGAGAAATAGGACAGGATGTAGATTTTGCAAAATTTAACTACATGCCTTTGCAGGAAGATCTGAAAGGTAAAACAGCAGCCTGGCAAGATACCATTCTGGCAGATATGTCATGAGCTATATTGATCAGTGTACTACCCTCAGTGTACAGCACTGGCTAGATGACACCTTCAAAGACATGATATAGGGTTCAAGAATAATTTGAACTGCTAAGAACAGTGAAGAAAAAATATTCTGGTGACTTTTCAAGTAGTGAAGAAAAATATTCTGGTGACTTTTAGACAGATAAGTAGATAACTAAAGTTAAGAAAGTTAGCAATCTGCAATATATGCACACTTCTGTTTAATGCAGCTTATGAAGGAATGTCTTTTCTACAGTTACCTGACTTTTTTTAACTTCATTGTTTCAGTTACTGAGCCAGTCTAACACACAGCAGTGTGATTATTCAACTGCACTCAAACAGTGTAACAGAGAAAAGAACCGAACCTCATCTATCATTCCTGGTAAGCTTTTTCAAATCCTCAACAAGAACTGAAGACATCTGCATTGGTTTGGAGCAATGTTCTTATACTGAAGAAGTATAAGTTCTTATACTGAAGAAGTGAATTAAGAATTACACATTGA
The DNA here is from genome assembly GCA_025920805.1 of Petroica traversi. Classification (NCBI taxonomy): domain Eukaryota; kingdom Metazoa; phylum Chordata; class Aves; order Passeriformes; family Petroicidae; genus Petroica; species Petroica traversi. The sequence continues at coordinate 24,139,839 of JAHLSL010000009.1, forward strand.
AAAACAAAATAGATGGCTGGATAGCACTTTATCCCAATTGATTGTGATCCATGCTATGATTATTGTGAGATCTGAGATAATTGCTATTACATTATAAGAGTCATTGTCACATATTAATGAATTCATAACTTTTTTTACAGTGGAAAGATCTAGAGTGGGTATCTCATCACTATCTGGTGAAGGCACAGATTACATCAATGCTTCCTATATTATGGTAAGTCAGTTAATATATTGGTGAAAAAAAATGACCAGCTGTTTTCAGAGCTGCCATTTGGCTGATTTGGGGGGGGCACAATCCTGATTTTGAAAGTTCCTTTCTTCTGTTATTCACTCTGCCTGCAAGAGTCACTTCCTCCACAGAAATCACATCATAGTTTTAAAAACTAGTGAAGGTAAATGCTTTATGGAAGGATCTTTTAAGATCAACTGAATGTCTAAATGTATTAACTAACAAGTTAGTTTTTTGTGTCTGTATTGTGGTTTGTTTTCCTACCTATTCATCTTCTGGCATAGCCTAAGATACCATAGTTCATCAGCTTTCCATAGGTTTTTGTTCTCTGGGTTTTCTTCCACTCTCTCCCCCTTCTATAGCTGAAAGGGAGGAGTGAATGCCTCCTGGACATTCTGAAGGGGATGAGAAAGCTCTGTGCAGTGGTATGTGTACATCTTTCGGGTGCATTACTGCATAGGAATTCTCTTTTATGGTAAGAAATTGATCTGAGATATCCATACAAATTAAGAAACTGCTTGGGACTTTTGCAGATCTTTCAAGTATTCTTTTCTTTGGTTCAGGTAGTCAGCTCCTCTGAAATTATGGATAATATATTTTTCTTCTGAGTTGGCTGTTTCAGTTTTCTCTGATCTCCTGTGTCTTTTTTTTATCAATTTTTTTTAAGTTTTAAAAATTGTTTCAGTGTAATTAAATCTATTTTTTTCACATGGAAAATATTTCAGTGAAAGTTTTATATTTTTCTAATATTTGCAGGGAGCCAAAGAAGGAACAAGTGTCCAATGTATTTTCTAGGATCTTGCTCTTTTCACTAGAAGCTTCCTCTAAGCATTAATACTTGGGCAGCCATTCTGAGTCTGTCAATTTTCTTTTTTTTTTTTTTTTTTGCAGGGTTATTATCAAAGTAATGAATTCATTATTACTCAGCATCCCTTATTACACACTATCAAGGATTTCTGGAGAATGATATGGGACCATAATGCCCAGTTAATAGTCATGCTTCCAGAGAGCCAGAATATGGTGAGTTCTGTAGCTGATTGTTATGGGTTTATGTATGAATTTTATTGGTATTACCATTTTCAAATATGCAGGATATGAGAAAATATCTTGGATTCTGCAAAAAAAAGAGTTAAAAATTAATAGTACCAAGCTGAGTGTAAAATCCCCAAGTCATCTAGCAGAAATCTAGAAATCCTTGTCTAGGTGGATTGTGATTGGAATGAAAAAGGATTGAATCAGTCCCATACAATTTATAAAAGGAGGCAAACAGCAGAAGCAACCATTATACAAGGTTAGTTTTCACTCCATGACTTCTTAGTTGTAATATGGCTTCTTAGCCATTATTAGGTAAGGGCAGAAGTGTGAGGTTGTTTCTCACACAACAGCAGCTGGTGGGGCCTGGGCAGGGCCAGGAGCACCAATGGCCAAGCATTCCTCATATAAAAGAAGCCTGTGGGGAGCACAAGTGGCCAGGAGCACCCAGGGCATGGGCAGCAGTTCCTGCAGGGCTGTGTAAGAAGGGCACCAAAGCCTTGCCAGCTTGACCAGGCAGCAGTGGTCTGTAGGATTTAACTCTGTGGAATTTGGTTATAAGGGTAAAATAGAAGCGAGAGATCTCTAAAGATGGGTTTAGAGCATGGGAGTTTATTGTGAAAGAGCGTGGGTGTGAGAGACCTGCTGAGCTGCAAGTTGCAGCTCAAAGCAGGCCAGAGAAAGAGAGAGAAAGAGGTAAAAGGAGAGAGCAAAAAGAGAGCGATTTGCCGTTTACAATACAATAAATCATCTTCTCTGTTGAATATTCTAATTCTCTTTAACCAATCTGAAACAAGCTACAAACTCTACAGTATTTGCATGCAACCTATAAGAATCATTACATTACCATATGGGGTTATATTTTAAACCTTAAAAAACTGCTTTTGGGAATCTCCTACCAGGCAGGTATGGTTTGTTCTGACCTTTGGACCTGCTTAGGCAGAGGGTATTGTTCTATCAAGAAGGAGGATTACCTTCAGCCAGCTATACCATTGTTTCTTAGTAACTCTTTAACTCAAACCTTGTCTTCGTCTCAATTTCGATTATACTTTCCATATTTCCAGCATCTTTTGCAAGGTAATCATATCCATAAGGCTTTCCTATTTCATCTTCCCCAACAGTGGTCCCCACCCAGAACACAGCCATGGCCTCTCTGAGCTCTGCATCCACCACAGCTGCAATCACTCCACCTTCCCTGAAACACACACAACAGGCAGGACACATGGCAAGGATTCCCTATCCATTTGATTAGTTTGGTTATTCAAACTATCACAAGATTTTCTGAAGACAAAAACCATCTCTCTTCATTTCTGCAGTCAGACAGAAAGGTTGCTGCCATGAGAACTTTTTTCTGCACTTTCAGATAATCCCAAGACTAGACATACATAAGAACATACCAGCTAAGTTTATCCTATGACCATGGGCTATGCACAGCACAGCCTGAAGGCCGGGCTGGATGTGTGCCACAATGCAGTACTTCTGGTTCATTGCTATGTAGGTCCACAGGATACATCAATCTTCTGGTCAGGATCACTACAGAGGTGTTTGAAAACCATCACTTTGCCATTGTTATCCCACTCAAAATTTGATTCATCAGTTTAAATCTAGATGGCTGGATTGTTCATATATGTGACGCATTATTTATTATGTTGGATTTTGTATTTTAAGAGCTCAACATTACTTACCTTTATGACTCCATTTTTTTTTTTTGTCCTGGAGGCTGAAGATGAATTTGTGTACTGGCCAAACAAAGATGAGCCAATAAACTGTGACAGTTTCAAAGTCACTATGATTGCTGAAGAGCACAAGTGTCTCTCTAATGAGGAGAAGCTCATAATCCAAGACTTCATTTTAGAAGCTACACAGGTAACGCTGTCATGAACATGTAATTCAGGTCTTGATTTGTTAAAGGTAATGCCCACATTTTGTTAAATTTTCGATGGTAAATGACTGATAAGAAATCCATGCCCTAGAAATATCCATGAAGGGGGAGTACTGTCTATCAGGCAGTATGACGACATGGGGAGTAGGGTAGTCCAAGCTCCACAGCAGTGGGGTCCTGCATCTGGAGGCTGGAGCTGGAACAAGGTGAAGGAAAAGAGTGCAGTCAATCTTTTACAAAATTGATTTATGGTTTTTTTGGTTTGCTTTTTTTTTAATCATTTAGGATGACTATGTACTTGAAGTGAGGCATTTTCAGTGTCCAAAATGGCCAAATCCTGATAGTCCCATTAGTAAAACTTTTGAACTGATTGGCATCATCAAAGAGGAAGCTTCCAACCGTGATGGGCCCATGATTGTACATGACGAGTAAGAACTGCACTTTTCTGTTTCTTTTGATGTTTTTCTGTGGAACCATCCTTTCTCTGAGTGAAATCTGCTGAAACAAGGTACAAAGTCGCACTTAACAGTAGTGGTGATGCTTCTGTTCCACTGCATCAACAAGAGAAACATTTTCATTTTATCATAATTCATTTCAGTTCTATCATTTTGATGCTCAAGACGGTTATCAGGTAGATCACCGGAGGGCAAGTCAGTTAAGACTTCATTACCTATTACTGAAAGAATTAACTGTTTAGATGAGGCACCTTACCCTTCTCCAGCTGTTCAATAATGTTAAAAAATAACCAAATGTTGAAACACTGAAGGAACTAAAGCCTTCACAATTTGGTTAGTAGAGGGCTGCAGAGAAATAAATCTAAGAAGTTGTAGCCAGGTGCTGTGAAAGTTTTTTTAAGCCAGTGCTGGGCAGACCTGTTTCAGATATTGTAAATATCACATGACATAAATTCATCTTACCCCAGAATTTGTATTTTCTCCAGCTGTAAAACATGACTCAGTTTATAGTTTTGTTTTCTTTTACTTTACAAAGGCATGGAGGGGTGACAGCAGGCACTTTCTGTGCATTAACAACTCTGATGCATCAACTGGAAAATGAAAATTCAGTGGATGTTTACCATGTAGCAAAGATGATAAATCTGATGAGACCTGGAGTCTTTACAGACATTGTAAGTAATAAGCAAAATGTGTGCTTTCTTTTCCAAAGTGTGACATTATTAGCCTGCTTAGATCTTAGGGCAAAATTACTGAACTATACACATCTTAGTTTCTGCATGAATTAATCAAAACTGTCTTCCAGAGGCACTGTATAAAAAGAAATCTTCCTGGAAAGAATTCAGATGAGAAAAAAATGAGGAAAAGGCCAACAGACAAACTCTTATCCTGTCCCCAAATTTGCAATTGACTTTAACAAGGATCAGATTCAGCATATCGTATTTCTTTTAAAATACAGCTTTCTTCCCTACCTGTACTGTGTTCCCTAATGTTGTGCTTTACATGGTGTACAGGGGGAGCCATTACTCAGAAAATAATAAAGTTGCTAAGTAACACAATAAATTCTGGAGCACAGTACATTAACAAACTGACACATCAGCTGTTAATTAATTGTGAGCAACAGTGTCACAAGATAACTATTTCTGCCAACATCCTAAGTGTATCCTCTTCTCTTCTCCAGGAACAGTACCAGTTTCTGTACAAAGCAATTCTCAGCCTTGTCAGCACAAGACAAGAAGAAAATCCTTCAGCATCCATGGACAGTAATGGCTCAGCTTTACCTGATGGAAATGTAGCTGAAAGCTTAGAATCCTTAGTTTAATTAACACATCAAATCAGACATACACATCACAGCATCACACCAATCACACCTGGAGTTTACCATTACTGTTTTCAGTTTTATACTTTGGGTGGGGAAAATCTGTCCAGTCAGTATATATATAATCAGATCCCAGCCGTTGCTCAAACCAAGTCATTTCTGTTATATACGACTTTACTGTGGAACTTTTATCATTAACAATGTGTGCCTTTTCTTGAAAGATTTCTTGTAATACATTGTTACATCTGGACTAACTTGATTGACTTTTACAGTGTTTCTAATATTGAATTGTGGTATGTTTTTTAGTATTAGTTTTTTTGATTTATCTGGCTTTACTTTTAACTTAAAATTACTCTTTTTTTAGATGTTAGGGAATTACAAACATGTCATGGGTTTAGTATTTGGTTTATTCGCTGTATTTATAACAATTTATGTTTGCTAGAAATGCAACTTTTAATAAGTAGAATGTAAATAAAATACTGTTCTACATAACATTCAACATTTTAAGACTTCAATTAGATACTTAGAATAGTAATCTGATACTTACTGTAAATACTGCTACTTCTGTAGTGATCCATGGACCAAATTTATATTTATAATTGTAGATTTTTATATTTTACTACAGAGTCAGTTTTCTAGTTCTGTGTAATTGCCTTGTTAAAATGATGTAGTCGGTATGTTTTTATTTTAACAAAGTCTTCTGAGATATAATTGTGCATCTTAAGTAATTTACCTTCATATAGCTGCATGTGATTTTAACTTTTTGTGGGAACTAGAAATCATTTGTTTTGAAAGGAAAAGTTTTTATGAGAATAACACTGTACTTGGCATTGTTAAATTGTTTTTACCCTGGTATTGCAAAAATAAATATAAATATTCCAGTCTGTGCTTAGTAGTCTTCCACACAGAGAAAACAGTCTGCACCGTCACACAGGAGAGCTTTTATTTACAAGAACAAGGACTTAAGCTTCTGGAGACAGCTGCTCTTCCCATGAAATCCATGAGTTCAGGAGACACTTAGAGGAAACTTTCATGTTTTTTAATCTCTGCTCCACTCCTACCCATACCCATACCCATATGTCCTCTGTGTCCACATTAGCTCCTTTTCTAGCATCTCCTCCCACATCTCCCAGTCTGGTTGCCCCCGTGGTAATGGGGTATCCCAGGCGTCCCAATTGCCTTCTCTGACCCCCTCCCAAAACACCTCCGTGCTGGCTTGGCTTCAGGTCATTCATTCAGCTGCTGAGCTCTTTGCTGCCTCCTTTGGCAAGGCAACAGCCAAACTGGGAAGCAATAAAGCAAGCAGTCTCTGCAAGAACAAAAGCCAAACGTTTCAAGTTGGCCTCAATCATTTTCTGTAACCTTCAGAACTGCAAGAAAAAATACTGATTGTACTGAAGGTTGCACCACCGAGGGGCTGGAGGAGCCTGGAGCAGAGTAAGATTTGTTTAAAACTAGCATGGCAGCAAGGCCAACTATGTTCTCACTTTATACAGTATATACAGTTGCTGTGTAAAAATAGTGAGAGCAGAAATACTGTTCTGGAGTAGAATGCACAGAAAATAATGGACCCTATCTGAGATAAAAACTGCACATGGGAAAAGACAGGCCTGATGTAGGCTTGGAGATTTTAGTTGACTGATTATAGACTAGGCATGTGTAAGGGAGCTCATTGTGTCAGCAGTATGAGATTGAGGATAGGTGGAGCTGCAACAACGCCAAAATAAACTTAGATTTAGAGGAATCTAAACAGGGTAATATTTAAAGAATCCTCATACTGTTGATACACAAAATGAGCATGGAGGTCCTAGACAAGGAGACAGATTGGCACAAAATGTCAAAATAGCTAGCTGTAAGGCAGATGTTTTCATGCTCTTATCCTCTTTTACTACAAGAAAAATAATCATGTAGACAAATTAATGTATCACAGAATCACAGAAATGGTGTGAGTTTGGAAGGGATTTTATAAAACTGTGTTAAAATATTAATGTGCCTGAATTCTCTTTTACCTTTGACCGCTTCTCTTTATAGTCACAGCAGTGCAGTCCAAGAGGTTATGGAGTGGTTGAATCCATTGGATTCAGGACTCTGGAGTTTCCCCTTCCCTGTCCACCAGAGCTGCAGGCAGGATGATCCCCCTGTCAGCCTAATGGTCTGTGCAGGTCCAGCCAAGGAACATGCAGTTTATGTTCCACACAGGGAGACGCACGTGCATACACATACACAGGATGCTAAAAACAGGAATAATGACAGAGAGATTAGGACTAGGATTTAAGAAGGAGGCAGGACAGAGAGCTATGGTCAGACTCACGGCATGAATGGGTAAAAGTACTGGCCAGTAGCCAGCACACACATGCAAGCCCCTTTCACCCCTCTTCTGTCCTTGCTCCTGTGTCTATTACTTCCCTGTTCTCCTTAGTGCCTCTGTTTCTCCAACCTTTTCTGCCTCTTTGCAGATAAAAAAAAGTTCTTACCTCATTACTTTCATGGGCCTTAGCTTTTTTTTAATCCTGTGGTCCTTGCCACGCTTGCATTCTGAATTCTGGTAATTTCAGGAAGAACATGTACTTACAGTTCCATATAGTTTTATATACAAAGTAATTTTTAGGCCAATTAATTCTATTATGTTTTTTCAAGCATCTATGGACCAAAAGCAAAAAAGAAATCCTCCTTTCTAAAATCCCGTCTTGATATAACTCCTCTTTCAACCTAAATATTTTGCAGACATTTTAAAATTGTAATCCAAGGAATCAGCTGTCATTTAAGGTTTCTTCCAGAGATGTTTGTAATCACATTCATCATCTTAACATGCTGACAAGTTATTTAAAACATAAGTGCTTAAGATAATCTCTTTACTCACACATATTGGTTCTGATCTAGAAAAAAAATAAGAATCATAAAAAAATCTTTTATAATCTTCAACTGTGATGGATTACAGATTTTAATAAATGCGTGTCAGTTCCTCTCTCAGACAAAGGCCATATTCTAATTAATTTTTTTCTTATAATCCAAGCTACAGACTCAAGGCCTTTTCAAACTGGGTCAAGTGTGGAGAAGATGTTATGTATCCCTGGCAAAAAGTAAGATATTAATAAACAACATCAGATTAAGCTTTTTTCTTTACAAAGCTGTAAGTCGTGTGACAAGGAAAACTTGATTAGTAATCTTCTACCTAAGAAATCATAAAAGAGTAGAGAGTTTAAAAAGAAAAAAGAAGAAAACAAGTAATTACTATCAACAACTTTTTAGTGACTGTGATGTGGAGATCTAATACCTACGGAAAAGCTTTGCAAGAATCAGCAGTAAGTAGTGAACAGAAGTCATAAAAACTCATCACTATCAGTACAATATATTAGATAAAGATCTTAGTATGGACTTCAAAAATCAGTTGACAAAACTTCTTAGCAATGTTTTTTCACAGTTCTTTGCTATGTCCTAGGATATTGTGAGTAATTTCAGAGAGGTTGAAATTCTCTGTGGTAAATGCTTCCTTCAAGATGAGTTTAGCAAGTTAAACTCCTTTCTCTCTCATTCTGAAGAATAAACAAAGCAGGGCTGGGGAGGAGAGGAGCAATATTGTCTTGCTGAGGTTAAAAACAGAAACAATGGCCCCACTACTACCCTGGGTCTGAGGTATCATGGGTTAGTCTTAGATTTCACTCCTTCCCTGCAGCAAGGCCCATGTCTGACCATCCACTTCTCACAGGTTTGTGCTTTAGTGGATTAGGTTTTTTAAGGGACAAGAAGGAAGAGAAGTCTCACAACACTTGGTCTCATCATGTCTTAACCCCCTCCATTTCCAAACTGAAGTCTTTCCTTTTGAAGCCAAAACAAGTGAGGGAAAAAAAAAAACCACACCTTCTTATGGAATTCTTATGGCTTATGGAATCAATTTCTTTGTTTCAGGAAAGTCACAACCTGTACACAGGTCTGACTTGCCTTGAAAAATTCTGCTAGACACTCATAGCTAAATTTCTTTTTCCTCCCCCTGCTCTTCTAAGCTTTCCAGCCTAATCGCAACCACTAGAGGCTGTATTTTTCCTTCCCATAAGCAGCTATTTTGCTATGAGCTTACATACTTTTCTGGCAGTGTCACTTTTGTCCTCCAGTCCTTCCAAGGGATATAATTCTCACCTGTAGGAATATCTGGGGCTGAAAGCATGCAAAACACAGAGGCAAAAAGTCCAGTCCGAGTGTAATGGGGCTCAAGCACCTCCATCTCAGAAAGAACCTCTGATTTTTCACGTCATGAAGATCTGGCAATAGCATAAATTCCAAAATGAAAAAATGAGAGGTACACAATCTTTTCCTTGAACCCTGATGTGAACAAAGAGTTTAAGAGCCTTTCAGCCCAGGCAGTGATAGCAGAAGCCACGTATTCAGCTGAGCAAGGTCCCCAAGCTAAGACAGGCTGTGAGACACCAAGGTGTCATGCCTTTGGGGCACAGGGAGATATCATACATCTACTGTTCTGTAGATTACCAGTTCAGAATTTGTCCTTGTGCCCAGGAACAAAATATGTAAAAAAAAAACCAAACAATCTCTTAAGATTATAGCCGAAAATTATCTAGATACAGATACACCTATATATATGTGTGTGTATAAATATATAGATCAGCATGCTTAAACAGCCCTTGGAGAGTCTTCTCCCGTGAGTCTAGCTAGAAGTATCCAAAGGTATTTCACGCACATAGAAAGGTTCACGTGTAGGCATCCTTTCAATATAACCATCTATGTGAAAAAAAAATGCCATTCAGGTACATCTTATTATAAGACTGTAAAGATGACATGACAACAAAATAGAGGATTTCAGATTTATTTTTCAAGCAATCTCATGTATAAGATACAATTATCTTTCCAGTAATATGCAAAGAAAATGGAGAAGTATAATCTTCATACAAAAAGATGAGCAATAAATTCATTTAAGTCTAAACATAGAAAACAAAACGCAGCATTGCACTGGGAAATAGAAATATATTCTGATATAAAACATTTCAAAAATAGTAGCAGTGTTTCTTGAAGGAAACACTACAGTGCTCCTTCTTTAGTGCTCCAAAAATATATAGTGCTGCTACTTTAAAAAAATATCTGATTTTCATCTCATACTGCATTTCCAAGGCAGAAAAGCAAGTACGGTGCATGCATATATACAGAGGAACAACTCTGTGGTTGTGTATTTGTGAACTAAGGGAGGGACTAGAGAATTCTCAAGTTAAATCCTGGTCTCACCAAGCACTGGAAGGGACCAGCAGATACAAGTATAACTTTAACCATAAGTTGTAGGCCATTAATTTACCTGGAGAAGGAGGAGCAGCAGAGAGCAGAACATTCATTGCAGGCTCCATCCTTACCCCAGCTGCCTGCACCTACCAGGAACAGATCAACAGCTTGTAAGGCCAGTGGGAAGCAAAACAACTTTGTGGAAACAGGATTTTGTGTGATATATGCATGACACTGTAACAGAATCCAAATCTGACATTATATTACAAAAGCATTGGTTCAGTATAAAAAGTCCTTCTCTTTCACAGCAACACTCTGCCCTTCATTCTCCATTGTCCCTTTGGCTCCTTTCACCTCACTCTGTTGCAGTTGCTACTTCACTGCATCTGCACAAAGAAAATCCAAATCCTGAGTAGCGAGATCAAAACTTTAATTATTGTTATGGTTGCTTTTCCAACTATGCAAATCAACACCAGGAATTCCAGCCTCTCAGAACTGTGATTGCAGCACTGGTTCTCAGTGAGGAAAAGGCTGTGCGTTTAGCAACAAAGTGCATTTGTGAGCAAAGCTGAAAGCAGACAGCTTCCTGCATCAGAATTCGGCTTTAGAAAAGGGAAGCTCTAGGCAGGTGCACAGGTACCAGTGCAAATACAACCTGCCCACAGCATTACACCTCACAGACCTCACTGCTGAAGTATAAGCTGTGCTCAAAGGTGGTGTAGAAATACCTAAGCAAAAGCCAGAGAAGCAGCCCTGAAATGAAAGGAGACGGTGCTATGTTACAGAGAAGCTGCACTTGGGCTGAAGTTCAGTTCTGGACTGATGTGGCTAAACTGCAGCTAGAGCAGGGCTGACACATCTGTCAGCAAAGCAGCAGTAAATAAGCTGGTATGCTCAATCAGTCTAAAGTGGCACTGTACTGAGCAGTAGGCACAGGTGTCCAAGTGAACGCTTCAAAATGGTGATAGCAGAAGGACAGGAACTAACTCACAAAGTGGCAACTTAAACCTCTAAACCTAGTGCATTTCAAAGCTGCATATACTACAAAATGTATTCCCTTTGTAACAGTACTTAACCTGGATGAGGCACACAGTGTAAGTGGGAAGAGTAAACATGTCATTTGGAGCGTCTTCTAAGCACATGTTGTATTTCAGATTGCCCTTCCTAGCTGCAGAGCTAAATGTTAATGTGCTCTCTCCACAGCATAAGGTAACACGTAACAGCAGGTACTTCAATATATTGCAACCAGCTTCCACTCTGTAACAAGAAAGGGTATGGGGGAAAGCTTGCTTTAAACTTCCTCCCCCCCTCCAATTAATTTAAATTTACATTCATTATAAAGTGAATAAAAAATATTAAGATCTAGGTTTCAAATACTTAAGAACTGAAGATTTTCAAGATTAACAGGATCTTATTTGCTAGTAGTGCAGAATTTCTAAATTAGTTTTTGCATATTGTTATTGTGAAAACATTCATGAATACTGCTAAAGTGAAAGGGACAATCAGACTTAAAATTTAAGTATCATTTTCATCTCCATTTTTCTGAAAAATTATTTTTACCACATGAACAATCAAACTTCATTAATGGAATTCATTACCCAGACTTTTCCACCACATAATAATCCACTAATAGATTTTTCTTTCAGCTTAAATTTGTCTAAATAATAACTCTATACACTTAGAAGATAAGCTTTAATAACAAAAAAAAAAAACCCTTCTGAGATATTTTAGAAAATATATAAGGAAAGATCTAATTGATGCTGAAACACGTACATGAAAGCTCAACAATTTTAAGAGGAAAATATCAGGAATCTGTGAGTATCAACAGTTTCTACATCAAAGCCAGGTGGCAGGTTTTATGGAAGGCAACATTTGTGTATGAAATGGCAGGTGCTGCCTTTAGGTGGTCCAAACAGATTCTAAACGGGGAGGTGGGGGAACCAGAAAAACCCAAAACCTGATGAAATCCACTGCTTTCCGTTACTGTTTGATAACGCTGCGAGTACTGTACATAATGCCCTCTGCCCGAACACGTTCAAGTATTGGCCCATAAACATTCTTTGTCAAAGGTATGACCATGCCTTTGGCAGTTATTTCACCTGAAATAGAGGCATTAAAAAAAAAAGTGTTAGTCCTCTACCAGATTTATTTGGAAAGGCTTTGGTAGCTGCACAGTGGGGTTTCTGTGGGCAAGGTGGGGGTTGCTGTGCTGGACACGACCAGATCAAGGTGTGGGGAGCTGCTGAGTCCCTCAGCCATGAGTGGGGCACATCAGGGAATATTTAAGAAAGGGCAAGGTGCTCAGCGCCAGTGAGGAAAGAAGTGTGAGAAACAGCCCTGCAACACCAGTGTCAGAGAAGGGGAGGATGCAGGTGGCTCAGGCACTGGAGCAGATTTCCCTGCAGCCCACAGTGGAGAACCAGCAGGAGGAGAGGAAAAGCATGAGGAAGGAGCCGCAGAGAGAAACTGTTATGGACTGGTCACAGGCCCCTGCTGCCCAGCCCTCTGTTCGTGAGAGAGGGAAGAGACTGAGAAGTGAACACAGAGTAAATTTGAGCCTGGGAAAGAGGAGCAAGGAGAAAGATGTTGGTTTATCTCTTTTTTTTTGCATTAGCTAAACCTGTTTTAATTAGAAATAAAGTACATTAATTTTTCCCCCAAGGTAAGCCTGTTTTGCCTATTACAGTAACTGGTAAGTGATCTCCCTATATTTATCTCAAATTAGGACCTTTTACATCTTGTTTTCTCCCCCTGTTGAGGAGGTGTGAAAGAATAGCTGAGTGGACATCTGGCAACCAACCAAGGGGAACCCAGCAATAATGCAGAGATCAATATGCAAATTATATAAATTTTCATTTTTTAAAAATTTTTCATATTTACACATGCAGATTTAACAATCCTGGCATTGTGTTCTCACACAGCATCAGTACTGTATCAAAGAACATGGAAAACAAGTTTGAAACACATAGTGGCATACACAGCGTGTACTTAATTCATAGAGCTGTGAAACTGCAGTTTGTTGAAAAGTATCTAAACTTTACAAGTTTGGGTTACTGGGGGTTTTTAAAAAATAAAGACAACAACCCTAAAGTTTAGCTCATTTCAGTTAGTCAAGGGAAGGAATTTCTAAAGATTAAGAGCAAGGAAGGGGAAATCACACTACTTCTTTCAACACCATGATGATCAGGAGGAGTTTGACTGTTTAGATAATAACAATATGATCAGGTAATATGACCAAAGCCTCAAATTTCATCAATCCAGAAAGTAGCAGTAGAAGTTGCTAGTTTATTCAGCACAGGTAAATGTTAAACCTATTTCTCTGTGGCATAATCAATTATGATTTATCATGCTAGAGGTTTCCTCTACACTAGTGTAAATTTAATATTAAATTACTTAAAAATCTTTGTGGATTAAGCAGTAAATTAAGAGTTGTCATTAAACATCTGGACATCCAAACATGCAGATTAAAAATTCCTGTAAAGAAGACAGAAGAGTCTGAAAAATTATTAAAAATATACATCAATATGCTTAAGAAACACTATATATTTACTTTCAAGATACAGGAAGATACAGAGGATAGAAATACTGCTACTGAAGTTGGAATAGCCACTTACCATCCAGAACCATTTTAGCAGCAATAGCCGCAGGGTATCCGACTGTTTTAGCCATTGCAGAATATCCTTTGTTATCCCCATAGACAACCAGATCAATACATTTGTCCTCCAAATGGCCAGAAGGATGCCTGAGACCTATTTCACTCCTCATAACAATCATATCTCTCTCTCCAGAGCCTAAGAAAAAAGCACACAAACTATTCATTACTTGTATTTCAGTCACTTTCCTGATGTACACGCTGTGCATGTGTAGTGCCTGGCTCCTCAGGAATCTCGTCATGAAGTGACTGAAGGCTAGGACTATTAAGGAGGACAGAATACTAAGATCAAACTAAAAGTGTAACAGGGAAAGAAAAAGATAAATTGGGGAAGTAAGGAATATCACAATACATTAAAAAACCTATCATGAAGGTTTATTAATGAAGGTCAGCAAACTAACCCAATTAAGGCTTACAGATGATATTGCCTTGTTCCATTCAAACCCATGAAAAAGAATTTCTCACATACCAAAGGGCAGCTTCTTCTCCATGTGCTTTGCAAGAGCCCCTACAATGGAATCTGCTGCTGGAACTGGTTCATCTCCCAATAAACCTAACCTGGCAGAAGAAACGAGAAAGTCTTACATCATTGCCTATCAGCAGTTTCATCTCAGTTTTTTAATTTCCAGTTGTTCATTTTAACAGTCTCAACATAAAGCAAAATGGCTAGAATTGCAAATTCTTTTTTTTTTTTAAACTTTCAAAATCATTGGAACATTTTACCATTCCACTGCTTCCAGCTGACTTTTGTCCTTCTCCAGTTTGCTGAATACAGCTTCTTTAAGAACATGTTGATCAGCAGGTGACTTAATTCCAACCAGTTTGCACATGAGCTCTTTCTGTTTTAAAACAAAAGAGGTTCATGAAGGCCTGACATCTGTTCCCACTCCATCTCAATCAAGGTTTTGAGAACCAACTGCTCCACTAAGATCAGTTAAAATCCAAGACTTCTGAGAAGACAGCTTATGTGCACTGGGAAAGTGAGAAAGTTTGAGAATTTTAATCACAGCAGGTGAAGATAGGGCTCATCTTTTCCTAAAAGACTTTGTACCCAACGCCTCAGCTGCTTCTCCCTACATTTTAGCCTTATCCTCTCCTCTGGCAGCAAAGAAAGAACACCAAAACCTGCATAAACAAGGAACACTAGGAGAATGTTAGGATGAAAGAGAAGCCACCTGGAGACTGACAGTCAAAAACTTAGAGACAGGATATCTTACAACTGGTCTAGAAATGGAAAATGTCTTTTTCAAAATAAAGGAAAGAGACTCTGGCAATCCTGGGAGAATTACCAAAGAGATTTCCCATGATATTTGCGCATATCTGAAGGCCATCTTGCACCACCTAGATGCTAATTATTGCTTGCTTCATTCATAGCAAAGTGGATAATAAAGAGAACTATGAGCAACATGGGAATCAAGCAAGAACTGCAGAGTCTATTTAGAATCTCAGGTTAGCCCATCTCTTCTGCTCTTATCTATCAGAGCAGATAAAGGAAAAGTACCAAGATGTAAAAACATTCCTTAAAAATGTTTGCAGCAAGAATAATGAGTTTATAGCTATTTTTACAGATTATGTAACACTGTATACTTATTCACTAGAATAAGAGGCTAGAAGAACTGGAAATTCCAGCCATCTTTACAAAGAAAACTTGGAAATATCAACTCTAAAACTGAAAGTAGACAAAAATAATCTAAAAATTAAAAAAAAAAAAAAAGTAATTCCCCTATGGCTGCCCAAAAACTCTGGGAGTTTTCTCATCTTCCCAATGAAGACTAACTATATGTTAGTAAGAGATAAGCAAGACTGTGCCCTCTTCACCTTCTGCTTTCTTGGTTCTGAGAACACTTTAGACATTCTTCAGCTCTCTTCACCCCTACTGAAAAATGAAATGCCCAGTTTGTCCACACGTGCAACAAAAAAAGTTCATTGTCAAATGTAACAGTAGGACAGCAGAGTCATGTCTTGACTGAGATAAAGTGAGGTACCTAAAATCAAGACAGAAAAGCAGCACAATAGAAGACCCAAAAAATCCTTGTACAGAATTTCAATATGAAAAAAAATTAATATACTCCTTTTTGCACACTCTCTTATTTCTTGATGATCTAAAAAAAATACTTTTACACTGAAGATCATTAGCCAGTAACAACATGGATACAGTGCACTGAGGACTAGACCGTGACTAACAAAAAGTGTGTGACAATTCATAAAAATATGGCTGTGGTTTGTCTAGCTGAGTCCTGAAAGCCTCTAATGTCAGACACTCCAGAATCTATCAAGGAACCCGTTCCAGCACTTTATTCCATTCCTACTGGAGAAAGTCTTCCTAATTTCCAGGGAAAAAAAAAATCAAAGATCAGGATGCAATACAAAATTCCCACTCCTAAATACGCCCAAGCCTAGCAATAAGAAAATCATTGATAAAACAGAGGAAAGAAGGCAGAATAATCAGAGTAACTCACCCAGGTTAGAGGTGGCGTAGTTGAGCTTAGCAAAGGATAAGGATCTGGGTTAATTAATCCTAGTTTTACAAAGCCTCCCATAGTTCTGGAGTATCCCTAAAATAAAAGAATAGCACTGTTAAATATAATAATCACTTGAAATTGAGGTATTTCTCCTTGGTTTGAATGTAATGATAGACACAACCAGGGCAGTGTTAAGTATTATTCTC
This sequence comes from Petroica traversi, assembly GCA_025920805.1. Lineage (NCBI taxonomy): Eukaryota > Metazoa > Chordata > Aves > Passeriformes > Petroicidae > Petroica > Petroica traversi. The sequence continues at coordinate 24,156,292 of JAHLSL010000009.1, forward strand.
TTGGGAATTCAGCCTCCATAACTTGATGCCAGTGAGGTTACTTCCACGGAGTGGTGTCTTCCACAGAGTGGTGTCTTTCCCAGCCTCACTCCTCCCCCTCCATACTTTTCAGTATCTTTTTTAATAATCTGTCATCCATGGCAAGTACCATTGACTTCTGAGATAAAAGGGCTCAGCTGGCCAGCACCAGCTGAAACCCCAGCCCATCTCAGCCAGCTCGCCTATAAACAAACTACCAAATACACAGAGCACAACGCCGAGCTCTGCTCACTCAGTTTCACACCAATGGGATTCTGGGGTCATCACATAGGCTGATTTAAAGACAAGAATCCTGTGGTTTTTTTCTCATCTTCAGGAATATCAGACAGACAAAGTAGCGGAATAGTACTTTAAAGGAACTGCAAAGGTTGAACTAGGCTGCACAATTAAAGAAGGCTCAACTGATTTCTACTTACTTTTGTTTGTATCCCATTAACATTCCCACACAGCTGCTGGATACCTGAGAGCATTACATGCAAGTGACTAGAAACACTAAAAAAGCAGAATTGAGAAAATAAAGCACCCTGAAAGAAGACCAATTAAATTAGAAGTCACTTCCATGAGCACTAAGTTATCAGCTCAGATGGCCTTGCAGTGAGATCCTTCTGTGTGACGCCTCACTTTAAACTGACTCCATTAATTTAAGATTAGCTGAAGATTAATCTCTAAAAGGCACTTTTAGGAGATGATTGCCTCCTCAGTGAACAGATGGGTTTCTGCTCTGCAGCACAGCAGCATGTGCAAAGGGCCAACACTAACTTCTGTCCTGCTCAGCACTCTTCTGGCACACCCTTCCCCACAACCCTACCAACATCACCCCAGCCCAAAGTGCTGGCCCTGCTGTGGGGGTTAAGAAAACTGCACCAACCACAGAAACAGCATTCTTGCACCACACTGACAGCCACTTGGCACGTCACCTGGATATTTTTGCAGTTCCTTGTGCTAGCACATCCTACTAGGCACCAAATATTAGGATTTCATTATGAGATAGATGCCTCCCACATATTTTTACCTTCTGAAAAAGAGATTGTATCTAAACTGACAAAATGAGAGCTATTGCAATTTATAACCCTTTTTCCCCCATACTGGCCTTCCATCTTCTTCCATGCCATTATCTAAGCAAGCCTCCCTCCCTCCCAGAAATACAGAAAAAATCCTGTTGTATTGCAACAGAAGAATTAAGACAAAAAGGACATACACCTTCCTCAGGCTATGGACAGATAACAGTAACTTCCTGGCATAAACCTTAACATAATACAACATCCATAAAAGTTTTTTTAAACTTTCAATATGGTTTTAGGTTTATTCCTTCCTAATGTATATTGATTGAAAAAATTTTAAAAAAAAATTGAAAGAGAAAAGTATTTTGTTTTGATTTTGCTTTGTACATCCAACAAATGAAAGGAAAATACTCAATCAGTTAGAAGGAAAATACATTTATCTCTTAACATTTTACTGAGCCGACCAAAATTATAAAGTTCCTCAAATTTAAGATTTCTAGTTACTTAATGAAAAACTTTGTCAGATTAATGGAAAATCATAATTTTCTTTAAGATTTTACATCATGTTTTTATGGGAATATTAGAAAACAGAATTATTTAATTTTTTAAAATCTTCTATTGATATGGCACCAGATGCAGAGCCAGAATAAAAAGAGGGAACACAGTCTGTGGAAGAACTAACTGTCAAAATCAAACAAAACTCTTTTCCCATTTTGCAACAAATACCTGTTAAATACAGTAAGTAAAGCTACATTTAAAGAATTAGATAATGCTTTCAGTTACCTCTCAACTGAGATAATGGGGAGCTCATAAATAGCAAGTGCAGACCTATAAAAGGTTGAGTTTTATATACACAGTTTTCTTGAAATTACAACATTCATCTCTTGAGGAAAACAATAATTAATAACTCCAACAACTTACTTTGTATCTTAAGGTGCCTCTCAGTAAAGTCCGAGCTGTCTGAATACCATATGGCTCAGCATATTTTGTACTGTCTCTGTTAGGAAAACCTTCAAGGTTTAATCCTGGGAAAAAATCCATTGGAGTAACAGAATCCAGTAAAGCTCCTCCAGGTGGAATATTGATAATCTAAAGTTTGTGAAAGAACAGCAAATATTATTTTGGTGCCATCATTTTTAACTTATTTTAGAACAGAAAAGATAAAGTATGCTCAAGAACAGGAAAAACATGTTTGCTGTTCCAAGGGCAAACAAAGGCCCAATCTAAATAAAGCAGTTGCCCAAGCCATTTAATCATATCTGGTGCAGGAAGAGCATGCAATGTGTCAGCCATTACTAATCAAAGGGCTAAAACAAGCCATGTTCTTCTCACACACATTGGTAATTCCTGCTGCACTTATATTAAAGTGGCAGGTTCCCATTTTACTCACATTAATGGCATTTTGGAGCATGTCCCAAACTGCACCAGTGTGATGGGAGATTCTGCCCATGAGCTCCCTGCTTTTTGGTCAAATAATTTCTTCTCTTGTTTAGGTTTTGTTTGTTCCTTTTTATATGGGAGATAAGGCAGATAGAAACAGAATGATGCATGTTCATTACCTTTTTTTTAAAAGATTAAAATAAATCAGGTGATATCACATGGGTATAAAATTACTGCCCACATGTATCTTTACTTGAAGCTACAAAGCACCACAGAAGGAAAACAAAAAAACAGGTGACTATTACCACTCCTAACCACAGCCTTGAACCCTGCTTCCTTCGAGCAGCTAAAGCCCAGATCTCCTATGCAGTATCAATACAAACTCATTTTCTAACTTCTGAGCAAAGGAACAAAGTTTACTTATAGAAGAAATACTAAAGTTGTGAAGCCTGCAGCAATGCTAAAAGACCTTCTTGTATTTACCAGGAAACACAGGTGTGTGAAAGAATCCTACATAATGGTCAGACAAGTTTTTAGTGGTAAGGAGGAAATATTGCAGAATTTACGGACAAGCTCACTTAGTGTTCTCATAATGACTCATTCATATGCATGATCTAATTATTCATAGCAATGGGTGAACCCCAGTTCAGAATTAAATTAGAAATATTTTAACATTTTACAAGATCCCTTTCATCTGAAACTTTGTGTCTTCTTAAATAATGATCCAATGTACAATCCCTGAATTTCTCCTTTCTTACTTCCATAAGAACAGTAGAGCAACAAACTGTCATGATAAAACATAAAATATTTCATTTCAAAAGATTTCTAAGTTTTGCAGATCAGAGAGTTTTAGGTAATTAGCTAAACTTTACAGTGGTTATACAAGGCGGTCTCCTTGACAATTTTGCAGTAACTACTCTGAGCAAGTGAGAGTGGAAATAGATAGTGCTGGGAAGCAGAAATGTGATAATGGCCTGCTATAGCTTTGCACAAATCAATTACAATGTTTACATAAAACAGAAGCAGTGACATTTGTGAGGTTAAGTCTAATGACTCCTGCACAAGCAACAAAAGAGAGCTTGTATAAGATACACCAAAAAGAATTTTACAAAACTCACTCAGTGGGTTATTGGTATTACACACTGCACCAAAAGAAAAAGGAATCAAGTGTTCTGCTGTGTATTATGCAAGTACAAAATGAAGCTGTTTGGTTTATGAACACAACTAGATAGAAAAGCACTGTCACCTTTGCTACACAGGGTCAAAGAAAGGGCAATCAAATAGCAAAAGCAACACCCAACAGGAATGGAAGCTGAAACCAGAAAAATCAACTCCAATCCAAGTGCTTTAGTCACTAGAACAAATTCCTTCCTGGCAATCAGTTTCCACATAGTAAGTAAGAATTAAACTGGCAGAAGCCAGGTATCATCATGCTCCAAACACAGGACTAAATAATTTATGCAACTGGCTTAAGCAACTGACTGCCACTAGCTTGAAGGCAAATACAGCATCTTACAAGTCCCAATTCCCTCCTTAGCCAAATACCGCAGTTTTTGCCTGGTTTTAAATGAAAATGTTCCCATTACTTCACCTCTCCGTCTTTTAAATACGTAGCAGACTGAACTGTATTCAGCAACACTCCTTGTGGACTCCAGCTGAACTTGTATCTCAGAGGATTGTCAGAGTGCTCTGGGGCTGGCAGGCCACCGCAGAAAGAAGTGTACGATATAACCTGTCAGATTTATCCACAGAAAAGAAACAGTGCATAGAAGACAGGTCAGGACGCAAACAGATCTACCCCGCAGAATCCCCATCAGTTCTTAAAATTTCTGTTTTCGTTATCCCCCAAATGAGTCAGATCTGAAGGATCTACAGCGGGGAGGGGAAAACTGCAAGCACTGCCTTTAAAGGAGAGGAAACCAAAAGACAGACTGGGGCAAGGCCTTCTTAGTTGATGGTCTCACCAAGTGAATTAGTAGATATGAAATTCAAAGCATCAGAAAAAGTAAAATGTCCAGAGCCTGTTACATATCAGTGGTATGCTCAAAACCTGCACAGTGTTAAAAGAACTCTACCAATGTAAACTTGGCAGAACTACCTGCTAACCTTACCGTGGCACCAATTTCTTTCGCCTTGTCAATACATTCCATTGCCAACATGTGGTCAAGACCTGGGTCCAAACCCATTTCACTGATAACTGTAATACCAGCAGCTTCTACACTAAAAATAACAGAAATACAGCGCCATCAGAATATTCACTATTATGGGCCTTTTATTCCATAAATCTGTCCAATCTGCCCAGTGAACCTTCCCCAACAAAGTAAATTCTGAGTTCTGTCTGCAGCTTGTGGGAGAAAAGAAACAAAAGCAGATATTAAAACCTGAACAGTGACAACCATCTAAGAGCCTTCTAACCTTTGGTAGAAATTTCTACCAGCTACCCCATATCCCACAATCTCCTGGACAATGCTATAATGCAGAGGGCAACACAGAGCTAATCATAATTGCCCTAAAGAGCTCCTACATGGAAGAGAGATTAAAATGCCTGCTTTCCAAAATTACAAGTATTTGGGGGGGCTTTTATCCCAATAGTTGCCCCCAGTCTCAGAGCCCCCAAACTGAGGATTTACTTGATTTTCAAAAACATTCTGTCTTTTCACAAATGAGAAGTGCCCTTTCTAATTATTTTTTCCTGTGAGCATGCTATGTCCTCAGTAAAATGGTAGGAGAGGCCCCTAAATATCCCTCAAAATTACTCTCTACCGGTCCAGCTTTTTCTGTTTTATCTTTTGTAAAAACACACCATGTACAATTCTTCACTTGAATGCACTTCACATTTTCCAGTATTGTGACTGAGAGGAGCACCTAGATGAAGCTTCATCCTCAAAACAGCTTCCAAGCATACAGTAAGTAGGACAACAGAAACATAGAGTTGTCACCAATGTGAAAATTATACAGAGGGCGTATCTAAAAGAAGGGCATGAAGGAGGAGACTGCTGTAGATACAATAAGCCAAGAATGAGTTTTTATTAGGGAAGGCAAAGGATGACAAACAAGCTTGCTGGTAGAATATGACAGCCCAGCTACTCAGCTTGAGTATCAGCCCAGCTCAAACATCTTAACAGGTCTGAGGGAAGAGGAAATAGCACATTAACATGAAATAGGATGATGCAGGCAGACAAAGACATTTCATTATTTAGAGCATTAGTCTAACCAGGTTGGGTATGCACTCATTGCTCCACTCTGCAACACACACCTCTGGGAAAGTTACTTGGTCCTCTGTCACAGAAAGGGAAGCAGAAAGAGTGCAGGAAGCAGTAATTCACAGTAAGTGTTGCAGGTGTAATAGACTGCAAAATATTCAGATAACCCACTAAAGAAGGAAGCAACACCAGGGAGATGCCACTTTCACACCTACCTCTCCTGAAGTTCTTTCATGGCTGGTGTTAAGTAGCTGGCTGTTACCAAGTTCACCTTGTTGTCAATACATTTCTTAGCAACAAAAGGATGTGCTGAATAAGGCAGCAAACTACAAACGAAGGAGAATCATGCAACATCAAAATTCAATCCGTTATTTATCCCGCCACTGGATAGACACTCAGATGTTTTTTGAATGCCTACAAAAGAGCTCCTTGAGAGTAATAGCTCAAAGAAACAGTCATACCTGCCTTACCCTGAGCAGTTTCATACTTATGAAAGTGAAACACTACCCTATCAGGACAGGGCACTGAACAATAGGGGAATCACTCTTGAGACAGCATCTTTTGTCACACTTCTCAGCAAATGACAAACCACTGACCTCTCTTTAAAGACATCTTCTAAACAAGCATGCTGGTGGTTTAGAAGATGCAAAACTGTCCTTGGGAAAGCATGCATTATAAAGTTCTTGGTGAAGTACTTCGTGAAAAGCATTCTCTACATGGAACGGAAACAACATTCATGACATCCATAGCAAAAGAAACAGAATGGCAAGGACTATGAAGTTCCTTCCCTGTATCAATATCTGGAATGAGTTCTTTGTCAATGGGGCTAATCATGGGAAATCACCAAGATGTCAGAATTTTGCCTCCTCTTGTGAACATGCAAATTTTACCTCAGAGACACATATGCTTGTGGATGCAACTGGCCCTTCACACTAACAAGGGAGTCCACCTAATTGGTGGACACTTCTGAAGAAGTCAAAACCCCTTTTAAACTTCTGAGGCCCTGCTACATGAGAAGGCAGCAGTCAGTTACAACTACTTACATATACAAATATGAGCCCCACTTCTTGGCCATTAAAAAAAAACTTTCTGTGTTGATTTAGATCAATCAACTTGAAGAAAGAAGCAGCATGACTTAGGCTTGAGCCTATCATGTTTTACACAGAAATCTGACCTGATCACAAGGTCATGTTTCTTCACCAAAGAGGACAGCTTTTCCTCATTCTTAAGGACATCCATATGAACTGGAGTAACATTTCTGTACTTCTTTGTCAGTTGTTCAAGTTGCTCCTTCATGACAGATACTGTTTTAAAAGTAAAACAATAAACTGTTACCTACAGATGAAACTAAGTCCAAAGCACACCCATGTATAATTGTGCCCTATTTCCCAAAGAGAAAAAGTTGCTTGCATGTTTTCCTTCACTAACAGTTGAAGAAAAACCAGGCATTTAGTAAACAAACACATGTTCAGAAAAACTTTCTTGAACCCTCATTCCATATGTTTAAAAGGAAGTATTTAGAAATTCTCTTTCAATACACTTTAACAGAATTCCTATTTACAGTCAAGAACACCTTAATAGCTTAAAGCAAAACCAGTTCATATCAGTTACCATTTTTAACATGACAAAGATAGACACATTAAGCTTTAGCTTAGGTTAAGTATGAGTAAAAGGTTCAAATTGACTATTTTAATACTTAGGTATGGCTAATCCCAAATACGATATTATAACTAAATAGGATAAATCCAGTATCTGGCTGACTTCACTTAACTACCATTATAAAGAAAGCAGAACTGAAAGAGACCCACAATAACATCACCAGTATTTTCCACTTCTCACTGGTTTCTCATCCCAGCTCACCATGCTGCCAGCACAAGCCAGAGAGAACAAAAAATGAGTGGCCAAAGAAGACAGCAGGTGAGGCACAGGCTTCTGGGAAATTAAAAGCCATCAGCACTTACCATTGTAAGGAAAGCAGAACTGAAAAAGAGAACCACAGTAACACAACCTCTATTTGCTACATCTGACTAATTTCCTTTGCCAACTCACCATGCTGCCAGCACAGAAAAGAGAACACAGCAAGGAAAGAGGAACCATCAAAGAAGGCAGCAGGCAGGGTTTTAATTCTTATGAAGAATTAAAAGCATTTGTGCCTCTAAGTTAGGGCCTTATTTCTTTATGGTCTTTCCACAGTCAGTGGGAAATATACATTTCCAGAGGGCAATTCTCTATACCCTACTAATCAAACTGTGCTGAGGGAAAAGAGCTAGGCAAAACCATCTACAAATTCAAAATAAAAAAAGTTGATTACATGAAGGTTTCCCAAGTAAAGTTTTCATCATCTGAATTTAATGTGGTGCAGCCTAACAGTAGGAAACCAAACACGGCACTGTGATGTGCATTTTATATTTTCTGCACCTACTTGCCTGCAGTCAAATATTAAACAAGTAATATCTTCACGTCTCTTTCCTTCTGTGCTATTTGTGTGTGTGTGTGCTGCAGAAACTGCATATTTTTAAGCTACCCAGATAAGAGGCTATGTTTGTTCAGTGCTTAGCAAAACAGATCTTCCAGTTCACCTGGTTTCCCTTCCTGCTCCTGCACTGCAGGGAGTGAATGAACATGGGGATAGGCACTGCACAATGCTGTAATGCTTCCCTCTTCACCACCTCAGACAGTGCTCATAACAAGGCTGTAGCTTTCCCCTCTTCTTCCTAGTACATCTTTTCCCAGTGTTTAAAAGTACTGTGGTTATCCAGATGAAGAGCAGCAAAAGCAGCCAAGTATGAAAATAGCATGAAGAAAAAAATAATCAAAGCAATAACAACAATCACCAGCAAGTTTTAATGGAAAACACTTCCAGCAAAGTATCTTTCAGGCAATAAGGCAACAAAGGCTGAGTACAGAAAAGGATCACTGAAATACTGAGCCTGAAATATGCTACAGATAAAACTAAAACAGAGGAATAAACAAGTAGGCATTTGGTGTCCATGGGAAAGTCAGGGTCTGAAGTTTTACCACCATGACCCTGCTTATGAGAACAGCAGATACTCCACTCATACAGATGTCTATAAAAACATTTTCATCTTTTTGTTGAATGAGGCCAAAAACACAGGTAAACAACAATGTGACTGACTATCTACACAACCAATCCTGAGCCCAAAGCAGATTAGAGGAAAAATACTTCAAATTTCCCTACAGGTTACGCATGCAAACAGTTAACTTTTAATGTGGCTATATCCTTTTCAAATCAATTTTATAAATTCAAAATGCTCACAATGCTACAAAATCCTTTTCTGCTGTGCAAAGTAACAAAGATTTTCTTTAACTCTTCTCAGAACCACATCCATTTATTATTTATGAGAAAGGTTCTGCCATAGGCTTCAGCAAGACATAATACTGAAATAAAAACAAATTTCAACATACCAACTGTGATGTCAACGTTGGAATCTCTAGTGAGATATTCAAGCACAGGGCCAGAAACATAGCCAGATCCCAGCAATAAAACCCTCTTCTCATCACCCATCTTCAGTGATTGAGCCTGTTCCCTAGAAGATGTTACAAGCAAAATTAAAAATTACACAGAAGGAAACTGTAAGCTACCAAAGTTAAGAGAAGTATATTTCAGTAAGTCTACAAACCAAGAGCTCTATTCGGACCAAGAACCAAGTTCCTAGCTATCTGATCCAAGACTATCTACTACTGCTTTCATTCTTCTCCTAGATAACTTCTAGTTTCTTTCCTTTAACATAAACATGATCAAATCCATCAACATTCCTACTGCTTCTCCAATTGCTTCTAGCTGTTCATCAAAACTTTCAGTTGTATTTTTCCCTATGGCCAAATTACTGTAACCTGACAACTTGAGGGTCACTAATGTCATGTCAGGCTGTCAGAAAGGGATTCCAGGCTCTGCCTTGCTCCCTCTACATCACAGGTAACTGTTAAAGTACACAAAATCATGCTGTTGAAAGCATATTTTGGGTAAATTACACTAGGTTCATATCAGTCCATCACAGGAACATGATAGTCAATAAAAGTCAAATAAAAGTTAATGCTCAACCAAGAAATCATCATTGCAGACAAGGACTCAGATTTGAAAACCATCACAGTGTTTCAACCTAACTACTACTACTCTCATAAATAAATTTCAGCAGAGATCCTGTTGACATATAAAATGCATTCACATCAGATTTTGCATTTCTTTCTGTCAACGAGAATAATGCACTCAACAGTTGTTTAAAAATGCTCTCAGAAATGCATAAATTCTAGTAGGAATGCATATTTTGGTTATTTATAATTTGTTTTCCTTTTAGTTTAAATTTGCATCAAGTTGTAAAATCAGGATTTTAATGACCAGATAGATAGCCCTACTGTTTAATCTAATTAATGGAGACTGAGGTTTGGCTTTTCTTATCCCATAATCTGAAAATAAATCTCAATAAATAGGTAGGACTTTCAAAGATAAAGTCTCATGGGAATCTTCATAAGCATATAAGCAAGCTCCTCAGTTTCTCATTTGTGTACTAAGAGTTTATACCAGCATTGCAGATCACGCCTCAGAAAAGAATCCTGACCTTCGGCTGACAAGATGATGTCCACTCTGCTGAAACCTGCTGTCTTTAAAGGAGGACAAACCATATGTTTACTAAATACTAGGTTCAGATGGTTTTGAGGCTTCTCATGGCATCAAAAAGTCAATATTTTTTTGTGTATTTTCATTTCAAAAATGGCCATAACAATGATAAATTACGTAGAAGCTTGCCAGAGCATTACCTAATGGCTAGGCAATACCACTACTGCCCAACCTAAAGCATGGCAGAAAGTATCTAAGTACACTTAGGGGCACAAGGCCCCAAACAATAGCATTGAAAGACTACTCTGAATGAAGAGAGTTAAATCAATATCAAATACATCTGTATCATATGTCTGAAGCACATTCCAGCCTACTGTATCAGTACTGTAAAGCTTGAATTACTCTCCAAAATTTCAGATGTTCCATCCTCCTTTCCTCCTATTTCGGAGCCCTTTTTAAAAGCCATTCTTTTCAGATCATTAAATCTGAATGTTATGTACCAAAGTCTCAACTTTCTAATCTAAATTATTATTATAGATTACTGTAAATTTTTCCCTTCATAGCAGTTTTGTAGATCTGATTTTTTAAAAAAAATAAGTTAAATCATTATTTAATGCATTCACAGAAAGTCTCCTAAACCCATCATATCCTTTCATATTGCAAACCCAAGGACTTTCCTACTCCTACCAGAACATCTTTCACAGCTGTACCCTTATGGGCTCATGAAGAAATTCTCTCCATTCTTTAGGGAACAGAAGTGGTAGGTAGCTTAAAGTGTTGATGAAGGGGAGATTCACATATGAAATCAAGCTGGATTGTGCAATCCAACTTGTCATATTTACCAAAAGCTTTTGTAGTGTCTAGAACGAAGTCACGCTTGAATCAAACACAGCATGCTTACTCTAGGACAGGCAAAAACACGAGCTGCCAAATGACCCATCAAGTATGGGAACACAAGCTACACAGCTCCAGATATGCCTATGCTCTATAAGCAAGTTTACATAATTCAGTTACATTAATCAATACACAAATAATATCTATATTGTTAAGTGATGTGCCATTGAAGCTGTGGATGAGAAAGCAACAGGAGTTAAGAAGTAAGGATGCAAAGATGTAGATGACTCTGTTTGGCGAATCTAATGGCACCCATGACAGCTCAGCTCATACAGTCTGGCTGTCCTATGTCTGAAAGGTTCACAGAATTGAAGGAGTATTAGCAATTAGTCTAAACAGAACCCTCAGAAACTAAACAGGGCACAGTATAATACTTTTTTTGAGTGGAAACAAGCCACATAATTCCTACAGACTGTGAACAAGAGCACATCTCTATCTAAACCACCACACCCAACGCAGCAAAACGCTTCTTTCATTTGTATCATCTCTGAAGTTTGCAAAGTAAAGGAGGGTATTGTTAGCAGGTCCTGCTTTTCTGACAGCTAAGTGAACAACACCATTGAATAAATGAACTTCACATGCAACACACAGATCTACAGAAATATCAAAAGTCTAGCCATGAAAACACCCTTGGAAATGAGGTCTCCAGATTCTCATGGTAGTTCACACAAAGAGCATGCAAGAGATTGGGCAGGAAGCTAAAAAAATATCAAATCATTGCACTGTGAGGAATAAAAAAAATTGTTATCGAGACAGCCTCTTGAGAGGGTTTATCAAAGAGCACAGAACAAAAATCACTGTGAGCTGAAGCCTCTGAGAAACAAACAGCACATTATTTAGTGTGGAAAATGCACCTATAGTTCATCAGCACAAGTTCATAACCAGAAGTCTCAGAGTTCCTAAAGGAAATTGGAGGGGTTTGAGATGTAGAATAATGCTTTTAGTGCACAGTGCATGCAGTGCTTATAGTCAGACCAATTTAAATTTTTATAAGATGTACAGAGCAGCTGTCACTGACCATGAACATGAACCTATTTATTGAGAAATTAACATTTTTAATATATAAACTATATTTGTTTGTTAATAGCAAGGGGGTAAGGGGAATGGATGTCCAGGTTATTTATACTTTTGTTAGCTTAATTCCCTCAAGGCTACCACTAGCACATAACTGCTGTGACAGGGTGTGGATGAAGTGGTAGTTGAAGCTGTAGGTGCACAAATATAACAAAAAGTCTGAGAGTCTAAAAGTCTCCTCAATACATCCAGTCACAGAACAATGCTACACAGCACAGCACTTGAGCCACAGAAGAAGTAACAGGATTCAAGGCTTTCAGCCATTCCTTTCATATGACTGTATGTTACATCCATTTCAAAAGGGCAAGGAGTAACAGAGTAATACTAGAATGTGGCTGTTTTCTGCCTCTGGTAAAACAGTTTTCATAATGCAAAAAAGAGAAAAATGACCGCTTTCTCAACTTTGATATAAGTTACTAACAACATGTGTTAATGATTTAGGCAATGTACATGAAAAAATAAGAAAATCATCAACTTAGAAGACATTTAGACACAGTGTAATATAGGTGCACTCCACCAAGACACAAGAATAAACGAATCTAAAAGGGGAGACAGAATGCAGACAAGGTGGCTTTTTAAATCCTGAATCAAGTAAACTTTAAGAGCCTACATTACCTGCTTTCTCTCAGTTTCTGGATATATTGATACTTAGGTGTCAGTGAGCCATTGGATGCAATCACTGCCTGGAAACATAGGAAACAAATTTTGAGGGCTTGATGCATCTGTGTGTTTCAAAGTAAGGGAAGACAAGAGTGTCAAACTGCAAAACTTACATCTCGAACAACAGGTGAGTAATTCTGTTTTTCAAGAGGTTCTGAGCCTTCTGATAAAAGCTGTGGAGGTAAGTTATTTCAAATCAGGTCATCTTATTACCAAATATTTCTTGAAGTAAAACATTAAGATTTTAAGCAATATTTAAATGCATGCAACAATACCAATATCTTGTACATTTGAAATACTTCTGGCTGCAATCAGCATCACTTGACTTTTAGGAAAATACAGGAATTCAAACAGCAGTCTGACTGTGAGGGATTGTTGAGTGTGCAAGGAAATCACATCTAATGCAGGGTCCAGAAGCAATGAACTACCTGCCAGAGACTGTTTTCTGCCTACAGAAAGTGTTCTTGACAAATCCCTAAGACTTCGAGGTCATTCATGTCTCATTCACATGTTTCCTTTTCAAAGGATTGCCTCAAGACTTCAAAATCTTTTTTCTTTTTTTGAAGTACAAAGTCGGTTATGTTCTACAGCAGATTACTTTTGAATGTATACAGGAGACCAGAAAAGCAACAAACAAGCAGACCAAATTCTGAACCTTTTACCTTCTTGGCGGATACATAAGACCTTACCATCTCTTCAATGTAAGGGAAAAGCATATCCCCAAAGTACTCTGTTGCTTCTATAGGAAGTTGAGCTGGCAGGTTGTCAATGGAACACATAAGAATCCCTGAGCCTTCAACACTGAAAGAGAGAAAACAGCTCTTTAAAACTACTTCTTAGTGCATGAAAGGTACCACCTTTCAGAAGCGCTTTAAACACAATTTTTTCAATATAATGTTTCACTCTACAAGTTACAATGGAAGACAGTAAAAAGTAAGGGCTTTCCCACCTGTCATGAGTAATATGCTGGTCAGCATCATACATACAAAATGGGTTGTCAATTGTTGTACACTCAGTCATAAATTCTATAGATCCTCCAGTATCTGCTGAAATGTCACATATGGCCAGAAGCCTAAAGCAATTAAAATAAAAAGACAGTGGAATAGAGAATTATACAAATGACTAAGAAAAATAGGTATAAAAGGTCACAAATGAACAGGAAATAAAAGAAATGTGAGAAGATCTATCCAACTTGTAGCCTTCTTCAACTCAACCAATTTAAGTCTCCAAAACACAAAAAATGGTATCCAGAAATATAATGGAAATTGGGTCTTATCGTAGTCAACAAGTTTTGCATTCATATCAACAGCATCCCATTTCACAGAGATAAAAACTGGCAGAATCCATTCACCCATGATCTTTTCTCTCTATACCATGTGCTGCCAACACTCCCCATTCATTTTCCATCTACCAATTCCCTCAAGCTCTGCCTGGGGAGTCCTGCATGAAACTAACTTCCCATCCTAAAGCCTAAAGAAGTGGCTGCCCCCTACCAGTCCACAGACAGCAGGTGCAGGTGGAGGCATTCATCAGCCTAATGCACAACTTCTGGCTCCACTGAAGGTTAACTCTTCAACTCTTCATTTGTCATGTGAGAGAAGGAAAGATGTCAAGAGCTGGCAGAGAAAAGACCAGATTCTTCACCAAGATATATTTTTGTGTCCCTCACAAATCTATGTCATGGCCATTGGAGAAAGGGTGGCTCCCACTTACACTGGAAGAAGACTACCACTTGATTTGCACCCCACATTCTATCCTTAAAACTATTCAGGGTTGTGAAGTATTTCCTCTACCTGCTACAGAAATAAGAGGTGCTAAGGAACAGTTATTGAACTTGTACAAGCCAAATGACAGGGTAGGAAGAATCTTCCCTAAAACTCTGCTCAGGCATAGAAACTTCTACCAATACTGGTGCAGTAGGTACACTCCTAGATATCACACTTTTGTTTGTATTGGATTCTGTATGAAGACCAGTGGCAGAACTACCTCTGCAGAAAGACAGCTGATACCTGTCAATCATTCCTACTGTGATGTTCTCAAAAACTCCACACTGTGAAAACAAGACCGCAAAGCACAAAAGAACAACAGCAAAATCAATGTGGCACTGTAAAATATGGAAGAGGAAGAATATAAAATAAACAGAAATATTTACTAGATATTGTGATGAAACTGCCTAATATTACAAGTTAATCATGTTGCTGCAAAATTGTTACAAGCAAAATGAGGTGTCTTACCTGTGTGGTAATTCAGGACAGCCATCCATTGCACCAGCAGCAGATTTAACTGGCACCAGCAGCTTCTGAGTGTCCTGCCGACTCAGCAAGCGAGGAGTATTTTGCTCCCAGTAGATGCCATTAATTAAACAAGTTGTGTAGGGTGCAACCTGCAAAGAAAGTTACAGATGCCTGATGTTCTCAGCTAGTACTTTAAGAAGCTGAAAGCACATGGTCTAGCATTTTAAGTTAATGCTCTGTCAAATTATGAACATGCAAAAATGTAGCAAGTACAAACACTCTGTGCAAAACCTTTCATAAAAGAACAGAAGAGATGCTCACATCAATGTGAAAGCGAGAAATGTAATTTTCTGGATGTTTATCATAGTCTGCTGGATCATATAGTCCATCACGTTTCCTTACAAGATGATGGTGACGACTCAACACTGTTCCATAGACTTTCCTGAGGTCTGAAGTTCAAAAAAAAAAAAAAAATTAGCTCTTGTACTTTGGCAAAAAGGGTTTCAGTGTTTTCAATCACTACTGTCACTGCATACCTCCAGATCTGGAAACTTCCTTTAACTCATGCGGTTCCACAAACTCACATGGGAGAGCATTGAACATTTCTTGGGCACCCTGAAACCATGAAGTAGGACTTAGAATAAGTAGATCATAAATGTAATGTAACACTGCTCATTTGGTGTTTGAAAACCAACAGGAAAATGCCACACACAATTTGACAGCCCTGCCAGAGAACATCTTCAGAGATGTACACATTGTTTCACACAAACCCCTGCTTACACAAAACTAAGCTGCCTGGGCATTATGTGCAAGGAATTTACATCATTCCCCACTACTGCAGAATGCCTAAACCACAATCCAGGGCCTGTTTCTTAGTCCTAGTGGCTGAGCTGGGAGGCCTCATCTCAGCCACAGAGGGTTTTGCTGCCACTCTGAGGAGCAGTTCCTCTTTAGGAAAGATCCTTGAAGCCACTCCTCATGAACCAGGCTGTTCTAAAGGCCAGGAATTCCAGATGACTTCCCCAATGAGCTGTGATCACAACCAAAAGATTTTCAGACACACCATCCTTTTGGCTAGAAAGATCACATTTATGCAGGCAGTGATTTCACTTTCTAGCTGGAGCCTTGTTAACTGATCTTTGTTGCCAAAACCAGGGATAAGCCTTTTCCCTGTGTCACTGAAAATAGCCCTGAAGTTCAGCACTTGTAAGCCAAGTCAATGATATCCAGATATAAAAACTCAGCAGCTGTTGGAATAAATAATTCTTTCCCCCATACTTTAACGGAGTGATTCAACGTACCTTGTGAGCACAGAGTCAACAATGGGGTGAGAGGGGGACAGAAATCATGCAGGTTAGAAAAGAGAGAGCAGCAGTCAGATTTAATCCATGTTTCATGATAAGACATTAGCTTGTCAGCCTGGTCAGGCATGATCTCATATTAAACGTTTTATTTACGGTACTTAAAAATTGTTACTGGCAAAGGAAAATGTGAAGTCTGAGCAAACAACATGAACCCATCAACCCTGATACAGATCAAATGCCAAGAATTTTTATTAACAATAATATAGCATTTCATTTTGAAGACAATTCTTACCTTAGAAACATTACCAGTGCCTGTAAACACAAATGTTAAGGGCCCCACTGACTTTGGCATCAGTCCCAGTGAAATTTCAGACCCGGCGTCCCGTACTGCCTGCACTGCCTGACTGCTATTCCTGTAGTTATGTGCCATCCCAATGTGCTGAAATCAAAGGCACAGAACAGAGCCATCAAGATCTTTTCCATATTCAAATACAGATGTCAAAATGTCAAAATGTTATTTAGCTTAAGAAAAATACATACACACATACTCTTACCATGAAGGGAGTATGATGACCCAGGGCTAAAAATCGCAAACCCAATCCATGCAGAATGTTGATCATTCCTGTTGTTTAGAAAAATAGAAAATTGGACCATCAGTCTTAATTACAACTATGCACAGTTAGAAACTGCAGACACTGACTGAAGCCTCAAATCATCCCAGATATGTTTCCCATGTTTTTATATTAATACTTTAATCTAAAGAAAGCCTACTTAAAACCAGAGAAGAAGAAATTTAATAGCAGTCCATGCCCTTAGACTTACTCTCGGCCCATTATGCATTTAAGGACTATTTAATATTCAGATATCCTTTTATGAGAAGTATCCACATCACTGGATTCCAAAGAAGGAAATAAAAGAGTCGCCTGAAGAAACAGTGTTGAAGTTCAGTAGAAAGAAATGAGAACCATGCCACACAAAAATCAGATTAAATGCATAACAGTGACAAATAGACATTGTTCAAGCTCTTGGGACTGACAGCAGCCCTTTTTTTTATCAAAAGTGTAATCAGTTGATCTCTTGATATTTAGAGTGCTCTAGATTAGTTCAATGGACAAACAGGACTCCAAGATGACAACATGAAATTTTAGATTTGTCAGGAATCCACATGACTATTTGACATGTCGTCTCATTAAAGTAGGAGGCACAAACCAGAATGAAAAAAGTCTGTTAAAAGCAAGAATTAAAAATGCAGTTAAAAACACATTGCAGCCTCAACTTTCAGGAAGCACAGAGAACCAGAAGTATTACAGGAAGTCACTTGTGCAAGCCTGCCTTTACTTTATACACTATACCTGCTACACCAGCCCACTTTCCAAAGGCCACAACTCGCATTCCTTTATGATCAACCATTTTTTCATAGTCAAACAGTCGAATTTCCTGGAAATACATAGCAAACTGAGTATTAAAATTTTCAGTGAATGCAGTCTGTGGCATGTTGCTCTCCCAGGAACTACCTTTTCATGAGAATGCCTTTCTCATTCTTTGTGATAGAGTCTGATGGGTAATATAAGAAAGGCAAATATACTGTAACAAGATTTAAGTATAAAAATAAAAATATAACAGTTGGGCTGAATTCTTGTTTTAAAGAGTCTGCAATGCCCATACCCTCTTTGCAAAGAGCTGCCCAATGTGCCACTCCAGCTGCTGCAGGCCCATTCACATCCTCAGCCAAGAGGCTGCTCATTTCTGAGTGAACTGGCTGCCTTCCTCTGAAATGGCCAATATGCACTCCAGCTTAGCAACTTTCCAACAGCTCTTCGTGCTCAGAGAGAAAGAATTCCTCTTGAGCACACCATGCTGACAACTCATTTGCTTTATGCACATGAAGAGAGTAACACTATAAACGTAAGATCCTCTGAGCAAGAAATACTCAGTTTCAAGAAAGGAAACTGAAAACTGTCCACCTTAGCCATCCACAAGTATGTGTGCTGGAAGTAACCATGCTAGGCAGCAAGCTTTTGATCACACTTAAGCATTAAGTTCAGTTTCCACCTCATGCTAACTGACAATGGTCTTCAATATGACACAATTTACCTGTCTTAAAATCTCATCCAAAAGGGGCATGTTTGCCTCTTGGGCTTTAATAGTGTGAGAGAAGAAGGCATAGTTCTTTTTAGGGATTAATTTGTCCTCTGGAGGTCTCTTCACACCTATTATCAGAGAAGCCTCAGAAATATCTTCTTGAATAATGGCACCTGCTTTTATGTACTCCTATGAAAGAGAAAAATCAAAGAAAATTTTTCTGTGTTTTTTCTTATTCAGATTCATATTAGCAACTAGAACAAAGGAAAAATAAATAATTCTACCAAGCAGAAACAAGTTACTGCATGTGATACATTCACAAAATTCTTCAATAAAGAGGTATCAAGTATCAAACTGAATTACCGTGCTATTATCCTATTATATGAGGCCAAATTATAATTATGTGTTAGTCAAGTATTTCATCTTAAATTTACAGCCTACAAAAATATTTCACTAAATTTAAAGTATCATGTAGTGTTGCAATAACGAACAGTCCTTTGTAAGGTGTTCAAATACTTGGAAATAAGTTTAGAGAAATATGAAAAATTCAAAAATATGAAGACCGATGACATGAGATTTTATAAAATTGTACAAGCTCAAATCCAAACTGAAAAGAGATTTCTAAGGAACTGTGTTTACAGAGTATGATCTGAGCTTTGATGAAAAAAGCACTGTGTCTTAATGAAAAGGTGGTATGTGCAAGTAATCATTAATTCCCTACTTTTGTTTCAATTTTTATCTGTTTTCTCAGTTGTCTCACAGCAGAGTATTACTGTTGCTACAAAAACTGTAAAAGCTCTCTGTCCTGAAGCCCACAGCATTAAAGAACTCTCATTTCACATGAGGAATGGGACTGAAGTGAGAGTTGAATTCACCAGATTCATCTTTCCTGTTATTTTAAAAAATAGAGGGTTTTTTAGAGTTCTTGCCTTCATACAAACAGAAGACAAAAACACCAGTGTTAAAGGAATTCCCAAGTTTCTACTACAAGAAAACCTAGAACTCCTAGGGAGAGTGATGACAGGACATGAAATAAAAAAAAAAACAACTCCAAAAACCCACCATGGTGCCAACATTAAAAGGCTAAGCAAACAATTCCTTTTCCACTAGCACATGGCTCCTCACTTAGCAACAAAATTTACATGTTTCTGGGGAGTTTATGTATTTTCTCATGATTAGCCTTTGAATATAATTTTTCCTGCCCTATGGCTAAAAAGCAAACTATGATTTTGCTTGCATCTCTCAAAACAGGACCTTACCCTTTCATGAATGGCTCTCCGGTTTGATGGCTGCACCAAGACCTTGTACCCCATCTTTGTCAACTCCTTCACATGCTTTGGTGCCAGAGGTGCTCTTCTTTCCCAGGCATTGACATCTTCCCTCCTGATTGCCAGCACAGACTTGCGATGATGCCAACACTTAGCGTGGTGGAACACACACCTACCATTTGTGTGACTAAAGGCTCGGAGCATGGTAAAGCCTGATAGCAGCAAAGACAAAGTAATAAAAAAATACAAGTACATGCACAGGTACAGACACTGTTTGTGCAAAAGTTCTGGTCTCCTTTAGCATCTGCTGTAAAACACAAACCAGATACTCTAGTTATACCCTCCTTTTGTGAGACATGAATTCAGTTTCAGAGAACTTTGTTGCATCTTGGTCTGATGAGGTGCCCTTACAATAAATTTTCAATTTTACTAATTGTTTTGATTACTGTAAAGGAAGGCTTTTAATGTGTTGTATGCAATTAGTTTTTAATTACAAGCCTTAAAAAGAATTCTGGAAACTTAAATTTTCCAATCATATTCATTTGCCACCATAAACCATGCAAAGGCCATCAAAAATTGCATCAAGAACAGTTAGAAGGAACAAACAGAAAGAAAGCAGAACACAGGCTGTATGGCAAGCAGTTGATAAAGAGGGAAACACCAGCACTAAGTATTTTTACATAACTAATTCTTACACAGGCCAAAAATGGAAGATAAGGTCAAGAGCTTAACTACTGAGTAGCAGCCAGCACACCTGCGGCCAGGAACAACAGGTTTTCGACCTAATATGAATTTTCTGCAAAATGGAAAAGCTTCACTAGGATAGATTCCCACTGCAGAGGAAAAGCCCTTTATTTTCTCTCTCGTCCTCTTCAATCCCAGTGAAGCCTACATGCCACTGCTTATTTCTGCAGGGACACTGGCAGGTCCAGCATCAAGTATCCAGGAGCCTAAGGCCATCGGATACTCATGCAATTAAAAGATGTCAATCTCAGAGATAGGCTTCAAAAATGTGAACTTTGTTTCCAACGCAATTTTAACTGATAATACATGAATCTCTGTATCTGAATCACTTGGAAAATCCTGTTTGTCCTCATGCCTCAAACTTATAAAATCTCTATACACCTGAAGACTTCAGAGGTCCTGTTTAACTCCAGGCTTGCTGAAACAGAGGGACCAGCACACGAAGGACGGCATGAACAGTCATTTACAACACAGTCACACAGTCATTTACAACAGCTCCGAGCGTGGTCTTCCTACCATCGCTACCATTGTCCACCAGCAGAGGTTACAGTACTGAAGTTGGAGGTATTTTGTTACACTTCAGCATGCTAGGAGTGTTCTCAAAGAGCATAATGATCCCTCTCAAAAAACAGGAAGCCTTGTCACACCATGTCACTATCTCTGCACACTAAAATGTAACAATGAGAACAGCTCGTACTAAAACACTGCACCTCATACCCAAGCCTGCAGTGAAGCAAATTTCCCTCGCACAGAGGACTTGAGCAAGGCGAGGGGCGATGCCTCCACTGCCCTGCACTGGGATCGTGGGTGTCCGGGCCCGGAGCCGGGTGACCTCTAGCAGGCCAGAAGTTCGTATGCATGCTTCCCTCTGTGCGCTCAGGCTAAGCCACGGAAATATCCATATCCCGTCGTAAAAGTGAAACTAACTTCAGCATTCCAAGCCTGCGGCGCTGGGAACCCACCCTGGCCTCCCCAGCACGTCGAGTGACCGCGGGGCCACCGCGCCGCTCGCTCCTCGCCCTTGCTGGGAGCGGGTCACAGCACCCCGAGCATCCCTGGGGCTGAGGTGAGGGGCCTCCCGCCAGCAGGGGCGACGCGCGAGAGGGTAAAAAATCCCGGG